>JAPVCE010000027.1:1376258-1698793 GCA_029606265.1 Paecilomyces dactylethromorphus
CTAACCAAGAGCATACAGATGAGTTGGTGGCAGTAACTGGTACGCTTGAGTTTAAATCATTTCACTGGTTATCTAACTAGAGCCGTCGTATATGAAGCAAGGCTATCCATTTCGGATATTGCTTTACAGTCAGTTCGGAAAGCTAACATAAAATGGGTGGATATGTGTAGAAAGCTTAATTACAATAAGGGTTAAAGATTAAGTGGGAGTATCGTGGGCCTTAGTGGCCCCCACGCAAGTGATTCGAACCATTCCCATATTACGTTTAATCTTACCTTTCGGCAAAGCCACCACCAGCTCAGCTGTACCCCAGGCAACAGACCCAATCATATATGCCAATAAACGAATCTAGATTCAGCCTTGCTAAGCTCCCCCTTTTCATCACTGAGCCAAGCTGGCAACGAGGCTGAACTCCCACACACTATGCTCTTGTCTGAATAATTACTTGCTTTTCGGCAATAGATCTTGTATATATTTTCATATCCATCAGTTCTATTACTTCCGATTATTTCCAATTACCATCCTTCAGTCTTTTTGCTTAATATTCGATAATGTCCGCACGAACCGCACTTTCCTTCCTACCGCATACGATGCAGTATGTTCTATGGAATCTTGGTCTCGCAAATGCCCCACCGCTTACGGCTTCAGAAATCGAGGACCTATGCACAACTGCGATCGATTACAACATCGAGCAGAGGCTTAAAATTCTACGCGATGGCCTGGTAGTGCAGAATATTACTGAAAATGCATTGGTAGCTGCCACCTGCAATTGGACAAGTGGGCCGCGAAAACTGCGGCTCCTACTAGAGTGTCTGCGAGGCAACAATGGGGACATGCAACGCTTGGTCACAAAAAAGGTGCTTGAAACTGCAATGGACCAGTACCACCCGGATGACGTGAAAAACGAGTTCGCCAATACTCTAATAGACTTTGCGATTCGCAAAAAGCCCGAAAACGAGACCAAGTCGTCCTGGGTGATGACTAAAGAGCTGCAATGATAATCACGGAGGGCCGTTGTGATATAACCGTTATACGAAGAGCTTGGTCTCTGATAAGCGAGGACTTTTTGTTGACTGGTGAAGATGTCTACAAATTTTGCCATGGCTGGATGGATCCGCAAACAAATCGGCAAAAAAAAACACAAATGACATTGTCGGCTTCTTTCTGAATAGATCCCCCACAGGTTACACCTTGGATATTGATTCAAGAATTCTAAATGCCGCCCTGAATTGTCTTGACGGTGTGAACATAACACGCCTTCTGGATCTAGCGCGTGATCCTGTGTGGAAGAACCCATCCTGGGACCATCGCATGATATATAAGATAATCTATAATAATTGCTATGCGCCAGAGGTTCTAGGTGTCGTCCTAGATCGCTTTGATGGCATTGAAATTGATCTAGATTTCTTTGATGGGACTCTATCTGGCAGGTACGTCTCCACACACAACGACCACGACGGAATGGCTATGCAAGTATTGCAACGACAGCGGGATAAGATCGTTGAGGATCAATATCTACGAGAGACAGGAATTAGGAACGGCGGAATCTTGGTTGTCACGAACATCCTCAAGGAGGAAACAACTGATAAAGGAGAAGAATACGATATCAGAGAGATGGATTTAGAGAGCATTGTCAAGAATGAGACATGTGGCTTACAAATGCTCACAACGCTGCTGGATGATATTCCTAATCTGAACGTTTCGGACAGTGTATTTGAAACGGCAGCAAGATGCAACCGAGTGCAGGCCCTGGACATAGTCAGACTCTTGCTACAACGATGCCCACATCTGGAAGTGACCCAGGACGTTGTGATAGACGCTTTCCAAAACAGCAAGCAATCGGTCGAGCTGTTACCGTTTTTATTTAAGTATCGTCCTGACTCGATCAAGTTCTTCACAGCAGAAATTCTAAAGAGAGAACGTTCAATATGGTATTCAAATAAGGATATACTACCGGGGTTACGTATTCTACTCAACCATCCAAACTTCGATCGCACCACTATCGACACTGATATTCTGGTGGTGGCAGCGAAGAACTGTTGGAATGATGATGAATATAAACGCGAACATGATGAGAACGCTCTCTCGATCCTACTGGATGCGGTGCATCTGACAGAGCCCAATGAAATTGAAGAGGTTGCTTACGCGGCCTTGGCAAACAATTCACCATTGAAGATGATGCAAATTTTGTGCTCACGGATTCCCAACGGCCAACTTCCAGTCACTTCAAGGATAGTAGAAGCTGCCGCCAAATCGCGGTACAAACGCTGCAAGATTCTAAAAGACATGATTGACCGCAACCCGACAGTCCAAATTACCGAGGAAGCGATTAACAATGCATGCTCAGGTATTCCAGACGAAGAGAGAAAATACAAGCCAAAATTGAGAACAGTTGACAAAGAAGACGATGGAAAAGAAGAACTTGAACTCGCAACAGACGCAATCAAGTTCTTACTTGAACGATTTCCTGACGGACCAAAACCGACTTCAGCTGCATTAGAAAATGCAGCTGGTTCTTCTTTTAACGCGGACAAGATGCTGACTTTTCTTTTTGAGACATTTCCTGATCTAGAAGTCACTGAAGGAGCTTTTAAAGCTGCTGCGAGGCGTCCATACAGCAACGGCCTTAAAACCATCGCTCAATTACTCGATCATGCTCCCCTAACACCGTTGACATCAGACTTCTTGAAAGTATGTTTCCAGAACGGGGAGTGTCGGAAAGAGATATTCAATTGGCTGTATCCACGATTGGACACGCTCAATATTGACGAGAAGATCAAGAAACAGATAACACCGGAACTAATTGCCAGCATGTAAACATGTCTTAGTTGCTTTTTTTTTGTTGAAAAAAAATCATAATTTTGCGGTTAATGCCTACGTACATCGCGTTATTGACAGAGTACCTGTAATCGCAAACAAAATGAAGCCAGATAATTCAGACTGTATAAATTAGCCTGTTCGTTTGCATGCCCTAATTCTACATGGTCAGCAGGATACTCCCTCCTTCTAGTTACAATACTCCGGCTTATCAAATACCATTAAGAGCATGATATATGTTGACAATGCTGCATACAGTAGCCTATATGTTTGCGAGGTTCCGTTTGGGGGATCCGGATATCCTGTCTGATATACAACCGACAATCCCCGTGTGTGGGAAGGTGTTATAAGGTGCCCGGAGGGAGCCTATGAAGACCCTCTCAGAAATAGGCTGCCAAGTTATATAGAACGATGCTGACTTTAAACTAAGCATAGTGTAGTTGATTACGGTCTTTTTGACCTAGCGGGCTAAATCAGCTCAGCCCCGCTAGCCAATCCCGAGGTTCGCGACATATTTATCCACATCCATCTCGCAAAACTTTACTTCACAGCACCATCATTCTATTACTAGGCTTTAATAGACGGTATGGAGAGTGAATTATCGAAGAAATCTTTACCTGGCAGCGTCCCACGTACGAGGAACGGGTTGCAGCTGGCTTGCGAACCGTGCAGAAAGCGTAAAGTTGCCTGCGATCACAGTCTACCAGTCTGTCGAAAATGTAGACAGAGAAAAATATCGAGCAAATGTATCTACAAGCACCAGCGGCCTAGTCGCGTTTCTCCAGCTAGTTCAGGACAGCGGGAGGCTCCCTCCACCAGGTTTCCCTTGGATGCCACCACACCTCAGGCTGATGAAAAGACGAGATTTGACAGGAATACAGGTTATCTGGGTGCAACCAGCATCTCGACTCTCATGCAGGAAGCGCAAAGTCGCCTACTGCCTTCACGAGATCAGGCACCGATGAGAGAATCTTTGAATGAGAGGCAAAGCAAATATCCCGAGGTACCATCTACGGGTACCTCCCGGCTGAGTGTAGCAGCGGATAATCGTGCACTAGAAACAGCCATTGACATTTTGATTTGCATACCACAGCCAGCCACTTCGAGGATCCTGTTGCAGAAAAATGGCAGCCCGATTGATGGCTGGTCTTTGTCCGCAGTTTTACACATCTGCGATTCCTTATGGCAGACATTCTCAGCAGATCTTGAGCAGCCTAGGTCTCATAGTAGCCTATTAGATGCTGCTCGGACACTCTATCACAATACAGCACAGCCGTTGAATGAAGGTAAAGGAGATTGGAACGATTGGCTCGCATCCTTTTCTGGTCGAAATCTCAGATGGGAATCAGTGGGAATTCTTTTCGCCCATTGGACTGTTGGGGCAATGCAAATGCCTGACGACAGCGACTTTTTTCTTCGACAAGATACTACTCAAGCCAGAAAGGACGACATGGTCTCCATGTATTTGGACTGTACCAATTTGTGCATCGACCTCTGTAGATCCGCCAAAAGCGGTAATACCCTTCTAACATATCTCCTGCTGAAGTCTGCTCATCTTACCAGTGTAAGGTATGGGGATGCAAGTAAGTCCTCATTGTCCTAGGCCAATGAGAATTTTCGCATCGTTCTAATACAGATCTAGGTCTTGTGCCATGGAGACTGTTCGCAGAGGCAGTTTCTATTGCTACCAATATCGGAATACATGTGATTTCGGCATCTGAAATCAGCACACTTTCAGCTTCGTCTCAAATTCATCGGCGACTCTTCGCTCATCTATTCGTCTTCGACAAAGTTTTTTCGATCTTTACTGGTAGACCTCCTCTGCTGAGCGGTAGATATTGTTCTACTCCATTGCCATTAGATCTAAGAGATGAAAACCTTGCGGATCTTTCTTCATTAGATTCCTTGGATGCGGACGGGTGGAACGATCAGAACGAAATATTCACAACGACTGTTCTAAGGGCAAGAGCTATGATGGCATACATCAAAGACGAAATATTAGAAATTGCGTTGAGCACCAATCAGGAAATCAATGTAGAACACCTAACGTAAGGATATCCTTCAGTTTATTGACTATCTCGCCGAGTGATATGACTGAAAATATCCTTTATAGTCGTCTGAGAGATCGCCAGCTTCAAACTTATGAAAAGCTACCGTCTGTGCTGGCCTATCTCCAAAACGACATGGCAGATCGGACGCTTGATACCCGTACACTGTTTGCGAAGACCCTCACACGACTTGAGCATCTACAGAACCTCTTCTTCATCTACCGTCTTCTAGTGAAAGCGAGAGGAGAGCAAACAGACTATCTTCAGCTTCTTGAGGTCAGCTATAAAATGCTTCAAACTACCCTGGCTATGTGGACTGAGGGGAATCGATTTCAGTCATTGCAGTATTCCTTTGGCTGGATGGTTGTCAGCTACGGCTGTCCAGCCGCAGGAGTTCTTTGTAGTGAACTGCTGAAGCCAGCGTCGGCCCTAGACCTTCAAGACTGCTCCATCCAAAAATCAGACATTATTTTGCATCTAAGTCTCCTGACTGGATTTCTCAATTGGATCGGCATGGACGCTCCGAATAGTAATCTTTGCATACACGTTAAGGAAATCGTTCATCGCGTGCTTGACCAAAGCTTGAATTCTACCCGCTGGCATCCAGCTCAAGGGCAATCCAGTCTTGACAACGAGCTTCTTCCGTCGCAAGCTCCTGCCCTGGATTTGGAATACACTCAGGAACTCAGTGACTATTTTCCATTTGAACTACTGGACACGTTCGACTGGCTTCGAACTGACCCCTAATTTTAAACCCGAATCCATATCGAACCTCTTTTATTACCATCTCCCCTGTAGAGTTTCCATACCGAGATCCAATAAAGTGTACTCTGTATATATTCTAGGCGCACAAGGGCTGCTTCATCACTCATCGTTGCCTAAACACTCGTGGGCCGGAGGTCTGTTGAGAACTCTTGTTTTGCTCATTCGTAGACCGGCAAACCTAGCAAAGTTTCGGTGCTCGGAGAGCGGATCTCGGAGCTCCGCCCCTAGGATGCTTGTTAAACTACTCCGCAGGATAACCACTGTGATTCGAGACCTTCAACAAAAGAAACAGGATACGATTGCATAGTCTCGAAAAAAGAGTCTTCGGGATCCCATTCGATGAGTCGGGTGTATTGCGTCAACGCGTTGCCAACGACACAGGGATCGATTGATATCCCCACTCCCCAGAAATCTCCAGACACCATATGAAGGGAAGTCAGCTACAGAATCTATGAGGACTTGATTTTCTCATTGGCAATATAAGTGTTCAGTCACTAGAATACAGGATCAAATTAATCATAAATATTGCGAATTAATGTCATTCAGACATCCCTCGGATGCTCGCCCTTAACTCGACATCCCACCTCTTTCCTGGCAGTAAAGTCGGCTCACCACCTGTCCAGCCCAAATTACAGGCACTTCATAAGAACTATCAAAGGACAAACAAGCACATGCGGCCATAGGGTGTAGAAAACAGGGCTTCCCGTCCGCTCAGCCTTACTTAAACTACACGCCGACTGGTTAGTAGTTGGGTGGGTGACCACCAGCGAATCCCAGTTGCTGCATGTTTTCCTTTTTGTAGTTTTTTGGCTTCTGTATAAGAATATATTGAAGAAAGTCCCATAATGTGTCACATATAGGCGTGGTGGTGGAGAGGAATGGCGGCTATCATATTCGAATTGTGCGTGGTTGACAAGTTCGTCAGGATGAACCACAGATATAGCTCAAGAATTTCTAGGCCTGCAGGTTGTGAATTGGAAAATGGAAAAATCAGTTACTCTAGGTTTTCTTTTCTCCGACTCCGTCATGTAATGTCCGAAATCGCGGAGTCAGTGAGACGATCTTCGAAGGTGCCTGCATATAAACCTCATTTTCTCACATCCAAATACATTTCAGCATGATATAAGATCAATACATAAGCTCCTCTCATAGGTAGGATAGGTTCAAATATCGATTTCCTCTGTCCGCAGTGCTATTGAATTTAAATTCCTCAGAACAGACACAACTTAGGTATGGAGAAGCAACAGAATACGGGAAATGCAAGTACTGCGACAGATATCGAAACGGGGACTGCTGCGGAATCGATCCTTGTCACAGAAGCGGGGGAGAAGCAGCAACGACTAGAGACTTTAGAAGAAAAATACGGAGTAAATACTATTTGCAGTGACGACAATATTGGTGAAGCTTGAGGCTAATACAAGGCAGAGTACATGGGTCAGTATCGATGATCCTGAAGACCCCTATAACTGGTCATCTAGTCGCAAGATCGGAACGGGAATATTAGTTTCCTTTTCCCAACTGGTCACACTTATGTCGGCCAGTATGATGGTATCGGCACTACCCATAATCGGAACTGATCTCGGTATTGACTCGACAAAGACTCAGCTCACCTTCACGACATACTTCCTCGGCCTTGGATTTGGGCCCTTCATCGTAGCAGCCATTTCGGAGATGAGCGGACGCAAACCAATTTGGGTAGCAGCCAATTGCTGGTATATATTCTGGAATGCAATTTGTCCTGTCAGAGATTCAGTTGGTGTCATGGTCGCAGGCAGGCTGCTGTCTGGTATGGGGGCCAGTGTTGGTATCACAGTAAGATTAGCAGGTATTATCAAGATAAAGCATATATTCTAACTTAGTCCAACAGCTTACTGGACCGATTATGGCGGATATGTATGGATCTGCCGACCGTGGCAAGTCTATTGCGCTAGCATCATTTATGCCATATCTTGGCCCTGCACTTGGTCCTATCATCGGTGGTGTTGCTACAGAACGAATTGACTGGCATTGGTTCTTTTGGATCCTCAGCATTGTCAGCGCTGTAGTCACCGCAGTCGGCATGGTTTTCATACGCGAGTCTTACACACCGCAAATATTACGCTCTCGAGCTGCCGTGGCAGTCAGGGCATCTAATTCAAACGATGATCACTTATCTCCCCAGGAAAATCATCCGAATCTTCAGTCCCAAGTAATTCGCCAGCAAGCCTTTCGCATATTCTTGACCGACCTGTGGATTAGTCTCCGCCGGCCCATAAAATTACTGATAAGCCGGCCTGTTTTAATCATGGTGTCTCTGCTACTAGCTATCGACTTCGGTATCTACACCATCATGCTCTCCACATTTGCAACACTCTGGCTCGAGAGCTACCATGAGTCACAGGTTATAAGTAGCCTAAACTACATCGCCATCGCCATAGGTAGCACTGTTTCCGCGCAGCTAGGAGGACACACTATGGATTGGATTTACAAAAAGCTCAGTGAGCGAAGTCCAGATAGAAAAGGCCAACCCGAGTTCCGCATGCCTTACGCCGCAATCGGAAGCCTATTTGTCCCAGTAGGCTTGTTCTGGTACGCATGGAGTGGTGAAGAGAAGATTATATGGATCATGGTGGATATCGGAGCAGGTGTGTTCACGCTTGGAAGTTTCCTGCTCAGTCAAGCATTCTTAGCATATCTCATTGATGAGTTTTCGGATCATGCAGCTTCTGCAAATGCAGCTTCCAGACTCCTAAGCTACGTCTTTGGGTTTGCGTTTCCTCTATTCGCGCCTAGTCTCTACACCTCGTTGGGTTTTGGCTGGGGAAACAGCTTGTTAGCATTTCTCTCTGTAGGACTGATATTTCCAGTCCCGTTAATTTTCTGGCTATATGGCAAAAAGCTGAGAGCTATTGGGAAATGCAAGTGATATACTCGCTAATTACGGGCACTACTGCACTCATTTCTTAAGACATACTATGCGGTTTGCTCGCAGCTTTTGAAACAGAACTAGAGCTAGTGGTTGCATATTATACCTATCGGAATATTATATCGATAGATATTGTTTAGATAGTATCAGATCTTGTAACCAGATAAAGGTGAAACAGGCTAGCCGAGAAGTAGCAAACAAAAAAAACTGAATGGTCCGAACTTAATAAATTAATATGCATAATACATGCTACATATGTAATGACCCAGTTAGGATAATTTAGACGAAAAGTTCATATTACTTAATCAAAGAAGATGAATAATACACTCCTCCTAGTGGTAGAAGCCAAGTGATAATATTTCCCATTCGCCATCATCCTTCCTGAATGATGAATGTAGTGTGTCATCTACTTGGCTTTAGATACTCTGCAGAATTCCACAAGAAGAGATCATTATGATCCGCCCTAATAATCCACGATGAAACCGTATACGGGGAGCATATATACATGCATGTGTACAGACATCCTTATGTTGCATTGCATATTGCATATTGCATGATCATATTTCAATTGTATTTGCATGTGATGATTTCGTATTAAACGAACCGATACAGCCGAGGTTCTAGAAAGATCCTGATAGTTAATTAGCAACCCACGGAGAGGAATACGTGAACTTGTGTAGTAGTGCTTACCAGCAGAGATTATTAATTTATATTCTACGTCATAGTTGGTACTCTTGTTCTTCAAGTCATATACGTAATAATAATTTGAAGGAGACAAGTCCCTGTCATTGTCCCACGATTTGCTGATTTTTGTTGGCTAGTTGGAAAGTACTGCTTACTTGCATATATCCGAAGGATTGTTATCGTGGATGCCTTGCAACGGGGAATCATGCTTATATTATGTCTTCAATGACCTTCATGACAAGGAGCTAGGACGTCTCTAATGAACTCATAATCCCATGTCCTTCGACTTGGATGTTGATCGGGCTAATTCCTGGGGCTAGAGATATCACTACTCGCCCTCCTCGAGTTAGCGCACGTTGCATAAAAGTTAATAGAATAGTAATTGAAATAGCTAAGCAGCCAAAAGTCACTAAATCCTTCAGTATTTGGAATGTATACCTAAAAATTGGATAAGTGATTTTTACGGGCTTGCAAACGGAACCGAGTGTGGCTCATCAGTCCATCCGCGCAAAGCGCGATAATGTATAAATCGATTTGTGCTGGGGCGCAGTTTCTTTCTACTATGGACCCTGACCCCGGGGGACCGGACCAACCTCCGCGCAAAGCGCCCAGCCGCTAGGTTTGTATCCAACACCTGCCCGTTTCAGAAAGGACCCTAGTTATCACTCAGGAACCGGAAGACAAGGTTGCAAGCGCTAGACTTCGTTCTGGTAGTGCTAATCCCCGCTTTCCACTTCTCAGCTTTGAAAACGACCCGCATTAAATCCCGATGGTTGGTCATAGAGGCCGCTTGATCACACAACAGTGAGATTGAAAAGCCTGTTGTTGTACTGTCCTTGCATCGTTCAGGACATTGAATCGCAAGATTCCTTCCAGCATATTGCGACCAAACGATATATATGATGTCAATTAGAGCCAGGCGCATAGAGCTTCATGGATATATCCGTCGTACGCACGTCCTGTGGATCCTCCCCCCTGTGACTAATAATCAGAGCTGCTGATTCACCAAACACAAGTTCGTTAATAATTATTTTCTCCGTAATGCAGAATGCAGAAGGCGTCTTGGCGCATGCTGGTTAATGGTGGCTTTCCAGTGACTAGGTCGGTTAAATCATTAATTGGTCGTCCTACACCACAGTTCTCTAAGTCAACCCCGAGTAATACCCCAACTTAGTGAGTCAGTTATCACACTAAATAAACTATTACCGTAGACAATCAAATTAGCAGTCAGTCAACTCGCACACACGTCAATGTATTTGAAGGATGCCATCCTTACCTCTTGCTTTAGCTATGGCCACATAAATAGTAGTTATCCAGATATTGTTAATGGATTCCGATACCACTCACTACTTAAATCTAGCCACCAGGCTCAGTCGCGATAGCCGCCTTCTGGGTATGTAACCTTCGGCTGGATGTCACAATTCCCTTTTACGGTCGTAGCAACTCCATAATACCTGAAACCGAAGACGAGACAATAACACATTCGCCTCATTTAGAAGCCACTCGATCATAACTGAGTCGAATGGCTCTCTGATAGATGGTCATAATTTGAAAGACACAGATCAAACCCCGAAAACGCGTCATTTGTTGGTGCTATGCGTCTAGACTCATGAAGGCAACCGGGCCCAATTTTTGGGGTGCAGTAGCTCCAGCTAGTTATCTCCAAGTGCTTCGTGCCACACAAAGCCCAGCCGTTACGTCGGGACAATCAATGCCGCTATGCAATTGATGTTAAAAGCTTATTTGCGCCGTCGGTCCCGAGATTCCATCCTTGGGATAGGCCGTCAATATCGTCCGAATCGTTGTCGAACTTGAAGCAATCGCTAATGCACGATCACCATAAAGGTTATCAGGGGTAAAGATGCAAACCAGCACGTGCCCTCAACGATCATCATTAGATGATCCACTTCGTACCATTTGCTCGTGCTGAAGTTCTTTTGATAGCAAACTACCACTTCAGAAACCGAGTCTTCTGTATCAGTGGGGGGAGTTTACAGGGTATCTACCACGAATGTGGATCATCGCTGCCAAACGAGACCTAGTCCCAGGGGTGTCTCTAGGCATAAATGCAGCGTTTCTTGTCTTATCAAAATAAGAAGGTAGAGGGATGGCAGAATCCAGCCAGCTTGGTGAAAATGGCGTGAAGCGCTCATAATAGAATCCCATCGGAAGAGAAATCTTATTGAGATTCAGGAAACGGGTCAGATTCCAGCATACCGATGTTCTCTGAGCCCCAACCAGCAACACTTGATGGAGAACGACACAAAGCACTATATTGCAAAATGCCATGGCCGACTACAAGTTGCCAAAACTCGAACCCAGTATTCCTGCACCAGTTGCAAGAGACGGAAGGTGAAGGTGAATGAACATAGACTCGTCATTAGCACCTTGCCCAAACTCACAATTTGTGCGTCTCTTAGTGTGACAGAGTACAGCCATGCTCTGCTTGTTGTCGTCGTGGAGAGGGGTTTGAGTGCACTTACGTCGCCAGTGTCGAGAGTCGCAAGTATATGAGACAAGCCGAAATTATCGCAGTGTTAAAACACAAGATTGAGACTTTAAAAAAACTAGATTCCGATGATCAGGCATCATATGGAAATTCACCAGTCGACGAAGAAAACCCAGCTTTGCAAACTATTAATGCAATCGCCATTGGCTCTGCAGATGATGTTGCCAGAATCATTTCCCAGCTTCGCGGGAAGGCTGATTTATCTGTTTCAAACAGTGAACAGGATATAAAGGGGAGTCCAGACTGCAGCAAAAAGTGGACTGATAGCGACGGTTGCATCACCTGCAACCATGACAAACAGCTTGATTCGGAAGATTCAATAGTCAAGCAAAGTAATAACTATGACAATATAACATTGTCAGAATCACTTGAAGCTTTAGAACCTTTCCAGGATATCTTTCTGGATATGTTTCTCTCTCGCCTCTCACTGGAAAATTGGCGCCACCATTCTGGTTCGTGTCGATCTGAGATGCATTGGCTACGCAGTGTTGCACGAAATATGTCCTCTTTACCACAGTCAAGGCAGGCGCTACGCTCTATTTCCACGGCATCCTTCGGGAAATTATATGGTGATACACGAATAACTGCCATTGGCCATTCGATGTACGCAGCTACATTGGTGAAGCTTCGTCAGTCGCTCTCCACCCAAGCAGTATCAACGGATAGCCTGTGTACGACGTTAATACTGTGGCTCTTCGAGGTACCTATTCTTATTTTGTTGGTCACATATCTCCAACAGGATGTATGCTAACCGAGTATTTACTGTACCAGATGATCAATTATAGCACTGCCTATGGATGGCTGCATCATCTCTATGGGGCAGAGAACCTCTTCCAGATCAAAGGTCCAGGATATTTCGTCTCGGGAATCGAGCATGAGCTTTTTCTTTGTTTTCGTGAACACGGAGTGAGCAGAACCGTAGAATCTTATTTCAAAACCTGCAAGAGCAAAATCAGAAAAGAAACTAACGGGTATGTCCTGGTTGCAGATAATCGCTTCCATGGCAAAACTGCAGCCCACTTACCTTTCAGATCACAAATGGAAGACGTTACCATGGTCATCGGACCCGTCCTCGAAGGATATCACTCATCAGCTCTTGGATCATGTTGCAGATGCCGCAGGCATCTTGTCTTTGCATTCCTGGATTGAGGTGCAGAGTCTTTCGGGATACATATCATCAGACGAAGCCAATAATTCACGGCAACAGCTCTTTTCCAAAACAAAGGATGTAATCAGTCGTTTGCGAAATTGGAAGACCCAATGGGCTGATAACTACCTCTATGGTCAGCCTTACGAAGTACCCATTCTGCCACAAAATCAGCGACGGGGCTGGAATCCAAAGGGATTCCAGCTTCCCCCTCGTCCTTGTCCAAGCTTTCATAGTCTCGGTTTCTCAGAGATGAACATATATTATCCAGATTTCATTCTGGCGCATACCATGATCCTTTACTATGGATCCATGGTATTGCTCTCCAGAATTGGACACCCATTCTCCCTCATATCAGACCAAGAGACAGATGCTATTTGTCGTCGAATCTGTATGAGCGTCGAATACCACATTTTCTTCGCTCCTCATGGACGAGGTGCTACTGCATTGATGTTTACGCTGCGGCAAGCGTATCTTTGGTTTCCTATTGACAGACCTGAGAGGCACTGGCTAGAAGAATTGTTTGTTTGGATGCGTGAGATGGTACCGCTTGCGGTAAATCAACATCAGCACTCACCGCTCTCAGACGGGGATATAGCGCGGTCGTTTGCTGTACGAAGGCCCAGTCTGTAATTAGATTGGGATGCGGACCTGAGACCTGTATATCGTAAAAAGAAGAGGTGGAGATTTCCACAAGAGCTCAATATCACAGAAGAGACAATGGTAACTTCTACAGTTATTCTAAGAATGGTTCCTTCCAAATATGAGCACGCCGTCCACCCGAAGGGGGAAGGAGCCAGAGACCAAGGACTGTCACCAATCACTGAGCCGAATCCAAAGGTCTGAGAGCTACCTTGGCTTGAACACTACGAGGGTTATCATTTTGCAGGTAGGCTGCGAAATTCTTTGTTAGTCGAAGTTTTTTTATGGCAAGCATAAACATATGCATTGGTCGTAGATAATGATAGTCTATTGAGAGACAATACATGCCAAATTGGGAAATTCGGCGTCTATTCAAGGATAGTCGTCAAGAGAGGTCCTTGTTCTATCTGGCATGCAGTACCGTCTCGTGATGATATCCAGAAAGTGTAGCAGTATATCTCAGAGCTCCTCTGATACAAATCTGGTCGTTTTGGGGATCCGGCTATGAGATAATGATTTGAGATAGCGCCTTTACGCTCCGAGATGATTCACTGTAGAGCGTATGTTGTAAGCAAGGGACCTTAATGTATAAATTCAATGTCCAATGGAGTATGAACGTATATAGTAGCTGTATATGATCTATGTACGTCTTTGATCCGGTCTTTCAATGTACAACGACCTTTATACGAAGGAGAAACACTTACTCCCATTCTATCGACGAAGATTATTCGTTAGCTATTGAGTATGTATGACATGCGGTATTGTGTTACGGCATACCTTCAAGCCATTTCCTCACAAACGCAACTTCTGCCTTTTGGGTATCGGCTATAGGTTTTGGTGGGAGTTCGGGAGTTGTCTCGTTCGGGAAGAGTCCATTTTCATCCCCTTCGGTAAACGTCAGGATCACATGTTAATCATTTTGCTCTTGATACTCACAGTGATGGACTGCGCCCTCAATAAGGATGAACGGCTTGTCTATCGTATTTGGTCTTCGCGGAGCCTGATCCGCATGGGGTGTGGCGGGTCTCCACGGATCTGCCTGTCCATCGATAATAGCCAGGCGGGGGTAACTGATGTTCCAGCCTCCATACTTGTTGATGGATTCTGTATCAGGAGGGCTGGTGATGTTAAAAGCGTAGCGGCATGGTATGGTGTAATACGGGATGTCAATCGAGCGTGAAATCAGCGGGAGTTGATTGCGAGGAACGCCGCTGCCTGTGATAATAAAACCCCATCTACATGGAGTTAGAAACGGGCATAAGTTTTCGATCAGAGCACTTACTGTGAACACCATTGATAGTCCCAGCTTCTCCATGTTTGACCTAAATCATCCTTGGTATAGCTATCCACTTCGTGCTCGGAGAAACAGTCGTCGATGCTTGATCCTCCGCTTACACAGGGTCCCACCTCCGTCAAATTGAGGTAACCGATGAAATTGAGAAGACGATTAGTGAGATACCAGGATTCATTCTTGTATCCACCAGCCGAGATCAATTGAAGAGCGACAGATTCCTTCTCTTCCGTCCCAGCGTAGATTAATGAACTGGACGTGATATTCCCACAGTAGTATGAGAAAGTAAGATCATTCACTGCTGGGTCCCAGTTTCGGCTTTGCCATCCCCCAAGGGGGGCAGACAGAAGGTTGGCAAAGTCATCAGCGTAAGTGAGATTGCCCAGTCCAAATAAATCCTTGAACTCCTCCACGTGGATCGAGTCATTTTTGCTTAGGAAGTTGTCCAGAATATGGACAAACTTTTGTGTCGTCGCAATGCAATCCTGAGGGCCAAACTGTCGGATCGGTTCGTAGTATTCCCAATAATCGTACACAGCCTTGGTCACACCAGAAGATGAGATGGCACCAAAGAAAATATCCGGGTAAATGACCCTTAGGAGCGCGGAGAAGGCACCTGCATAAGAGCCACCATAGACGATGTACGGGACATTTGGCGAAGTAAGATTATGCTCCTCGAGTCCCTCGAAGACAACGTTCCGGGCGAAAAAGGCAGTGTCCGCCAATGCCTGCTCTGTCGTCAAGAAGCGGAGGCTCTCCGTTGAGAGATCAGGAGTGGGGAAACTCCGCCCGTAATAGCGATGCTCAAGCACTACGCCGATACCATTCGTAGCTTGTGCAAGCTGTGCGAGGATTCCTTTCTGGAGGTATGGCAGGCGATCTAAAGACAAGCATCAGTTATAAGTTCATGAACTACGAAATATGGCTATTTACCGCTTCCATCGGTCTCTCCCGCCGCAATGATGATGACTGGACCGCCTGGCTCGTAATGACTGGCATCAAACCAGTAACGAAGGTGGAAAGTAGCATCGCTATGTGGTTCGTATTTTGACTCGTTGTGGAAATGATCAATCGGCACCAATATGTTATAAGCAGGGTACAATTCCGAAGGACCCACGTCCGCCTGCTGGAATGCGGTCGGCTGTAGTTGTGCCTGATGAGATGGTTAACGAAGAATCGCATCTCCATTGAAGCTGTAGGAAGTGACCTTATTACGAAGCGCCCTGGTTGACCGCGAAGTTCTAGCGGTCACCACCTGCACGAGGAGAAGCAAGAACGCGACTAGTTTGAACTCCATCCTTGCCCTGCGGAGATCCGTGCCTGAGGGAGGGAGATGCAAAGACAACTCTCTTCTAACAGGAGAGTTCTCTCTTTAAATATGCAATGTACCCCCGTTAGCGTCCTGCACGACTACGACCTGCTATCTCAGATCGGGACTCGACCATCGCGCGACATTAAAATGCACGATGGTGCTATCGAGGTAACATCGCGGTTCCCCGAGCTAAATGAGGAAGGTCGATCATCCGCCAATGGTGACCGATCGTCCCGGCTCCGGAAGACTCCCGTGGGACAATAATGACCACAAAGAGTACAGTACCTTATTTGTTAGCCAAGGCGCCTCATTATCATTGCTGAGCTTCAATGTCTCAGCCAGCTTATCCTGTGCGCATTGACTGTGTTATGGGCTCAGACCAGGAAGGCATGGGCGCTAACCGAACGTCCAATATACCTTGGAGACTGTCATCAATAGAACTAGTCATTGGTAGTTTCAACTAGTGAAATACCAGATATATGGTGATAGTAATTATGATAGTGCAAATCGTGAATTCCATCCTAGCTTGCAAGATTATGTACGTATTAAGAAGTTCTGATGGTAAGCTCCAACAACATATCTGCTGCCGCGAAACGGATATTGATCACGTGAGGCATTATGAAGGCTCAATCAAGGATGCCGGTTTTGGCCCCAGTTTGAAAAATACTTATCTAATGTTGATCTTTTACGTACTCCAGTATATGTCGTCATTCGTCTTAAGCAATTCTTCCGTATAAGACATGGTAAGGTCTAGAATTGATGACTACCTCTGGCACTATCTTACATAATAGAGAGTAAGAAAGAGCGTCTGCTTAGCAACCTAGATTGATGAAAGCCCGCTACGAAATATGCTTGAATCGAGGATAGAGAACGATGCTATGTCTGCGTCATAGAAACAGCCATCGAACCCATATTTGATTCACGAAATGTAGACCATACCAGCTGGTTTCTGAGGTGCTTGCGTAGATAATGCTCTACCTAGCCAGAGGTTCTGTCATGTGATGAATCTGCAATCTGGTCCTTATCTTAGAGAAATGAATGGATGATATTGCTGACCGTCTGTTCCATGGTCAAGATTATTATCTGAGAAACCTTCATCTCGCGTACGCGGTGGATAGCCGGGGTCAGGATGCCCAGGGGCAGGCAAGGCGTCTAGTGGCTCCGGGTAATTCAATGACGCCAATCAAGAAGCTGGGGGACCGCACTTGGGCGGTTTTAGCGTCAACGACATCCTTGCCAGCTGCGCCCGAAGAGGCCAAGAGAACCGCAACTCTGGCAGCAACATTAGATTGCCCCCTCCTCCTAACTAGTAATCTCCGTCTGTGAGAGCTGCTGGATGGATTCTAGAGGATCGTCTTTGTCAGACTCATCGTTAGATAGTTTATTAATCTCGAACTCATCGCGAGGTCGTCACCCAGGAGATTGCATGACCGGGCGGAGAGCTGGACAGCTCATAGCTCTGCACCACCATACTTGCGTACATCTGAAACCAGTGGAATCTTGACCACAGGGTCAGCTTCCCTCATCCTCCGCCGTGCTTCCATTTCGCACGACGGTTGTAAGACCAGCTTTATTCCCCATTTCCTATGGGTCTATCGTGAGCTACCAACCAGAACAGCCGTTTGTCGACCATGGCACCCGATCTGAATTCAGTACCTCCATCCCCACGCCCACCAGCAACTACTTCTGCATCCGCAGCACCACCGAATTCCTCCTCCGCAACATCCTCTCGACGAGTATCACAAGTCATGGGACCCCCTCCAGTGCCGTTTAGTCCAGCCTCTAATGCAGGTTCCTCGCTGCAGGGGAACGGTGACACAAATGGAGTGGGCATTGGACCAGGTACATACATCAGCGATGCCTCTCCTGTATCACGCATGGTCGAGATATCCAGGCTAATAACAATGGCAGCAGGTCCCCTTCGTCACCCACGCCCTCTGACAGCCGCAGATTTACACTTGGCGCTGGAGAAGGAACAGGAAGGAATGGTATGCTTTCTTTCGTTCAGCGGTTCCATAACATAGGCGGGAATATACATTAACGGCGCAATGGCTACAGGTAAACCGTTTAACAAGGGAGCTGTCACTGCTCCGCCAGCAGACCGCTTCCGTTGCGTCCACAGCATCTTCAACGTCGACCAACCTCAATGACCCCATCGATGCTATTCCTGGCTCCCATTACATATCTGGAGCGATCCATCCTACGGCTTCCCGTCGACATCGGTCCTCCTCCAACCTTAGTGCACACTTGCCCTTGGCTCAAAGCGCCCGGACTGGGAGCGTGACTGGTATTGCACCTTCTCGAGATGCTGGGTTACCCTCTTCGCGCCCATCGGGGGATTACATTCGCGGCAATCGCAGCCGGGAGCCGTCGATCACCTCTCAACGGCATTCCGGAAGATCCTCCCCGTCATTATCATCCTCGCTACAACAACAGCACGGTGAACACTTTCCTCATTTCCCTGGACATTCGCATCGCTCCTCTCTATCGCAGTCTTTGCCTGGTGCTGGTGAGCATCCGCGCACGACATCCGTCTCATCTACGACGGGCACATCTCGGTACGAGGAAGCTGCACATCACCGTGCGGAACTGGAATCCATCAAACGAGAAAATGAAATGCTGCGCCGTCGGGTGCGCGAACTTGAAAGCAGTCTGAAGTCATATCGCGAACGCGAGTCTCATACGAACGGACAAACCGAGAGCTCTGCTGCGACTGCTGGTCTGGTTGACCAGATGCGCGATACAGCCCTCGAAGACACCCGCTAATGCAGTTCCTACGAAGTTATGCTGGTTTTTCTTTGGCGGTTTGATTTCGATCCCGGTTGGAGACTGAGAATTGGAATTCTTGATCGGCGTAGAATGGCAGGAATATCTTTCGCAGGCGAAATGGTTTTACAATCCAGCACTTTTCTCGAGTCTTCTGCTCCCTAGGAGTTCTTATTTCAGGCGCACTTCGATATTGTCAATGACCTTGTGGACGTTGGATGGTTAGGAGCAGTCCGATCATGGTAACCAGCAACGATAGAATGGCTAGCGTATAATATCTCTCATCTCAAACTTCCGTCGTACCGCTTCTGTGCCGCCCCTGCTCAGTGGACCCGAGAATTGTCCGGCTTCACATGCGAATCAGGAATCTAGTTGCCTAAACGGGCTCGATGCGGCGG
Source organism: Paecilomyces dactylethromorphus (assembly GCA_029606265.1). NCBI lineage: Eukaryota > Fungi > Ascomycota > Eurotiomycetes > Eurotiales > Thermoascaceae > Paecilomyces > Paecilomyces dactylethromorphus. Next base: position 1,395,543 of record JAPVCE010000027.1, read on the forward strand.
GTAGGCTGTGGCTGGTGCAGCCATCAATACGTCACCCGTGGCGCAGCAAGACTCCCCCATCCGGCAATCAGATCACATCAACCCCTCACTTATGATCTCTATAAATCCAGGGTTTTCGCGGGCCGTAATTCAACCAGAATCTATCCTCCATCTCCCAATTACCCCTGACTTTACGGCCTAAGGACCAGTCTTTCAATTCCTACCTCCTCTATTACAATGTCGCAAGCCAGCACCGTCCACGTCTCGGGCATCGCCCCCGCTACCAGCGAGAAGGAAGTTCATGACTTCTTCAGCTTCTGGTAAGTAATTGAACCCGCGCATACGACAAAATTCATACTGATCGTTCTGTGCTACAGTGGAAAGATCACTTCGCTGTCAGTCACCCCTGCGTCTGGCGAGCAAAATGCCCCCAAGTCCGCCACAGTTAGCTTTGAGAAGGAGACGTAAGTTACCCCGCAATGGCGCCAATGGCGCAACCTCTCTGGAACTCAATACATCATGCTGATGCTAACTCTTCGTGAAACAGTGCTGCCAAGACCGCCCTTCTCCTAGATAACACCCAGTTGGGTACTTCTACCGTGCACGTCGCGGCAGCTCACACCATCGATGACATTGCCGGTTCGAAGGCCGCCAGCGCCAGTGAGGCCAAGGACGAGCACCACCATGAGCTGGAGCAGGAGGATAAGCCACGCTCGCGCATCTTCGCTGAATATCTCGCACACGGCTACGTGATTGGTGATCAGGCCATCGAGAAGGCCATCGCCCTGGACAAGAAGCACGGCTTCTCCAACAAGTTCAACGCCGCCCTGAACAACTTCGACCAGAAGTATCACGCCACGGACCGTGCCCGGGGACTCGATGAGAAGTACAAGATCACCGACAATGCCACCAACAGCTGGAAGGGTCTCCACTCCTACTTCGAGAAGGCTCTCGGCACCCCGACCGGTCAAAAGGTTCGGGATTTCTACATCCAGACCGACAAGCAGGTTCGCGACATCCACAATGAGGCCAGACGCCTGGCGGACCTGAAGAGCGGGAAGTACTCTGAGACGGATGTGAAGCCCGTCGAGCATACGATTGGAGGCGCTCCTGCTGCCGGTGTCGCTCCCTCTAGTGCTACCGCTGGCGCTGTTCCTGCCACTACTCCTGCCAGTGCTCCTTCCACCGCTCCTACCACTGCTCCTACCGGCGATGCTCCCAAGGCCTAAACAATAAAGGTCTCCGAATCGATGACTCATTTTTTATATTCCATTCTTATTTCATTGATTCGTTCTTTTGAGCACGAAACTTGCTATGGATGAAACTGGCACGAACGTGACGACACTCTGATACTTGTGATACATTATTACCCGTTTATTATGTAGATAATTTAGCGAATAATCGACATTCCGGGGCAATTCATCTCTCTGCGTAACATGTAGGCAGGATGTAATGTGTACGAGTAACGCCATCTCAATAATGCACTCAACGTCTTCACGATCTCTTTTTCAGAGAAATTTCAACTATAACTGAGAAGTCTTGATCTCTACTTGTACCCAATTCAACTGCTTCAGCCTTTCTAAATTACCCTTAGTCAATACTGAATCCTTCTGCGCGCTTGCGTCTACTCCCATTGATTACATAGAAAAATAAAACGAAAGGTAACGAGTCAAAAATAAATTATGCCAAAAATAATACAATTTTCATACATCATCTAACATCATTTCGTCTCATCCACCTCTGAATTCCACATTCCCACAACATACCAAGAATACAATCCATTCCTTAAAATACAATGACATCCATCTCCGTCATCAATCAATCAATCAACCACCCACAAACAAACTCTGTTAATTAACCCATCAATGCCTCTTCTCAAACTTCTCCGCCTCGATCTTCTCAAGCGGATGAACGGGATTACTCTCCAGCACGAAATCCTTGGTTTTATTGGATTCCTTCTGAGAATGTTCAGGCGAAGGAGCTTGTTCGGGTAGGCCGTGTCCGGATGCAGGGACTTCTTGCTGCTGCGCGCCGGGTTGGCGCTCCGGATCGGGGGATTGGCGGCCGGTGCGGGTGGCCGACATTGCGTGGAGGGCGAAGTTGAGCGTTTTGGGCTACTTTGATGGGTATTTTCGTTTTGTTGGGTTGGATTTCTGTCTATAGGTGGTTAGTCTTGTAGAGGATGAGGTTGGGGATAGGGATAGGAGAGATGTATCGTGGAGAGGTATCAATGACAACAGTGGCGTGGACATTGATGATGAATCTAGCATAGGTAGCAAATAAAGAACCATACGCACCTTTTTATCTCCTGTTAGAGTCTCTTCGACAATAGCAGAAATATCGATGGTAGAGTTTCGTTGCTCTTCTCTTCTCTTGCCGCAGCGACAAAAGAGAAAAGAGACCCAAGAAACCGAGGAATATCCCCTCTAATATACTTCCCAACTTCTTCGGCCTGTATTCTAGACCTCGTATTCCAGCTATGATCCGATTTCTCCACTTGGCTTGGCCTTTCGAATCAATCAGTCAATCCTTGTTCACTGTGAGGAGCAAAGAGGACCCAGCATGGATTGCATAGTCAAATGACATTGTTCCCTTCTCCCCTCTGGTTGGTGAGATTGTATTTATTCATCATTATGACGTGCTATCTACTCTATAGCGGGAGGATATTGTGGTTCTGGATCTGGATACTTTACTTGCTCGGGTGAGGTATGGAGCTATGAGAGCATGCGAAATTCGGTTGATTCTGCTCCACAGATGTTCAGAGATGCGAGATTTGAATAATGAAAATTAAGTTATTCATTTCATTAAATGAATATTTTAAATTTTCATCTATATAAAATTGCAAAACAGAAAAGTAATAATTATTTCCTACCCTAGGCTGTACAAACACCTAGGCTGTACAAACAGCTGTGCTGCTCTGGTTAGGGAGCTATGACGCCATGGCAGAAGGGTTATGTCAATAGCGCTTTGTCGCGGGCGATGTTTGTCGTGTTTGCATCACATCCTTGTTCGGGTTATGCCAGTGTCGCGTGCTTAGAGGACAACATGGACCAACGGTGGTTTGGGGAGCAAAAAACTTGCAAGATGTAAGATAAGGCTTTGGTGTTATATATTTTCTTGTTACTTTTGGATTGTGGAGCAGGAGGTGGAAATTACCAGTACCAATTGTCGAGAATGGTTGTAAGTACTTATTATCTTGAACGTTTTATAAATTTAAATATACCGAGTGTGTGTACGACTACCAATACTTTGGATGTAAGACTCATTTCGCTATGTACAATTTCTCATTTCTGGTATTTAACATATCTACCACTAACTAAAAAAGAAAAATGACCAACTCATGAAAGCGGAGAACATCGAGCGTGACGGAGTCATTAGCCAATATCAGCACCGCAGCCTGTGCACCAGATTTTTGTCAGCTGTTACGTGATATCATAGAAGAATGGCCCGCCAGACAATTTGACAAACGTTTGAATCTGGTAGGTATCAAGAGGCAACGCCTCCTTTACTCTTGCCAAGAGGTTTACGGAAGAGGAAGCATGACTTCAAAATGCTTTCCTTGAATGTGGAAATCTCATATCTCCATGACGAACACCGAAGGAGAAAGAATATGGAAGGGGAATCTGTGCAGTCCAAAGTGCTTCGGCGTAAATGGCTTTTTAGGAAAAAGTGGAAGCATGAACAGTGATCTAGGGGCTCGCCGTCCAATCTAAATGGGAAATGGTCGAGCGAGCGAGCCTCTTCAACTGCGCAGCGATGGGTATTGGTCCCAGAACAGAAAGATGAATCTCGAATGGGAAAAGAAAAAAAAGAAAACACTACCAAAAGTAAGATAAAAACCGGACATCCCATCATTTTAGCCGTTAGACAGCATTCCCTGCTGCCATATAGTTTCATGCGACAACCTCCCCCCTCTGGTTTATATTTCTGACAAGAAAAGCTTTTTCCCTTATTGGCTGGCGCCATTGGCCTGAAGACCTCCAGCAGCCTCCGCATTTGCGGCAGCCAGGGCCTTGGCATCCGCTTCGTGAATGACTCCCTGGATGATTTGCTGTTCCTCCGGATTCAGGATCTTCGTAAGAGTCTCGTATAGTTGTGGTTGTTCCTGCTGAAGGTCTATACGAATAGTTAGAGGTCTTGTTACGCTTCAAGGTGGACAAGCAGACAAACTTACTCAGAAGGACATGTTTGAATAAACCATATGGTTCGACTTTGTCGAGAGGTGTCTCCAACAGGCTTTCTTCGTCAAGTTCATCATCGTCATCATCGTCAGCGAAAGAGCCAAATTTCTGAGCCTGAGACAATATTAGTAAAGAACGCGTGGATAGAAAGTGAAGGAAAAGACGACAAACGCACCTCTTGGTTGAGGAATTCGAGATACGCAGCACTCTCATCGGCAACGTCTCCATCGATACCCCCCTCAGCTTCGTCGCCTTCGTTCCACTCGATTTCACCCCAGTCGTTATCCTCATCAAACTCATCGACTTCGTCATCAAGGGTGAAATCAGACTCCTGGGTGGCTTCCTCGCGGTCTATAGAAAATTAGCACGAGATATTGACACTAAATTAGCAGAGCAGACTTACGTTTGATGGCAGCGGGGAGGGTCTGGAAAAGTCTCGTCACCCCTTGCAGCAGTCTAGGCCAGCCCTGCTGGATGCTAGGTGGGACATCGCTCGCCTTGACGGTCAAAAGCGAGCTAATAGCTGCAATAGACAGCTTCTTGTCGTGAACACGTCTGAAGTTGTCGATGTTCGAGAACCAGGCGCTGAAGAACTTGTTCGTCCAGCCCTTGGCTTCCAGAACTTGAAGGGCAAGCAGTGGGTTGTAATAGATGGCGTTGATGACCATCTCCATCAGGTGGATCCTGTAAGATTTTGTCCTTGCCTCACCATTGTTGATGACGTTCATGGCCAGATCAATGAAGATAGGAATGTATTGGTCCGCATAGCCGCGAAGGTTAAGCATAACGGTCTCCGCAAGCTTGCATCCGCATATCCTGTCAACACCGCCCACCTTATCGTCATGGAAGATATCTTCCACCATGCTAACAACTGCCGCAAGATAAGCTGGGTTCTGAACAAGAGTCTCAGAGCCGTAGGTGACAAAGTTGTCCAGCGCCGGTAGCATATCTAATAGAACGTCAGTATGACTTCTAATATGCTGTGATCTAATAAATTGAGAAAAACAAACCTTCCAGGTACAGCTCAGCGCCTGCCTTGAAGGTCTTGTGAATGAGCTCAAATGCCTGCCACATAGTCGGAGAGATCGACTTTGCCGCAAAGGTACAGCTGTCGATAATTTCGAAAATCTCATTGTATAAGTCTAGAAATCGTTAAACACCGATATCGAAAATCTTTGTGTGGGATATGACCTACCATAAAGTTTATTTTCAAGGGTGACAGTAATGACGGGCATCAGGATGGTCTCCAGATGCAACAGCACGTCTGGTGTACTCTCCAGTGTCAAGATGAGAGTACCGATGGTCTGGAGAACACCGAGAGCGGTTATGCTCTTGTCATCCAAGAATTCGCCGTAGCCTTCTTCGTCGCCCTTCACAGCATTGCGCTCCAACAGCTCTCCAACAATACGCATGTAGGTGTCACGCAATTGTTCACTGAGAGCGACGGCAAACGGCGTCAACTCGGTTGAGAAGACCTCGACAAAGTCTTCCATGACGTTAGCCAGAGCATCGACATCGACTTCATTAGCAAGCTTAAGCAACTGCTGCATAATCTGAGGGATGTTCTGCTGCATAGAAGTTCGGATGACGTCGTGTCGGATGAGAGGCTGAAGAGCAAGGGCGGCTTCAACTCGGACAGGCAGCTCGGGATCAGTCATACACTCCAAGATGTTTCTGTAAATCACCATAAGGTTGTTCGGGTCCTTGAAATCTAGTTGTTCGAACTTTTCGAGCGTGTCGCAGGCACGGGCACGGAGGAATCCATGAGGGCTGCGGAACTCGGGGAAGACGTGCCGGACAAAGAAGTATTCCACCTGGTCCGCAATGGGACTCTTCTTACCGAGGATGACAGAGGCAAGCGAGCCGATCATCCTCAAAGCACCTTCTTTCTCCCTTGGCTGCTTCTGCTCATCTGGGGCGGATTCATATCTGCTAACGACACCATTGATGAATGTGAGAATGGAGAACGTCTGCTTCTTTCGGCTCTTGGTGAGTGCCACCAAGAAGTTTGTCGCTGCAACATCTGGCGAGGAAACTTCTTCGTAGTAGTTCAGCTTGCGGTGGAGATACTCCGGTGGATCACTTTGGAAGAGCTCGATATCCTCGTCGGACTGACACATAATCGGGAAGATCAGATGAGCAATTAAGTTTTCCATGTGCGGCTTCAGATGATCCCACATCGCCTTCGGCTTAACGCATTCCTCAAGGAAGATGAGCGTGTAAGACAGAGAAGGCTTGCTCAACCACTGGCCCTTCGACACCCACTTGTCAATCTCTTGAAGGTAACCCTTGAGGATCTCCGGAGCAAACGTCGTGATGAACGACTTCGCGAATTGAGTGTAATCGGGCGCGCTTGTCTTCGTGATAGTAGTGGGATTACCGTATCTAACGAATGTTAATGATTCTACTTTCAATATATCGCTCCATAGGGATTGAGTATACGAACCTGATGAAGAGGCGATTGAGATTAGCGTAGGACCACTTCTTGCACTTCCACCAGTGGTTGAGTTCTCGTGCCTCCACGTCGTCACCCATTGAATTCGCTGGAGGCGTTTTGGCAATAATTCTCAGGAACAGTGTACACCAATCGACGGTGCCCTGATGAGATTTCAGATGCGGTGGAAGTTCAAACTAAACAGCCATCATTAGCCTTGCAACCCTCTCACAATCATCCACTCCATCCAAAACTCACATAGATAGCATGCTTGTATGACTTCACCACGATCCGGAGCATTTCCGCAGCCTCCAAACTCTCCTCATCGACCAGCCTCGAACCGATGTTGAGGAGCTGCGGGAACGAGTGCTCAACAATCTTATCAAAATCCGCCCTGTTATCTCCCGCCTTAAATCTGTACACACGGCAGATGGCGAGGAGACACTGCAACCCCGCGAATACCGAGTTGGCATCGTTTGTCGCCAGCAGCTGTAGCGTAATGTCCAAAAATCCAGGCCACTTCTCAGGAAAATCATATTGAAGCACTTTCTGAAGGATGGGAACGAGCTGGGCGCGAACGTTTGGAGGTGACGACGCGAGGACCGTGATGAGTCGTTCCCGAAAAGCTGGTCGCTCGTCTTCAGGGATCGGTTTTCGGAGGGGGTTTTCCTCCACGGGCGCCCAACCTCGAGTGACGCGATTCTTCAGATAAACACCGGCTACACGTTGTGACAATGGTTAGGTGCGATCGTTTGGGTTTGAGGACCGCATGGCCGAAAAAAAAATGGCAATGGTGGGGTCGTACCTGATAGTTGAACGGCATTGTTCTGTTCTGCCTGCAGGATATCCAGGAGCGCATTTGCGAAACCAGGTTGGTTCTCTGCCTAAAATTCACATATCAAGATGAGTATATACCACATGGGACGGCAGGATGGGTTGCGAGACGCACATATTTCAAGTCTATCTCTGCCTGTCGTCGAGTATCCGCATTGGTATCGAGCGTAGCCTGTATGCGGTCTCGGAGAGCTGCAACATCCATCTCGCACCTGCTTACGGCCCCCAGCGCCGGAATTCGAACTTCAGATTAAACGTCCCAGTTTTTATACCCGACAAACCCAAGCCGTGAGGTGGAGGCAACCTGTCACACAGAAGGCTGGTGGTGATGGTGTGCGCAGGCTTTCGTGATTATTGTGAGACTGTGCACAGACGATTTTGTTTTCTCGTGGATTTTTATGCTTTTCGCCCCACGCCTTCTCCGTAAGGCATCCCCCTATACGCTAAAGCCCAGAGCCACAACGGCCGGGCAGTCCCACGCCTCACGGGCCATGGAGCGGCGTGCAAAAAATGTTTCTGGAATACAACAAGATGTTTCATGTTCGTCTCTTCTAGCGCTTATATTATAGCTAGGGGAGTTATAGTGCACGTTGGTGACTTGGTTCCTGCATCAGTCCGACCGTTGTTCCGCCTTAGGGACCAAAACAGCACTTGTGCACACTATCCATGGAGTTCATCACCCGGGGGTTCCTCGAGCCAGCCCAGCCATATCTTGGTTCTGGTACCTACCCATGATCCTGGATCTCGGGTCGCTGGAACAGGCTGATATATCCAAACTGTTGCCAGAATGTCAAATCACAGAGCACATGCCAATACGATGTCAAGTAACCTATATTAGTAACCCCAGATGGTCCGTGCTATTGCTATTTCTAATCAATATTTTTTAAAAAAAAGTCGACATAATGATATACCGGATTCTACGGGCGATGCCCCGTAGACAACTTGATTTTCTATAATTTCAACACTTCCCTGCATGTCTGATGCTATCCCTACATGTACAGAGACGCGGCAAAAATGACATCTCTCTTGATCATCTCCTGCGCTTGCTGCATCTTGGCGTAAAGAGATGGATCTCCTACCAGCTTAGCAGCATTTTTCACTTCTCGACAGGTCTCATCCAGACGAGTAATCACCCGCACAATAGTACCTTCCATTACATCCGTCAAGTCTGTTATACGGTTGAATGACATCCCCTTTGCCCATTCATAAACCACTTCCACAAGGCTAAAGCGTGGTTTGCTGGCGAAGTCGTTGGAATCCTCACTGGAAAGGATGACCTGGTGTTGGATTTGATAATCATTGACCTTATCAGATATCCTGATGATCGCCTCTTTACCGCGTTCAAGTCGAGGGGTCAAGGTCGGCACGTGCTCCGTTTTCTCCTGGAACACGAAAGCTGACAGCAGAGCCACGATCTCTTCAGGCTCATAATCCGCGAGAACGTTCTCGAGAATAAGCTCAGTCAATACAAGTTCATCCGCGGAATGAATCTGTGAAAAGTTAGAAATTGTAGAAGGCGTATTTACGATCAGTAACACCCACCTCACAGGCGACTTTTCCCTTCAACTGGACCCTACTCTCCTCATCTATGAATCCCAGATCCTTCAAAACTTGAATTCGTTGCTGATAATCAGGTAGAAGCTGAAGGTTCTGGTCTGACATTAATTGCTTCAACTGCGAGATATTTTCCTTCACCTGCCATTCATCGTGTTGCATTTCAAACTATTGTCTATTCAGCAAAAGTGTCTACCATATTCAAACGGACATAGCAGCACTCACGTGTTTCAAGAAATTAGGGCACCCCAGGCACTGACACGACTGCGCGATGGCAGCCTGAGCCTGACGCTTCTCTAGTATATCCCTAACTTGCAGTTCTTTGACACGGCTCCAATCGAGTTCATCCCAGGTCTCGGTTGTCCAGGTCGAACATAGCCCGGATAGAATCTTGTCTCCAAACTTGATAGCTTCTATAATACCTGTTAGGATGGTCCAAAAAAAAGGAATTATGGGTTTATTTGCCTTTTTTAATGTTTAGATACCACATTGGCCCTCCTATTTTGACCATCGTGTTGGTGACACATTCCAGATCAGTAAGAGGTATTCTAAACGTCTTTAAAATCATATCCGCGGAACGCGTAGGCAGAGGTCTGAACAGATGTCTGAAAGTTGGTAGGAAGGGAAGAATATCACTGGGTTCTCGCTTTGCACTCAGCGTGCCGATCTCGAGGACTTGGATATTGGGAACTGGTCCGCTGGAAATTCCTTCCCGGACAATGATACCCGCGGTGCGAATTCCCTCCTATAAAGAATTAGCAATGCCTAGAACCTATGTACGCTCGATCATACCTTTCGATACACCACAAGCCGTTTGGGCATAAACAAGCGTCTTCCCACTGGTGATGCTGTGAGTCCGACATGGAGCTCGGATGTTAGTTTCTCATACTCCATAGCAGCTTGGTGACAGGTTGCAAGGTCCACATCGCAGATGCTGCAAGGTTCCCGCTTTATCTTAGCCAAACTTGCTTCAGACAGCTGAACCTGCTTCTCATGCTCTGGTAAAAGGGCCTGTGTAGCATTTTCGCTGAAACTCCGTTTGATCATCTCTTCGATCTTGAGAGCTTCCACACGAAGGAGGTTAAGGATCATGTTGTAAGTTAATCTGAACTGTGAGCGGAGCTTTGTCGGATCTCCTAGAATCATTCTCCTCAGAGCCCCAGCTGGAGGAGCTTCATCTTTACCCGCGGCGACTATAATAACGTAACCAACAGTGTCGAGACCTCTTCTTCCAGCTCTACCGGCCATCTGGGTGTATTCTCCAGGAAGCAAGTCCCTAAATGCTTTACCATCGTGCTTGCGGAAGCCAGAGAAGACAACTGTTCGAGTTGGCAGGTTCAGACCCATGGCGAATGTTTCCGTTGCGAACAAGACCTTGACCAATGTTTTTGCAAAAAGAATCTCTACGATCTCCTTCATAATGGGCAGGAGACCTCCATGATGGACTGCCACGCCTCTGCTAAGGAGGTCGCGAAGTCGGAGAATCTGAGGGAGAGCCCTATCTTCCGGCTTGAGACGGGTAAGGGACTTTTCGATGATCATGTGTATAGCGCTCTTTTCTGACGCAGTACAGAAGTCTTGGTTCGACAACGAATCCGCGTTCTCTTCACATCTCTTCTTAGAGAAAACGAAAATACACGCCGGCAGTAGGTTCTCTTTCCGCAAATGTTGGACCAGGTGAACCCACAGATTGCGATCCTGAGCAGCAGTAGTTCGTCCTGTTCCACGTCCTGTACGTGCAATATTTCCGGTTCCACGACTGGATGGCTGCCCTCTACCTCTTTGTTGGGCGCCACCACGCTGAGCACCGCCACGTTGAGCGTTTCCTCGTGGCGCTTGCCCCCGCCCTCTCCCTTGAGCACCACCTCTTTGGCTTGCCTGGGACTGAGCATGTGCCTCAGCTGCCTTCTGTGCTTTGATTTTATCTCTTCTAGACAGAATATCATCTGCTTCTTTCCAGCCTTGCTCAAGGAACCGCTTGTTGGAGTCGACAATTTTATGCATGCCTTTGCCGGCCCACAGATAGTGCTCGAGAGGAACTGGACGTTTCGGTGTTGAGATGACGTATATGTCTTTCTTCTTTGTCCGTCCAACCCAAGACGCGAACTCGTAAGTATTTGGAACAGTAGCAGAAAGCAGTATCAACGTGACATGCTCCGGAAGCATGATAATGACCTCTTCCCAGACAACACCTCTCTCCAGATCATTAACGTAATGAACTTCATCAAAGATGACGAACTCGACATCTCTAATTAAATCAGCCCCCCTGTATAACATACTTCTAAGAATTTCCGTTGTCATAATAAGGCAGCTCGCTTCAGGCGAGATCTGAACGTCTCCAGTAAGGATGCCCACGTCGTCGAACGTAGTCCTGAAATCTCTGAACTTCTGGTTACTCAATGCCTTAATGGGAGAGGTGTAGATGGCTTTTGTCATATGCTTAGCAGCCAATGCTATAGCATATTCTGCCACGACTGTCTTTCCAGCTGACGTATGTGCTGCGACGAATACTGAGTCGCCACTTTCTAGGTGATATACAGCCTCCTTTTGGAACGTATCCAATTCGAACGGCCACTCTCTCGCCATATCTGGCACAAGTTCATGGAAGTTCGCAATATCCTTGTTAATATCAACCACGTGAGCCCATTCCCTGCCTCCTTTCTTAGCTGTCGCAGGGAGGAGCTGGCCGCGAGGCTCGAGAGCGGGAAATTCCACCGGCAGAAGAGAGTCAATATCTTCTTCTTCCTCGCTGTATTCTGCTTCTTCCTCTTCCGTATCAAGCTTTTTGTCGGGCTCTATTGAAACTTCGCCTTTCTCACGAGGCAGGTCACCCTCTTCTTGTTCAAGTGTATTTTCAACTTCTCGGTCGTCCTCTTCAGCCTCCTTAGACTTGGCCTTTTCGAACTTCAGTCCACGAGAGAACCCAGGTGGAATCTCAAGAAGACCACCATCGGTACCAAAATTGATAATGCGATCCAGCCCGGACTTCTTCCCCGAATATCGCTGCCAGTCTCCCGCAGCTTGAGAATCGGCTTCCATCTCAGCGATGGCTTCCACACCTTCCAGGCCACCAGGTGCGAATGGGAAGAACCCTGCAGCTCCCCTGACAAAGTCAGAGCGGTTAGCGGGCCGTCGAAGCAAGGATGTCGAATTCTTGGCTGTCGCACTGGCAGCAGGGACCGTTACTTCTCGATAGCTGGTCACGCGTCCTTCCAGTCCCTCACGGGTGAAGCGAATGATTGTACGGGTCTGTGTGGGAGCAATCTCGAAAAGATCTGTATAGTCTGTCGAGACATCCCATCTCCTGCGGAGGCCAGTAAGCAAATATTGATCTACACAAAAGCATATGACACCGCATAGCCACGTAAAGTGGCCTTCGTAGCTCTACTAATCCTTCTAGGAATATCAAGCATCCTAACCCCACAGATGCTGAAGTGCGAAAACCGAACACACAACAGAAACATGAACAGCAAAGAAGTTGAGACTTACTTTTGCAGTCGATTCAGCCATTCGGGACTAAATCTCGGTGAGGGCGTCAAGAATTCACTCTCTAACTCCGCTTTGAGGTCATCCGCACTCTGGCGAGCTCTCTTACGCGAGTGCACACTGTCTACAGCTTCATTCTCTTTTTCGATCAGATCATCTATAAATGTAGAATCGAGACCATCAGCCTGCAGCCGAAGCTGTTCCAGACTGGAAGCTAGTGCATCCACTGTCATCTTGGAGATTGATCCAGTTCCGTGGCCATTCAGAAATAATCCTTATTGGCAAGCAAGAAGACAGCTGTAGCTTAGAACATTCAGTCAAGCAGTTGAGTTTCTTCTGTGATGCTCCGTGCTCCAAGTACCCTACGTTGTGAGACCGGTAGAGATCGTCAAGAGTAGGGCAACAAAAACTTTAGTGACAGTTTCGCCACTCCGAGGCTATCTGATGTAGAACTTGTAAGAGGCGGCCAGCCCTGGAAATGAGGCGGATATCCGTTTAGCTGGAGAAGAAGCACAAATATAAGACGGATGGGGAATATGACTGCACGTGAATTGAAAGATATTGGCGGCGTCAGGTGGCAGTATGTTCTAGCTACGGACACCGCGCAGCAAACCCCACTGACGTCGTGCGGAACCCGGAAGATTGCCAAGGCATAGCTCGAGTTAGCGTATAACAAAAATTCTCAAATAGCACCTTTCTAGACTGATGAAGGCCAACCTAATAGGGTCCAAATTTCGTCTACTGGACGGGATTCTACATGTGTCCCTTTCTTGCCCAAAAAGAGAAAAGAAAGAAAGAAAAGCATTCTTTCCACAGCGTTTTCTCGACATGCCTCAATCATTGGAGTTTGCCAGCTTCTGAATCGAGCTTTGTACTAGAAATGTATCCAATTTGCACTGGAATAATCTGCGATGGCTTAAGAAAAGTCCGATTAAATAAGGCAGCTAGAGGTTTGTAATGGAAGCTAAGAATGGGTAGAACATCGCCAGTAAAATGACCGAAAGACCATGACGCCAGAGTTATATTGCTGCCCAGAAGGGAGAAGCAAATCGAAACCAAGAGGCATTAGCGACCGCTTATTCAACGATGAAACACACTGAACAGAGAAAGCTGAAACCAAATAACGTGTAAGCCCTATGTACCGGTTAATAAAAAAAAGCACCACGTTATCCCCAAGCGCATCATGCATAAATAAGAAAAAAAATAGGGAAGCTGAGACAAAAATGCAGAACCGTTCCGTCGTTAAAAGACACTTTTGAAACTGGGTTAGTCGCAAAATGATGAGGAGTAAAAATATCATGGGGAAAATGGAGTTGATCTCAACGAAAGGAAAAGACCGGGAAAGTCTTCCGGTCATGGATGTTAAGTTGATACTCAAAAATACCTTCTACGGTTGCAACATATCTATAGGACTGTTAGTCAATTCGTCTTAGTCGATATGATAATAGTCACCCACAATGTTCTTCCATCCGCCCCCCAGCCGACACCAGCTGTCCCACCCGGGTCCTGGTTGCTCAGATTTCGATCGGGAAGATCATTCAGGATATGCCTGATCCATCTAGGAGACCTGGTCTGGTCGAAGCCCGTAAATTGCTGGCGATACCTCTGGTCCCAAGCACCGGTTCTCGAGCTTGACTCTGCAGGTGCCTGACGCTGCCGTCGAAGACGTTCAGCAGCTACGTTGGCCCTCAACTCAGCTGTTAGCATTCTTGACGGCTCAAATCTGCTCTCCAAAGAAGTATCCAATCGTTCTGACCGTCGCGGGATCGAGCTTGATCTTTGAGATCTCTCACGTGAATCGGCAGACAAGGTAGACCTGGTGGTAGTATGTGGCTGGCTGTCCGCACTGGCTCCACCAGCACTCCCTGTTGTAAGTGACATAGATTGGGATTCACGGGAAGTATCCGCTGGGGATGCTTGGATTTCAGAAGGCGAGGCAGTCCAGCTCAGAGTGATTGTCGGCTGCAGCTCAACATTTGAGGTAGAACCCTCAGAGCCGTGAGCGATCTGCGTTGTGTTTCCCTGAGACAATACAACAGAACCCTGGCGCCTAGGTTGCAGGTTACGATCTGTGCGCCCCAGGTAGCTCTCACGGAAGAACTCATGCAGGGCATCACTGTACCGCAATGGTGATGTGGAACGGTTAACAACATCTGTGGAACCGTGTGCTCCCGGCCTTGATCTTGATCGAGGATGGAAAGTCATCCTCGGCGGTCGCTCACCCGGGTTTTCCTCTACCCTAGACGACCATCGTGCAGTGTTCAAGAATTCTATAATTTGGCGCTCTCTCTCTGTTAGGTCCTCAATAAGATTTTCGCGCAGCGTCTGGCGCTCTGAGCCTGCGGTATTCCGTTCAGTAGCGGGTCCTTCTATAAGATCAAGCATTGCACGTTGCATATTGTCCACATCATCGCCTGACCTGAGAGGATTGCTACTATCAAGATCGGAGCTCGGCTCTCCGGAAGACGTGGCAGGAGAGATATTCTCTGTTCGAACCTCTTGCAAACCAGGCTCATTCGCATCCAACGTCAATATCTGCCTGCGAGAAAATACTTGCCGAATATCGGCAATTCCTGCCCGGCCATGGTCCTCAACCCAGACCAGAAGGTCCCAAGGGGCGGGTGAGAAAGTCATACACCGCACCGCACCACCATCAAAATAGGATCTAGACGAACGAAAGAGACAAAGGGTAGGATCGATATCCTGTTTCTCGTCTTTTGACTCACGGATTGCCTTAACATCGAATATGCTAATGATTCCAGACTGCGAGCCGACAGCACATAGATGACTCGATGGAGAGAACGCAACAGTGAAACAGCATCCATCATCGAATCGAGTACTTATTTCCAATTCCAGGCAACGAAGCAATGTCCAGTTCCATTCTGTCAACACATTATCAGAGAAAATAACCGGATTATCCATGTCACGGTTGATCTCGTAGAAGTAGGCCCGGTTCTCGTCGCCTACTGCTGCTAGGACCTTGGAATCTGGTGAGATAATTGCGAAATTCATGCAAGCTGGATGATGGATGACTTCGAGAGTTTTTGAACGGGTTAATGAGTATATAGTGACGGTCCTGTCATTATTGCTTTATCCAAAATCAGTATTACAATCTCCAAGGTGTCATGAATCATATCATACCTAACCACGACAACATCTTCGTCCGCCAAACCCTCATCACCAGGCAACCGATGAATAGTCACAGAGTTGACTATGCTACCGCCAAATTTGTGAAGTTGCACTTCTGCAAACTGAAGATGGGGCGTCCTTCCCGCCGCAGATTCCTCGTTCCCAGACCAGGAGGATGTTGCTCTTGAACCAAGTCTCGAAGCCCGTTCGAGATCGATTGGCAGAGCACTGTCCACATCTGTCCTTCGAGAGCTGGACCCATCACTGCCCGTGTGTCCGTTATTGTTGGAAAGCTTGATAAAGGCGCATTCTCCGTTATCCGAACCGCCGACCGCAATCCAACCACATCCTGCAGCTAGGCACTTGGGTTCGAAAGGAATGACCGCTAAGCCTTCACGCTTCTGGGAAGATATATAGATAGCATATACGACTCTGTCAACGACGACGTAGATCCTATCTGGATCATTGGTACTGATATAGTGGCGGAGTTGCTGGTGACTACAAATTTAAAGCAGATTGCGTCAACACCATGGACGATCGCGAAGGGAGAACTTGGAACACTGACAAGTTGGGGATTTTGAATGGGAAGAAGCGTCGCTTAGTAGGCAGGACCAAGGATTCAGTCGGGCGATAACTAAAACCGCGGGAAACGGTGTCAGCTGTCTTGCAAACTATCCAGAGCACGAGCGATAGTCGGAGCGAGACATACAGCAGTGCGGAATCAAACGTCATCGTTTATAGCGCGTTTCAACGCAAATGCAACATTGTTAGAAATGCTAAACTTAAATTACAAAGGCGACGGCAGGTAATAATGTACAATTAGTAGACATATAGGGAGCGTGTATGTAAGAGAATATGCCTTTGAATCACAAGCTGGCTGCTGTCGCACTACTGCGGACAGTTAACTAGTGTAGAGTCGCAGGCGGTCCTTCGAGTCCGGGTGAGCTGCCCATGACGGAAGTGCTCAGCGATGGAGGCGACAAAACAAGGCCAATACACCGATACGCCGGGCGAGCGAGCCGACTTGCCGGAGGCGAATACCGGGGATTACCGTTTTGTACCAAAAGCCGCCTAAGACCTTCTACGGCGTTCCACAGAGACCCGGAGCTCACCTTCCACCGATTTCGACCGTCGGCCCGAAGAAGCGCTAAAGGGACGAAATTTTGATTTGAAGTCATCGTCTTCCTTTCTCCCTTTCTCTTACTTCCTCTACAACCATCAACCACCCATTCCATCCCATCACTCACCTCCTTCTCCGTGCTCACCTCTCTCTCCTTTCTCCTGCGCAGGTTGGAGCTTTGTTTGTTTCTTTACTAGTCCTTTTAATTTAACACAATGCTCTCTTCCCGCATCTCCCGCGCGGTAAGCTTCCCCGGCAAAGCTTTCAAAGCTCTTCAACATGGAGTCTAAAGCTAACGTGTCTGTCTATAGCTTCCGCGCACTGCTTCTTTTGCTCGTTCTTCTACCCTCAGAGTTCCCGGTGCTTCCTTCCGGAGATGGAACTCTACGGAGGGAGAGAAGGTGAAGGGCAACGTCATCGGTATTGATCTGGGTATGTCAATTCGCCATGTTGTTGGCTGTCTGGTCGAGATCTAACTGTCGCTTTCACAGGTACCACCAATTCTGCCGTCGCTGTTATGGAAGGAAAGAGCCCCAGAATCATTGAGAACGCTGAAGGTACGTGTAAATTTCTTCACCGCTAAAGCGCACTCACCAGGGAGTTTTGCGACCAGTTGTGCTGGATGATCGGTTGCTAAAACTTTTCAAATAGGTGCCCGCACGACTCCCTCCGTTGTCGCTTTTGCCCAGGATGGTGAGAGACTGGTCGGTATTGCTGCTAAGCGTCAGGCCGTTGTCAACCCTGAGAACACTCTCTTTGCTACGAAGCGTCTCATCGGACGCAAGTTCACCGACCCTGAGGTGCAGCGTGATCTAAAGGAGGTCCCTTACAAGATCGTTCAGCACACCAATGGTGATGCTTGGGTTGAGGCTCGTGGTCAGAAATACTCTCCGTCGCAGATTGGAGGTTTCGTCCTGCAGAAGATGAAGGAGACTGCTGAGAGCTACCTGGGCAAGCCCGTCAAGAACGGTGTCGTCACTGTTCCTGCCTACTTCAACGACTCTCAGCGTCAGGCCACTAAGGATGCTGGTCAGATTGCTGGTCTGAACGTCCTCCGTGTTGTCAACGAGCCCACTGCTGCTGCCCTGGCATATGGTCTGGAGAAGGAGAGCGACCGTGTGATCGCCGTCTATGATCTTGGTGGTGGTACTTTCGATATCTCTGTCCTTGAGATCCAGAAGGGTGTCTTCGAGGTCAAGTCCACCAACGGTGACACTCACCTGGGTGGTGAGGACTTCGATATCACGCTTGTCCGTCACCTCGTCCAGCAGTTCAAGAAGGAGTCCGGCATTGATCTCTCCAACGACCGCATGGCTATCCAGCGTATCCGTGAGGCTGCTGAGAAGGCCAAGATTGAGCTGTCTTCTTCTCTCCAGACTGAGATCAACCTTCCTTTCATCACTGCTGATGCTTCCGGTGCTAAGCACATCAACTCTAAGATGACCCGTGCTCAGCTTGAGTCTCTGGTTGACCCTCTGATCAGCCGTACTGTCGAGCCCGTCCGTAAGGCCTTGAAGGATGCCAACCTCCAGGCTAAGGATATTCAGGAAGTTATTCTGGTTGGTGGTATGACTCGTATGCCCAAGGTCAGCGAGTCTGTCAAGAGCATCTTTGGCCGTGACCCCGCCAAGTCCGTCAACCCTGACGAGGCTGTCGCCATTGGTGCCGCTATCCAGGGTGCCGTCCTTGCTGGTGAAGTTACTGATGTTCTGCTGCTGGATGTCACTCCTCTGTCCCTCGGTATTGAGACCCTGGGTGGTGTCTTCACTCGTCTGATCAACCGCAACACTACCATCCCCACCAAGAAGTCCCAGACCTTCTCTACCGCTGCCGATTTCCAGACTGCTGTTGAGATTAAGGTCTACCAGGGTGAGCGTGAGCTTGTCCGCGACAACAAGCTGCTTGGAAACTTCCAGCTTGTTGGTATCCCTCCGGCCCACCGTGGTGTTCCTCAGATCGAGGTCACCTTCGACATCGACGCCGACTCTATCGTCCACGTCCACGCCAAGGACAAGTCCACTAACAAGGACCAGTCCATCACCATCGCCTCCGGCTCCGGTCTCTCTGACGCCGAGATCCAGTCCATGGTTGATGACGCTGAGAAGTACGGTGCTCAGGATAAGGAGCGCAAGGCTGCCATTGAGGCTGCCAACCGCGCTGACAGCGTTTTGAGCGACACTGAAAAGGCTCTCAAGGAGTTCGAGGATCGCCTTGACAAGGCTGAGGCCGACCAGATCCGTGAGCGCATCGCTACTCTCCGTGAGTTCGTTGCCAAGAGCCAGTCCGGCGAAGGCACCGCTACTGCTGAGGAGCTCAAGCAGAAGACCGATGAGCTGCAGAACGCCAGCTTGAGCCTCTTCGACAAGATGCACAAGGCCCGCCAGGAGGAGGGCCAGCAGTCCTCTCAGGCTGGCGAGTCCGCTGAGGGTGAGAAGAAGCCTTAAGCGGATTGTCCTTTTAAGCTGAACCGAACCGATTAAAAAAACCCCCCATGTATTTGCATTTTCTTTTGTATCTTCGTCCTATGTCTTCTTAAAGATTTCTCCCTTTTCTCCCCCTTGTCTTATGGCGCGCACGATCTGTACACATACTGGTTCCCTTTATGGGCGCTCTTATCTTGGTGTGTCGGTGTTTCAGCCTTCTCAACTTTATCTTCTGTCTGGGTGGTCGGGAAGCCCGCGGGGTCACTGGGTGAGCGCTTCTTCATTTTACGGGGGCAGTTCAGGGACACCGGAAAGGTGCAGGGAACTGTCTACAATTGTAACTAATGACAACAGCCAGGAACCACGCAACGTGAACGTGGGATGGCTATGGTGCATGTGATAATAGAAAACTGACATTCTCCTCTCGACCGACCTGAATGGGTGCATTCTCCTTCCTACCTAGGGATAGGGCCGCCCATGTAGACGCCTTGCATGCGAACTCCCTTTTTCTGCAAGTGGTAATCGAGTAATCTAATAGATGTGTTTGGTATAGTTGATGTGATGCTTGCACTGTAAGACGCTGACGTGTGCGGCGATTAAAAAAGATAGGCTAGCTATTGGTTTTCTTGCCGACTATTCACTAGTTGGTCATGGCAGCTGATTAACTTTTGGTTGTAAAATGTGATTAACACCATCACTGGCGAATCAGCGCGTGCAGAAGCATACGCCATCAACAACTAAAAGCCCGCCATCCACACAGACTTTGTTGATATGGCTTCCTGGATGGGCGAATCGCCAACTCAACCACTTGTTGGCAGCAGACGCCATCGCTTCAGAAATCTATTCTTGTGGCATGGTCTTTTGACTATGCGCATCCACTCCGATGCTCCGCGAAGACAGGGTGTGAACTCTACGACATGAAACCGGATTCCCCAGGGTCTCTGGGCCATGGGATTCGTCGAGTCCGGTCGCAATATGCTTTGAACTTAATGATAGACAGGGAATTCTCAACCGACGGAGGGGGGCGCCCCTTAAGATGCTGTTGTTATGATATGACCGTCGCTTTTTCTAAGATGTAATTTCTTTATCTGAGCACTTACAGTTTTTTGTGCTCTTTTTTTCCGTCCCGACCCCACCGGGCTTTTTTTTAGACTGACAAGACAAGACAGGCGTCCAGCAAATTAGTTCGCATAGAAAAAGAGAAATGAGAAGGGGGAGAAGGCAGAAAAAAAAAAAAGAGGATACCAGAAAGGGATTTGGTTCCGTGTTCATTTTTCTCTCTTCGTTCCAACCCTGCTGGGCCTCGGATTAATTAGTGTCTTCTAAGGGGGAGGGTCCGCTTTCCCAAGTTGGCGTCTTGCTCGCTTTTCCTGGGATCCCCTTGGTCCAATCGTGGCCAGATGAAGACCCAGCAAAGACGCCGGCGCTCCCTCACATCCAAAATCAATAAAATTAGACTCCAAGTCAGCTAAACAGATTCGAGGGTTGCATGACTTTGCCGAACCCCCTTCCATTCGTCGATCTTTTTTTTTCCAAGAAATTCCATTTGAAGGCCTTCCCCACCTCAATTTACTCTTTTTTCTCATATCTTGGTTTCATTTGTACTGATTATTGATGCAACCCGCTTCTGCACTACTACATTGTTGATGCCCGGTCTGTTTAGGCCCCTATAAGACTCGAAACTGTGCCACAGCGCCCTCCCAGTTCCGGGGTTTCCTCTCTTTTTCTTTTCCTTCTCTCTCTCTCTCTTTCTCTTTCTCTTTGATTTTTCACCAATCATCGTCAGCCACAGGGAGCTACAATATTACGGTGCAGATCTAATTCTATTGCTCTATCAGTGGGGGTGTGACAGAGCAGATCGGTCCCCGAGCTAAAAATAAGAGAGTAAAAAAAAGTTCGTTCCATTCCAGGCAACCTCAGACCTTTCACAATTTCCTGGTTTTCCCAAACCACACCGGGCCCTAGAAACTAGTGCCGTGAAGTGTGGATTTTCTTCCATGGACTGTTGGGTCAGATTACGCCGTCCAACAGAGGTCACCCGCACGCGTCTCACTCGAGAGCTCAGTTTCATTTCTCTCATTCATTTCTTTTCTTCCTCCCACGCATAACTTACCTTGTCGCATTTTTGCCGTCACTTTGCATTTGAGCCCCGATATCATACGCTTCGCACCTGCTGCGAGCAACAAGGTGGAGTCTTCACTGGTCCGGGGACTATTTGCCTAAAAGGCCCTAGGCACACCTCCAGGGCAGCATCGGGTCTAAGTTGATACTTTTCCGATTACCTGCAACTCGCCAATACTGTCAAAAAGTAAGTCACCTGAGTATTTTTGCCTATCAGGAGGTCTCTATCTTGTTATCATGCCCGGTATCTTTTAGGTGTCTCTTAGATGTCGCAAGTCCTCTGGTGTTCATGTGCCACTGTTGATCGTTGTTTGCGATTCATCTCCCTGGCCCCCGTGCTATTCTTTGTTTTGTGCTAAAAATGTACTAGAAATATTTTTATACTAAGCCATCTGCAAACATATAGTCGACTCCGTCATGACGGCGGCTACCACGTCCGTGGGCCCAGCTGTCTCCGAGAATGGGCTCAACAGTCTGGTTCATGGTCACATCACCATGAATATGCCTCGGTTTCACCCAATTGCTATCAACCCGCATCACTCGGTCCCTCACGATCCATCCCAAGGTCTCTACCGTCACACTCCCTATGGACCTCCCCCTCCCGTAGAACAAGGACCTCCTCCTGCTCCTGCTCCTCCACCGCACTCAGCGCCCCAAGGAACGCCCGCACCGCCCGGACCACCACTAGGACCGCAGTCGATTCCCAGCCAGCTTGATCAGATCGAGGCTCGTTTGCGCCAGCTAGAACACGAAGATGCTGCTCGCACGGCTGCCCGCAGTCACCTGCTTGCCATCCGAAAGCGTGAAGACGAGGAATTCCGTATGATTACAGAAAGTGCAGAGGCTGAGGAAGAGGTGAGAATTGTCATAGTGAATGTATTACTGCCAAGATTCATCGCTCATACCACAAATGTAGGATCTCCGCCGACGGAGAAAGCGTTTGAAGCGGGAATCCATGGGACTCTCTTACAACAACTCGGGAATTGATTCACCCCCTCCTCGTGCCACCCCACCTCGTCGACTATCTGAGACCAACGCCGCCACGACGCTGGCGTTTTTCAAACAGCAAAGTCCCCAAGAGCCTATTCCCGCTAGCCTTCCGCCTCCTATTCAGCATATTCCCGCTCCTCCCCCTCCTAGTACTGACCCTAATGGGGGCCATGTCAGAAAGAAGCAAAAATACACTATTAAGAACGTGGAGGCATGGGGAGAGCGTCATGGCCGACCTGTAACTCATGATCCTGCTGGGCGCGCTCTGTGGAAACGTCCCTCAGATGGCAGTCTGGTCTACCTTAATTGTCCCGCCCCCGGTTGCGGGAAGTCGGACTTTGTCACACTACACGGCTTCATGTGCCATCTCACAAAGAAGCATAAAGATAGGAGCCTAGGAAGTCAGTCGCGTGCTCTAGAGCTTTGTGGTACTGTATATGATCCCAACGCGCCCCTTCAAGCTGCGCCGGTCAATCGGGCTTCCACAGAAGAGAGTCACTCAGAATCGCCAGCAGTCTACTCTGATTCTGATGATGACGATGACGATCTCAAACATCCATACGGTATCAAGAGGGAGGACTCTTCAAACAAGGTTCGCAGCACTCCACAGGTGCCCCCTGCCGGCAACACAAACATTGAAGCAGCCGCGGTCATAAATGGTTTTGTGAAGCAGACCATCTCTTCAATTATTGATAATGATACCCATCCAAAGCCTCGGGAAACGGCCACACCAGCTGTTCCTGAGACAGCGGAGAATGCCCCATCTCACGCTCCGTCGAATAATAACACAGCAGAGCCTTCTGCTCAGCAACAACCGCCGGTCAACAATACCGGCAATGAGGCCAAAGAGTCTGCTCCTAATAATTAATCTTGATGATAATCAAAACAAAAGTTCACATACGAGGATAATCAGATTATCTCACGCTAATATGGACTAATATTGGATCTCTATGCTTAATCCTCCCAAGCCACCATCCTCTTTACCGCTCATCACAATCCGTGTTTGCGTGAGTTATCGCAGATATAATAGAACTCTCCGCTATTACTCCTGTCGACATCGACAGCCACGCTATTATTGTTATCTATCCCGTCATGTTTTCTACAACGCAACGTTTCCGTATACATAACTTATCATTTTCTCGATTTTTTTTTTCTCTCTTCAGCCTCTCTTTCGAAGTTCCCATTGCATAGCGTGCTTGAGTCGTCTTGACGGTTCCTCCATATATGCATACTATTTTCTTTTTTTTTTTTTTTTTTTTTCCTTAAATCACCTGATCAGTCAATACACGGGTCGGCTTCGTGCTTTCATTACGTCGCCATTTTTTTCCTTGTGAACGAGTTTCCTTCAATCTCAACCAATCCAATCTCATAGCATTATATTCTTTTCTTCTTTTACTTTTATTTTTTTACCTTTTTTTGCAAATTTACTTCAAACTTGATACTCCTGATGCCTTTTCCATATTGATTGATTGCTTCTTGTTCATGTAACGCCAACAGCATATTGATGTTTTTCCTTCCGTGTTTCGAATGTGCGAAGCACATCACTACATAGCTTTTATGTCTTTTTCTTTAAAAACTCATCTTATCTCCATATAAAGTTGAGTGGGACGTGCGGGTCCGTCATCACTACTCGGAGAGAATCGAAATCGAATACAAGGTTATAATCGATCTTTTGATATATTTCATATCTTCCTCTGCCTCTTTGGTTTTGGTATATGCTATACATACCATGAGTATATCTAGTAAATCATACGTATATTTTTCACTGATCTTGTAGGTCATATTTGAGCTCATCAGAGCCATGTTCTGTTCTATTATATTCTATTCTATTCTATTCATCTCCCCTCACCATAAGCACATGCACCAAATATCCCGTTCCGGACTGCAACTTACTCCCCAGCACCTCATCACTCACCCTCCAGACACGGAAATATTTCATCGTCTCCCGTAACCATGTCTCAAACACATCCGGTGAGCGTTGCTGCTGCGCGATCACGCAGACGGTTGGTTGACGGTCCGTTTCTGCCGTCGACGACGACGATGATGTCCGCTCGGGATCAGACGTGTAAGTAGGTCGTAGCCGACATATATCAGCGCAGGTACGGACGAAGGGCGCCACGAGCGCTTCGTTGTAGATGCAGTCGCAGGAGATGAGGATGTCGAAGCCCAGATCGGGAGACTCGGCTTCCTCTGAAGATGGTGAGTGCCGCTCCGCTTGAATCGTCTCTTTCAGCATCGAAGGCGCATCGAGCTCCCAGTCCAGAGGGGTGAATGTTATATTCGTATTTCCGTTTCCATTGTTCCCGTTTCCATTGTTCCCGTTTCCCTTTCTGTTAGTACTATTACCAGTCACGCGACCACGCTTCTTATTCTGCTGCGTTCGTCCTCCCGCCCCGTGATGTCGGGACGCAGAATGCGAACTTACTGTTGTGGCGTTTTCATCAAGATTCGTACGGAACAATCTCCGCACGTATTCCTGGTCCGTAGCGATGTAGTGACCGATTGACGGAGCGAGGGTCAGCGCAACGAGCCCCGAGATGCCACAACCTAGCTCAACAGCCGTAGCGGACGAGTGAAGAATAGGAGGAGATGAAGTCCAAAAAAGACTGGTGGGATTAGAGATCCATTCTGCGAAGAGAGGTGTGATTTTCCAGAGGACTGTAGAAGTAGATATTTTTGGTGGTTAGTTACTAGTACCTGATTGGTCATAGTGTATAGGCATGTGCTTTGGGTGTTGAGATTGCGGGGGGAAAATCTGGAGTAGAACACGTCAAGGATTCTCCAGAACGTCAAATTCAAACTCAAATAACTGGAGATAAGCTCAAGATCTCGAATCCGATTGGGAAAAGGAGCAAAAGAAAAGAGATCACCCGGTGGTCTGGTCTATTCATGGTTGGAACAACAGCCGAGGCAAAGCATGTGCTTGGAGGCTTATTTCCACCCACGAAGAAGTAAGGGAAAAAAGGAAACATAAGCATACCTGCCCCGGTCGTGCCCCCCGCACGGGTCGATGAGAGCAGCGTCGGAGACTGGTGGATCGTAAAGTCGTTTCCGTGGATAGTCACGTCGATCGTGGTGGCGCGGGCGTCAACGAAGCCTAGATTCGCGGAGGGGATGTCGCGGGAGAAGAGCTCGAAACATTCTATATTTCAGATTGAGAGGTATGATTTAGCGGGATCTCTTGCTTTGATTTACTGCTTTCTTTTTGTCTTCTTGCTACATGAAAGGAGTGGGGGGTTGATCGTGTGATGATGGGCTAGATGTGTGTAGATCCTTTTAGGTATATTTAAAATATACATATACGAGAGAGTTGATATGTCAGACGTACCCTCTTCTACATCCTCGACCTCCTGGCCTATAGCCTCGAGGAAAGTGTGTAGTGTCATATTTGCAGCCTGAAGATGATCTTCTGCGTTGTTGCTTGGCTTAGATGGCTTGCGTGTGGTCCTCGTATTATCACCGGATGGTGTAGTTGCTGGTTGTCTTTTGCATGCTTTTTCTAGGTTCTAGATTTCTCACCTAGAACTGTCAAAATTTTTGTGGAAGACTGGGCACGAATCAATGACAGAGAATAATTTGGAAGGTAAAAATAAAAATAAGCTGCATTATTATCATCTGATGAGAGTAAGCACAATGGAGAATTCCAGTTGTCAATGTGGAGGCGTCGACAGACGTTTACGGTGGGCACGTGGGCAGTCTATTCTGGCGGCTACGGGGGGAAAGATTAGACGAATGGCTGCATTGCTGATTCGGCCGACTACATGTAGAGTAATGACCCGCGTGAGAATTTATGCTGAGAATTCTGAAGAGAACACCGTGTTCCAATGCTCCTGATGCGGATTAAACATTTCCCATTCAAGAGAGATATGGTGATCCTCTGGCATCCCACGCATCGTCCTGAGCATGAGTCGTTAAAGTTATGCCTAGACTGTGCGCTGTTATGCCGGTGACCAAAGGGTTCGTGTTGGGGCCAAGCCCCAACAAAATGGAGCTCGTGTGGATCGTGCCTGGAGTTGGAAAGGCCAGGAGTGTACTTGGAACTCGGCAGCAGGGTTGATTCTTTAACTCCCTTTCAGGCACATCCTCCGTGGCGTGGACTTGACGGATCGGAGATTTCTGTCCATTGTTCCTCTGCTGGACCGTTGCAGAGATCTGACGGATCTGGCACATCAAAGGCACCAACAAAGAAATCCATGGATATCGATGTTTTAAGCGTGACGAAGGCCGCCAAAGTCACTCCGCAAAAAGTTCCGTAGCCGCAGGCGGTGACGGCATCGGCAGCCACCCATCCGGGCTGTGGTCCAATAGACACACTCAACTCGTAGAGCTTGGGGATGCGTTGCTGAAGTTACGTAGCGGAGAGGCACTCACGCCCCCAGAAGGGAAGAAGGCCAAGTCACCGTGCTGGGTCTCCGTATAAGTTTAAAACAACGAAGAAGAACGTCAATCATCTGGACGATTCCCGTGCTGGTTCCACCTGGACGTCACCGACCCAGGTACACTGGAAGTGTTGTTTGATTTGCCTCGATTTTGGCCCCGAGCCACGCCCGGCGCCTGACCGCAGCAGGTCCCTTGCGACAAACTCGCGCTGACTTCATATCCGTGTCTTCCCCCAAGCCCAAAAGTAAAAAAGTGGGTGTTAACCTCGCCCTTTCTCCCCTCCGTCATTATTTCCTCTGCCGTGCGCGAACTGCTCGATCCTGAAGCAGTCTAGAAACATAAACATCGCCGGTGGTCTACTCCACTCATCCCCTTCTTCAAACACACTGGTCTTTCCCTGCCCCGTGACGCGTTTCCGTTTTCTTTCTGGTAGCTCCGGTATGCTATCGACCGCATGAACCTGTCCAAGCTTTCTACTAGCACCTGTACTGATCAACAAGAAAAATACAGTTGTAGGGAGCGATCCCCAACCCCCCCTTCGTCGTCGAAGAAACCCCCCGTGATCCAGTTCACAGTCGACAGAACTCGTGATTTTCAACATGTCGGAAAACCTGGATTACTTGAAGGATCTTTATATCCAACCTCGCATGGTGAAGAGACCCCCTTTCACCGTCGAGGCCTCAGGATATGAAAAGAAGGAAGGAGAGACGATTCCCCGTCGTAATCCGTTGGCAAAGGACAAGTTGATCCTGCGCCCAGCGGAGGATGTAGCCACCACCTACGACATTTTCAAGAGGGGAGCTGCAAAGTTCGGAAATGCGAAGGCAGTCGGAACTCGTCGGTTGCTCAAGACGCATGTGGAGAACAAGAAGGTGAAGAAGGTGGTGGACGGCGTCGAGAAGGAGGTCGACAAGAAGTGGACATACTTTGAGCTGAGTGGCTACGAGTACAAGAGCTTCATCGAGTACGAGCAGCTTGCTCTTCAGCTGGGTTGTGGTTTGAGGAAGCTGGGTCTCAGCAAGGAGACCAAGATCCATCTCTATGGTGCAACCAGGTACGTGGAAGTTGAAGACCCTGTGGTTGACAGAATGAGAGCTCGAAAATGCTGATATGGTCTTTGATAGTGCGCATTGGTTGTCCATGTCACACGCAGCTGCCTCTCAGTCGCTGACTTTTGTTACGGCCTACGATTCCTTGGGTGAAGATGGGCTGAAGCACTCCCTGCTACAGACCGGCAGTGTGGCCATCTTCCTGGACCCTCCACTGATCCCGTCTCTTCGGAATGTCGTGGGTGACGTCCCGGCCTTGAAGTACGTGATCTACAACACGGACACAGAGGCCAAGAAGGAGCATCTGGACAAGATCAAGTCTGATTACCCCCATTTGACTGTCATGAGTATCGAGGAGCTCAGGAAGCTCGGCGAGGAGAACCCTGTTGACGCCGTTCCTCCAACTCCCGAGGATCTCTGTTGTATCATGTACACATCTGGAACGACTGGTCCTCCGAAGGGAGTCGCTCTGACGCACAAGAATGTCATCGCAGCTGGTGAGTGAAAATGAAGATCCTTATGACTGGGGTCATGGAACTGACTTTTTTTCCGCAGTTGCCGGTGTCAACGCCATCGTGGGTGTCTACATTAGCCCGAAGGACGGTCTGCTCACCTATCTCCCGCAAGCTCATATTCTGGAATTCATGTTTGAGAACCTCTGTATCTTCTGGGGTGGTACCATGGGTTACGGCAACCCTAGGACCCTCTCCGACACCTCGGTGCGCAACTGCAAAGGTGATATTCGCGAGTTCAGACCCACGATTCTGGTTGGTGTTCCAGCCGTCTGGGAGACGGTCAAGAAGGGTGTCCTCAACAACCTCAACAAGACCAACTTCATTGTCAAGAACATGTTCTGGGGCGCAATGTACGCGAAGAATTTCTTGTTGACCACGGGTATCCCTGGTTCCGGAATTGGCGCGAACATCCTCGATGCTATCGTGTTCAGGAAGCTCAAGGAAGCTACTGGAGGTCGTCTCCGCATCATGATGAACGGAGGCGGTCCCATCTCCAAGGAAACTCAGAAGTTCCTCTCTCTGGCCATCGCACCGATGATCAGTGGATACGGTCTGACTGAGACCTCCGCTATGGGTGCACTCAACGACCCGCTGGCCTGGAACCCAGATGCGTTGGGAGACATCCCCGCGTCTATTGAGGTCAAGCTGGTTGACTTCGCGGACGCTGGCTACTTCACGAGCCACAACCCCCCGCAGGGTGAGATCTTCATTCGTGGCGGCAGTGTCACGAGTGGGTACTGGCAGGATGAGGAGGAGACCAAGAAAGCCATCACGGAGGATGGTTGGTTCATGACCGGTGATATTGGTGAGTTCGACAAATATGGCCACCTGAAGATCATCGACCGGAAGAAGAACCTGGTAAAGACACTGAATGGTGAATACATCGCCTTGGAGAAGCTGGAATCTGTCTACCGGTCTGCTCCTGTTGTCGCAAACATCTGCGTGTACGCTGCGCAGGATCAGGTTAAGCCCGTCGCTATCATTGTTCCTGTTGAGGCCACTCTGCACAGGCTTGCCAAGGAGAATGGCATCAAGGGTGACACTATTGAGGCTCTTGTTCACAATGAAGATCTCAAGTCGATTGTTCTAAAGGAGCTTCAGCAGGCCGGTAAGGCAGGTGGTCTTAAGGGTATTGAGATTATTGATGGAGTTGTCCTATCTGATGAGGAATGGAACCCGCAGAATGTAAGTATAAGTGACTCTGTCCTACAGCTTACCCTTCCATTTGATACTAACTATCTTCAAATAGGGATACACCACTGCCGCGCAGAAGCTCCAGCGGAAGAAGATCGTCACCCACTTCAAGAAGGACATCGATCGTGCCTACGGCATCAAATAAACTGAAACGAATTGACCTGCTTCTATGCCAGTAGATGACTTGCTCTGCTGTTTTAATACCTCTTTCCTCGTCGCAAAAGACATCCCTCGTTGGTCTTTGTGTGCTTTGGCTCTGATACGTAGAAAATGAGACTGGCGACGAGTTATGCTTTGTTATTCGCTTGAAGTTCTGATTCTGTATATGTATAGTTTTGAGATTCCCTACTTGAATTCAGATAGTTAGCGAGTCATCGATAGTTATTGATAGTGTACTCTGGAAATTTGTTGTAGTTTCACCAGTAAACAGTAGCAACCGTATACTTCCGAGTACATCCCCTCCTCCTTTTTCTTTTGTTGAATATCTCAACGGAGGAATATGTAGTCGATTTACCATGGAAGGAAAAAATAATTCCAGAAATAAGTCATACAAACTACATATACATACAGTCCCTTCAGTCCACTATGTAAAAAAAAGTATACATTTCCTGAAAAGTTCATAACCTCTCCGTAAACAATGGCCTTTTTGTCTCACTGTGATGCTCTACCGTCTATATGGAGAGGATATATCTAAATGATTCCTGCTGGAATAGTAATAAGTATTATTTACGCTTAATATTCAACTCCAGACAAAGTGTAGACTGTAGACTGCTTTGTTGGGGGAGTCGGTTTAGAGATGATGATAGTGATCTACGTTATTCTGCTTTATGGATATGGGTATGGTTTGGATATGACATTATGTGCTGGAAGAGGTGATATTTTGAAACTATTTTTTTTTTCTAAAAAAATATATATTGAATGTGATCTAGTGAGAGGAGGAGGGGAGGAAAGAAAAATAAAACGAAGGAAGAGTAATTTAATCGTGTGCTCGCATCTTATGCCTCTTAGCTCAGTATGTTCTAGACCGCTGATATATGTAGAGTATGTTTCTGAGGCTAGTCGTTTATTTTACAGAAGATATGCTTTATTTGAGTAAACATATATCAATTCAACAATAATAACAGTACTTTGAATATAAATGTCAAGAAAAAAAGTGAGTTCGTATACTTCATACTTCAATGTTTTTCTTTTCTAGCGCTCGGAAACCGGATCGGAGTTTACGGAGGAGGTCCATTCTTCCCGCCAAGACTTGCTTCTGTCTACCTGCTCTTTTGCCGTCTACGACCGGTTGGTTTGGTTCTCAAGCAATTCCTGGGTCAATTCAGACTTTACAGAATCATCATAGGATTCCTTTTATCCGAATCAGACCTAGCAAATCCAGCCCCAACATGTCTGTCTGGAAGTAAGTCTTCCCCTCCCAATCAATTCCCCATTCGGTCCATCCAATCAAACACCAAACGTTTCTAACCGTCGTTCCAACCAGCTCCTACCGTAACCTATCTCCCAAAACGCGGCTCGTTTTCGGCTTGGGCCTCATAGCCTGGGCATCCGTCGGATTGTGGACGACTCCAGAGGTCGAAAACGCCCTGGGATTGGCGCCAACGAAGCAGGATCAGGAGGAACTGGAGCGGAAACTCGCCGTTAAGGTATCGAGTGTGGAGAAGGGGGAGAAATGAAATTTCTTTCTTTCGGCTACGTGATTTGATGTTTGTGTTTCAGGCTCCGGCGGCTTGCGTCAGGGTGAGCGCGGGGCGATGGGCTTGAGATTGGAATTGGAATTAGGTGGTGGAGAAGTGAATGGTCGGTGAAAGAGGTGTAATTGAGGCGATGTGCAGAAGGCTGTCTAGGCAGATGGGAGAAAGAAATTGGAAGAGTCTCTCTCTTCGAAAGCGCGGCTTGCGACGCCAGGGATCTAATGAATATGCGAGATAGCATAATCCACCGAGTTGAAATACCTCCGGCTAGATACAGGTACTAACAAGATGGGCGCGGATTTCGTGGAACGGGAATTCTGTTCGAATGCATATCGCACGACAGCGAGAAATAATGCCTAGCAGTGTTGGATGTCGTTGGAAAAGGTTACGGGGATGGTGGTCTGGTCTGGTCTGCATCCTCAGGACAAAATAAACGGTGTCAGTCAAAAGGGACATTGGCACGAGTTCTGGCATTGGTCGCTGCTGCTCCTGCTGCTGCTGCGGTGGTTCGAACCATAACAGAGGATAGTTGTGGCGATCATCTTTTGGTTGTTGGTTCTGCAATCCATACACATACATGCGCTATGCTATGCTATTCCTGAGGAAAACACCGATGAAGCGTCAACGTCCTGGATGGGCCCCGGTGCAGGGCTGTCAAATTCCTCGTCTGCAGTAACTATCGTCTCACCGCATCTGCCGGCCACTCTGAACTATTCGATCTTGGGTTCCGCTGTCAAGGGCTCGTGAGCTTTGCATCTGGTTGCCACCTCCGCTCTTTGTTACTTGGATCTGCGGCCGTGGGACACACAAATCATGAAACCAGATCCGATGCTACGTTGATGGAACGCCATGCACGCCTGCTGATCTGACCGACGTCCCTCCCCAGTCGATCAATCTGGCAAAGCCCTAGCAGCTTGCTATTGACTGGTGAGTGGTGATAGGCTTTGATAGCCTCCCGCGATCGATACACCGCCTCAGTGGATGGCTTTGTTCATAGCACATGTCTGCCAGAAGAGTTTCATAGCTTTGTCTGTACAACCTGATCACAGGGGTTATTTTCTTCATAACCTCGGTCCTACTATTTTTGTCTCTTTCATCAAATCTTAGATTTAGTAGCTATCGCCCATGCTGTGTTCCAGAAAAGGAGAACTTTCCCTAGCGCCAAGTGAAAAGCAGGGTTCGCTTTCGTTTACTGCACGGACCTTCCATCAGCCATAGTCAAATCGCCTGAGCGTCCATAGAATTGGATAAACTTCAGAAGTTCAGGCGCCCTGGCGACTCGAGTTTATTTGGACCTCTGTCCACAAGAGGTAACCTTATCAGGAACATTTACTGGAAGTAGTATCTCGTGGAGGATCGACGAATGAGTAAGCGTTCTTGGAAACAAAAACGGTCGGAACTTACCGAGCAATAGTCTTGTTGTCCGTGTGAAGCCATGCGCTCTGGGCGAATCTTGTGTCGCTTTACTATCTCCACAGTCGTCATATTCTAATGACCAGGATCTTGGTCTCTGAATAGGAACTTCCTCAACTACACGGTAGCAATATCGCAGAGGGGGTGTCATGTCTGGTTTGAACCCTTGCTAGTTGTCGATTGACCTTGCCGGCAATAAGCAACAAATGCATGCCGGCGATGTAGCTACATTTCTATGGCACTCCACCGTTTCCGCCTTTGATAACCGCCAGACGCGCTCCCCTGTCGGACAGCCAGTAAAGGCGCTCCCATTGAAGCAGACTTTCTGCAGACGTCCGAGCTACATCCGATAGCATGGATCCATTATCTATGTCGCAACAAAGCCACAAGAGTCATAGAGACTGCAGATATTTTTCTCTCAGCCTTGCCTTAAGCCCCATCGTGTCCGGATCTGACATTGGCTTAGATCCGCGCGGATCAGACAAGGGTATCTCCGGCCCTCCGCCTTTCCCGATAGGCCCAAATGAAGAAGTAAAAGAAAGTCGGGCACTTGAGGCATTTACGTATTGTAGACCTCTCATGATCCGATCTCATTTCGGATCCGACAGCTGAGTTGTTTGACGGAGTCTAGTTACCATTCGTACTTTGTGCTGCGTCCTAATTTTAGCTTTTGCTGATCAGGGAGAATGAACGGAAAACGGAGACAAGCGCAGGGGCCACATCAGGCAACATCCATTGTCCGATTCGACTTCTTTGTCTCAACTCGTCGGTCGAGGTAGGAAAACGACTGGTCACGTGTATACCAATGGTCATATCAAACCCCCAGACGGATCTAGTTCGCCAACCAGCAAACTATCCGCGGGTATCTATTTCAGTCATGGAAACCTCGAGATAGCGGTGGCTTTGCAGACTCATTATTACCGGATTTTGCAGATGCGCTCAAATTCTAGTTATGTAACCGAGTAGCGCAAGAGGTGTATGGATTCTAGACAGTATGAATGCCGATCCACCTTGTTCGTGATTTTGTTTGTTGCCTTACTGACACTTTTGCCTGCCTGATCGTGGTAGGATTTCTAAGGCCCATCGATGTCGAGCTAGATATAAACATCCAGGACTTACTTGGAAGTAAGGGTGTAGCGAACTGGGAAGATATGTATTCCAGTGGCGAAATAGAAGGTTGAAAATGTCAGTCCTGGAGAAATGAGTCATCAGATACTGGGCCTAACTGCACAAGAGGTCCTCCTTTTGTCCCTTTGAGCTCCATAGTTCTCCACATGTAAGACAGACGATGAAATGGAAGACAAAAAGGAATCATAATATCCAAGCGGAGAAACGAAGAATCCCCCGACGTGCCGCTAGTTCTCGAATCGAAGACTGGCGCTAGCCGGCTGGTGCAGATCGTTCGGAGTGAGACTGAAATCGCAGATCGCCACTCGAAGATATCTTTTGTTGGATCATGGTAATGGGACGGTGCTAACGATGAAAAAGGAATCGGAAACTGAGAATACATTAAATATGGAACAGAGAGAAGCACCTTTTGTTTGTCCAGCAAGAAACATCTCCAAACGTCTTAAAAGGGACAAAGAATGTCCTTTCAAGTACACAAACGCCGGGAGCTCGTTGTAGTGTCAAAGCGACTGTAGGGGCCATCGAGAGCCGTACGTATACCTCTTCTCTGAGAGCGCTTCATGCGTTGTTGACCTGCACGGTCATCTTGCAAGGTAGCGGAGACAGAGTCGAACATATCACCAAAGTTTCCCTCTGCATTGTCACGGTCTTGAGACATGTGATCATAACTAAAGATCGGGTTTGCGCCAGTAAAGGCAAACTGGCTTTCTGATCTGTGATCTTCAGATGATGACGAAAAGTTTTGCTCTGGGTATGAATTGTTTGGCATACTCTCTATAGGTTCCATCGAATCGTTAAAAAAGGGGAATTCGAAGGCCGAGGAGGACGAAGAAGACACCAATGGGCTATCGCTCAAGGACAGAGTATCAGTGGGTGCCATATGGCGATAGTCAGTCCTTCCGTAGTGGGAGCCACTGCGCTGGGAAGGGTCGTACGACATTAAGGGCAGACTTGAACGTGCTGCATGCCCTATTCCGGAAGGGAGTACAGTACTCCCTTTACCGTCTCCAGAACCGCCTGTCCTGCCGTCCGGGCCCATGCTTGTGGAACTATCACGTCTTCCATCCTTGTAGTGCCCGGGAGACCGACCACGCACAACCATGGGATCTGAGATTCTCCTGGCGATTTTCACCCACTGTGTGTCAATAGTACTACCCAAAGGACCCGGAACTTCAGCGTAGAGCTCAACAACAAGATTGTAATATTGCTGCTGCGCTCGCCGTTTTCCGTTATTTGCAGTGGCCCTCTGAAACTGGATCCGCTCGAAAGTGTGCTGAGTAGGCGGCTGAGAAGACTGCCCTACGGTCGCATATGGAGTGCCAAAATCCATTGACATGTTCATTGATCTCGAGGAAGTCCCGAAGCCAAGACCGCTGGTAGAAGCATGGCTGAGGAGTGATGGAATCGGTTGCGGTTGTAATGTGACTTTTCCCGGCCTCGTCTCCGACTGCTTGTCACGTTTAGGCGTATGCTGTACAAGCTCCCGAATTTCACCGTCCTGAGCGTTCACAATCGCTGAGATTGACATTGAGAAGGAGCGGATCGGCTCAGTGATGTGGTTCGGCAACTGTAGGTATAGTGGCGTACTCGGAGCCCATCCAGGAAGAGAAAAGGAGCAGGATAGAGAAAAGTAATTTCGACGATAGCAAGTCCATTTTTGGTCCACTTGGAAGAATCCTTTGTGGATTCTCGCTTGGATCTCTGGTTTAATCGTCTGATTCGGGGTCACGATTGAATGGAGGACGTTTGTGGAGTGGAACGGAGGCGCATCTGCTGCCGCATGAGTAGAGCGTTGCGCATGTTCGAGCAAGGGATTTCCCGACTGACTGTAAATCGTATTCGGTGAGCGATCGATCGAGTTATCAAGGCCTCGCGGCGTTGCGGCGTAATGTGGATACCGTGACATGTCGTTGAAACTCGAATGGGGCGATGGAAAAGAGCTTCTACCCAGCGTGTATGCCGAATAACTGGTTTCTCCTCTTCCGATCAGTGCTGGGTTAGCTGGAATTGCTGCAGTCTGGGACTGTAAAGATGAAGACATGCCAGAAGGCGGATGACTACGCGCGCAGGCCGCAATGATGAGCTATGCTTTTTTTTTTCGCATAGGTGTTCTAGAAATAATTATGAGTCGACTTACAGTGTAGGTACCCGATGTCTAAATTCTGACGTTCTTTCATTCCACTGGAGTCCTGTCGAGTGCGAGTACGCCGAAACTGGCACCGGAGGAAAGCCCTCTGTGGAAGTCACATTGTGCGGGAACACGTTGCTAAGAGAAGCAAACGCAAGTGAGGAGGCTGAGATGGGGCTGGCCGAGGATGAGCCACTATTACATGAATCAAGAGGGCTTCCAAGGAGCCCTGGTGAAGTTGGAAAACTAGAGGGGCGTCAGCTAATCAATGCAACAAACCCCAGTCTGAAAGATCGGACATGAGCCAAAATATCAGAGATCTGTGGAGCACAGTAAGATCAACATAGACCGAGAATTGAACAAAGGACTAGCGCAACAGACAGGCTTGTCAAGCGGCCTCCAGAACAGTCTGGTGATCAGCATAGCAGGCCACCCCAGGCAGCATACGTAGGAGACCTCCGGGAAGCAACCGCTGCAGAAGCGGTAATATATTGGTATAATCAATGATGACAGAACTGAGCTGCACTGCCATTTAGGCGGCCCAGTGAGGCCCAGACAGACAGAATTGAATGAGTGGCTGGCGGGCAGACCGGGGAAACCCAAGGCAGTCGGGATTGAAAGAACCACTTACGGCACGTCCTGCACGGTAGTATGTTGAGCGCTGTACCTAAAGCCGTTGGTTACAGGTACAGACGCTGGCTGCGCCAAGGAATGGCTAAGAGAGCCGACCCTCCGATGCTGCTCTTCCTCCTCGGTCGGATAGGCGGCTGAATCAGAAAAAACGCGCTGGGTACCGATAAAATCGTTGTCCGGTGACGGATCAAGGTGAAAGGAGTTTTGTAGAAGTGCAGCTGAAAATAATCCTCGTTAGAAATTAATTGGGATGGTGAAAGACGGGAAAGAATATGCCCCATTTGTAAGAAATAGCAGCAAATCGTCGCAGTTGAATGTTCAAATTGCAAGCAAGGGGACAATGGAGCAATTAATCTCCTCCGAGTGGTAAACTCAGCTGTACCCTTGTCACACAAGTGCACACACCTTACTAAACCTTCACCCCACAAGGCAGGGGCCAAACCAGTAAAAATGAAAAATGGGCATCGACAGAAAGATGCACATGAAACGGCAATCGGATGATACTCTAAAGCCCAAGCGCATGCAGAAATCTTGAACAACTGGCCAAAATTGTACAATAATAGAAAATAAGCTTACTGTGATTCATTGACATGACTGCTGGAGTGAACCAGCTAACAAACGTTGTAACAATTCCAGTGGTCCACTTCTAGGGCCACAACTAGCATGCGGTCGATGAGTATCAATCTGGAGACCCTTGAACAGGGAGTATATTCCCTGAGAGTATCCTCAGAATGGCAGAAATAAGTGATCGGGGGTGTCAAGATTCGTTATAAATCTCGATGTCGAAGGAGATGCTTCAAGCGTCTCCAAGAGCAAATGTCTGCTGTCCCAGTGAACCAATACCTGATTTAACGACTGCCACGAGTCAAGTAAAGATCCTAGAATCAAGCAATCTGTCAGCCGTCGATGATATCTCTCAACGTGTTTGATTCAAGGTGACTTTTGGAGGTTGCAAAGAAGCGTCAAGTGGAGGTGATCAGTCATCGCAGGCGGATACTGAGTCCCAGAGAAAGTGATTGCTAGTGCAGAGGGAATAATAAAAAGCACGTGTGTCCCGCCAGGTGTGTGGTCTGTCAGGTATACGGTTAAAGCAACCATTGCACACTGTTGGAAGGACTTATAGTTGAATTGACATCCATTGACTAGGCGGGGAAAATCTCCCAGAACGTTTCTTGAGAAAAGGTAGCCATTATTTGAGGAAAAGGCGTCTTTCATTTGACCAAAATGCGAAGGATACTGTAGAAAATAAGACTTACTCGTTCTAGTTGAAACGTGATAAAAGTCAGGAAAACACAATCGGAGGAAGGAATGACTAGAACCGATAGTCGATAGGAAGGGTACCTTATTAATTCAAGAGTTTTGCACTTCGATCTGTCTGATGGGCTGCCCCAGTAAGCGTCAACAAGGCAATTTTTCGTTGCCTCCCGCTTGGGGCCTGATGACCTGGAGAATAAATGACTCCAAGACTCAACGTAGCTAATGGCAGTAGGAGCAATTGTTTTCTGACAGGAGATGGGAGTTTTACAAAGAAGTAGACCAGCGATGTAGTGAATGGGACCAGAGAAGCAAAAAGGTTTAAGCTGGATTCTCGGAAGATCGGTGGAGGGATTAGCTCGATTCATATTCCTCTTCCAAATAGAGATGGCATGCTGTCCATGTCTTCCACATTGGTTGCCAACGTACGGAGGCAACTTTCTCTTCCATGTCCAGACAGGCCTCGCGCCCAATAATCCCGGGGCGCGCGTGCGGTAGATCCTTCTGCAGGCCTCACCAGATTTTACAGTGCACGAGCGTGGCTCGGTATCGGGTTTGACCCCAGCAACGCTCTCGCTCTCGAAACCGATTCACGTCAGGTAGACGGGACCTTTCCCTATGGAGTAAATTACAATGGCTGGCGGCATCGATGTGTCCAAGTAAGAATATCCAACCAGCGATTGAGAACGGTCAACTGGTCCCCGTCGTAACCATTCATAGTAGCGGGAAGTCATCCCTGCTTTGAAATCTCACACTCTGGCCTAGAGAGGAAAAAGTTGCAGCTTCTTTATCGAAATCGGGACACTAGGTGCAGCACCGGTCTAATTAAAGGACCCGAGAAGCCCGCTAGAATTTGACAAATGCAAGTCAAAAGTTGCGAGAGCCGCTTCGGTCCGCGAAGGAACCGCTTTCTCGAGTTGACTGTTGGAATAGATCAGAACATGCCGCTAAGGGCAGAATCCTTCCATGCGTCGCAATTGAAGGGTATGGAGTATTCCGGTCAGCGGCTCCCAGAAGCTGTAAGCAAACAGGTTTCCGCTGGACCTTGCATACACCAGAGACCCTACATTGCGTACACTGCGTGAGATGAGGTATACGGGCGCTAACATAGCCATGAGATCGATTCCAGGGTGTCCATGTGGGCTCCAGCGTCATGAGGAAGGATTGCAGTGGGCCTATGGATATGAATTTCTCCAACGGCATGTAGTTTTCCACGCTATAACACACTGTTTCGTACGATACCAAACCATGAATCCATAACGGGACTCCACTGAAAGTTGCTGCAGCCCATTAGTGAGGTCTCGACGGATCTGCCAGGCCTGCCAACCGCAGGCCGTCCAGGCCAGCCTCGCATGTCCCCATGTGACAGGGGCAGATGAGACGATCGACGGTTCAAGACTGAACGACCGCTCAGTGGCTACTGGCTCACCGACAAGCACTAGAAGAATGGAAGCATCTCCGCGCCACAAACCAGTCTGGCTCGAAATTCAGTTTGCGGACATTTGACGAACTGTATCCACCTCGTGGCCCCGCGTTGCACACAATTGCAGGAACAATGCCCTAGCCCTTGAATTTCACGTGTAAGAATGACGGTCAAGCGGACGTGATTGGGATATAAGCAAATCATCAGATTGCAAAGTACACACTGGCCGACCACACCAAACCCTTTGAGTAAGTCCCCAGTCGCTCATCTCATGGTTTAAATAAGGGGGCCCCGCCTGAACGCGGGAGCACATACTTGGGGAGGTTAGCTCTTTTCCAGCGGGTGCGCTGGATAATCCAGAAGCACCCTAAAGCATGGTCATGACAGGGAGCTAATGAAGTCCCCTAGGATAGGCATCCAGGCGCCAGAGACCGTGTACATAGTGGATGTCGTGCATCATGCCGGGGGCATATGGCGCATAATGACTGGACCATGGGCAAAGAACAGAGTCCAGGATTAAGATCGGGGCCAG
Organism: Paecilomyces dactylethromorphus; assembly: GCA_029606265.1. Taxonomy (NCBI): domain Eukaryota; kingdom Fungi; phylum Ascomycota; class Eurotiomycetes; order Eurotiales; family Thermoascaceae; genus Paecilomyces; species Paecilomyces dactylethromorphus. The sequence goes on from JAPVCE010000027.1 coordinate 1,435,137, forward strand.
AGAACATTAAACAGATAATTCGACCCACCAGGAAGGATGGATGGATGAGATGATGTCGAGACAGGGGAAAGTTGCCAGCAGCGTTGCGGATCACCCAGCGATCCGCCGAACTCAGAGCGGGGAGGTCAGTCCGGAACGGATCACGGAAAGCCCCAGGCACGTGCACGGGCCCCCCCGCGGAGGATCGCCCTAGGCTGACTCTAGCACGGCTTTGTTCTCCAAGTTTCCGGCTAAGAGCCTCGGAACCACAACAACATACAACACGCCGGATTATGGATTCGCAATCAAACGGTGCCTCAAAAAAACAAGGCCACCTTCTGCATGGGGCCAATGGGCGCGGAAACCTTATTCGATTCGAGAATCATAATGAACTTTCTCTTGAGTTGGATGGTAACCCTAACACAAACAATTTATTCTTAGCTCGTACGAGCTCGGAACTTCTGGGCATTCTTCTAAGCGCCTTGGAGGTCAAGAAATCCCTGTTTTACACATTACTTACACGACGAATAAAGTACTTGTGCGAAGCACCCGCCTATTGTTCTTTCAGCGTCGAGATCTATGGAAAAGGTGATGCTACGTTCCGACCAAATTCGGTTTAGTCCCTCAACGTCCAGCTGTCTGAGCCACATTTTACGGTGGAGAGCAGTCGTTACAATTTTCCTTCCGGCTGCTGCCTAGGTCCAATAGGTTCCTTTTACATGATTGTCGGGGCTGAATGTCCCTTTTCGCCCCCGACGATCGTCGTACAGCAGTGAGAACTAAGTCAACGATCGGGAAGCCTAACCGGTACCATGGAGCGTGCATCGGCTGACGATCTTCTAGGCCTATCAGGGTGCTGGAAACGGTACTTTGTAATCCTCTGGATTGCCATTTATAGACCAATCCAGAACCGGACCATATCTGAAATGTCAAAAGGAATCATTTGGTAAATGACTGGAATTTTGATCCAAGGTTACGGAGCTGCTGCAGCTTGTTCTATTCTAGTTCTCTATTCGAGCAGTCCCAGAGAGCCCGTATCTGGAGGTATGGCTTATGATCTCCTAAAAAGGTGGAGAAAACGCCCCATATAACTTTTGTAGCTGTGCATTTTCCAATTAGGGCTTTACAATGCCGGTACCGGGAGCCGGACAGAGCCGCGCACATCTGTGGCAGCAGATTTTAGTCACTGTTGGAAAGCCGCTGATCGATTTGCCCTACAGCATTGACAGGTTGAAACTAGTTTTCATTCCATAGCACAAGAACGTTAGTCTAAGTACCTAAGGCCTACACGTGTGGCTGAATCCTGCCAACGTACCTAGTGCCATGAACAACCTTTATGTGTGTTACGATGCGTTGGAGGTTCAGAAAGGAAAACAGAGCCGGATATCATACAGCATAGTATTCGAATAGGATTGGAAACACGAAATCGAGTTTGCAGTCTTGGAACCCTTGCTCAAAAATTCCACCGGCCTGGAGCCAGGATTAATGGCATCAGAAAGTCTTCATCAAATGAACTATACTGCCGTGGCTAACTGACTACATTTATCCAGTCGATATATTGCGTTCTGATTGGAACCGGACATTTCCAACCACCAGCTCCTTGATACAAAAGTGATTTATCGTTATAACGCCTTTCTGGAGTTTTGAGCTGAGTTGCATTGGGGACTGCTCAGCCTTTTCAATTTGAAAGTTTTCCAGCTACTGATGCTCTATGGTTTTGGAATTTCCATTAGTACATCCAAGGATCCACGTTTGAAATTGTCTTCATACCTAAAGATTTTCTATTTCACAAGTGCCTCTGTAATCTGCCTCTATCATTCTTGTCATCTTACTAATGGACAAGGCTGCAGGGTGCCAGATTAGCCTGCCTAACAAACAAATATTTCATCAATATTGATACACGAGCAGATCTACTGAGAGTTGTAATGGGCTTTTTGAAGCCTGTTTCTTGTTCGGCATGCAGATAACCGTATTCTGCAGCTGAAGTTGGAGGCTGTCTCGAAAGTTCCCAGAACCAATCGCTTGAGAATGCACTTTTGAAACGTTTCCCTGGTAGCTGGCTACCATCATCTCATCAATTCACTAGTCCTAGTCTGGATGGTCTATTCGTCGCACCTTTTGCTTCTATTTATGTATCAGGAGATTGCAGACCCGAATGCGAATCTAGAGCTTCGTGCAACCGTTTCCGCTGCAGGCTGGCTGTGACAAGGTCAAACTAGCAACTCTAGGGATCTGCAGACTTTTATACAATGGCGGTTGATTGGGGAAAAGACATAAGGAGTCAACTTTCATAAGATAGCATTCGTTCGCGGATAGCAAACCGGCAAGGCGAAATACCACACTGGGCGAATGATAAGAAATGTTTGCCTAGATTTCCTGTTTCGTGTGACATACGACCACCACCTGACGCATCTCAATTTACTTTTCCTCTCTCACCATTAGGATAGGAGCGCTCTGAAGCTCCTTCGTTCTTGGGTTACATGGTCGTTGAGACCCGCAAGCAGCTGCAGCCTTATCCGAGGATGGAACCCTCTTCTCAGTGCTAATTGCAGCAGAGACGTCGTGTAATCCAACTTCCTTTGGACCTCAGTTCCTATAGCCTCCTGTGATCTAGACGGACAGGTAGGTTTTGAGGCGTTCACACACAGACCTACTGTCATACCGTCAAAGCGTACGCAAGCCGGAGATCCGAAGCTTTCAAGAACGCCTTCTTGGCACCGGCAGATCAAACCACATTATCAAAGATGATGTCCTGCTCCATATACTCTTTCTGGTCCAAAACCGCTGATCACTTCATAGTATATGGTGTCCAAGAAACCAGATACTACGTTATTTCTCTCTGCAGCCTTCCCATGAGGTCCTTTAGCCGATGACCCCAATCACCATCCCCATTTCAGGAACATGACAAACATCTAGATAGCATGTGAAGATAATCTAAGGTCTAACGCTTCCGCTAGGACCCGTTAGGTCCGGCCTTATTGCTATATTCAGGCAGTTGTACGGATTACTACGAGTATGTGCCAACTTGCACATAAGGGTCTAGACCCCTTCAAGAGTCTAAAGTTAACGAGAAATTGGACACGTCTTCTCCTCTCTAGTTCTAAAAATTCCTCGTTCAATAATAACAGTTCTATCGAGTGCTCACCGTTACAGAGCAGCAGTTATGGTGGTCTATTACTAGTCTCTTCAGTAGGACAGACACGGTATGGACTGTTATCTGGATGCCATTTTTATAACTGCCGTAGATATAGTTTAGTTTTTACTTATGAATAAAGTTACTAATATGGATCTGGTAAACTATGCTCGATTTAATCTAGAAGGATTACAACTGTAAATATGCTAATATCGATATCGGTGTTTCGCGCTCTTAGAGAGTTGTCCCGTAGACTGGAGGGTCGAGGTAAAGGTTTCAGGTTGTTTAGATAGTAGATCATCTTGAGAATTAGTCATATAGCTGTCCCTGTAGTACGTCATGACTGATATTTTAGATATTGAGATCTTGGAGCAAAACTTGTTGGTTGGCTACTGGACTCGAGCTTCTATAATACTTATACGTAATATTTTAGAAGAAGTCTTTTACCAGAACAACTTTTGATGATCATCAAATACGTATCTATGTGCTAGAGCTAGTTTTATAGGGCCCAGGCAAATATTTCCTAAGAAATCATATTCAGACGGAAACAAAAGGAAAGTTCATTTTTTCATACTGCGACCCCATGATGATTGTGACTGAAATAGAAGTAGAATGCAACTCCCCGAGTAGCACCCAAAGGTAAAATCATTATCGATCAGATCATACAGTACAAAGAGAAAGGGAAAGCCTCTAGCTATGAAAATAAGTCCAACCGATAGGCTTTTTTCGGAAACACGTCATAAAATGGGAGAAATTTAAGTAGCGCGCTTGGCGAACTCGACGCGCAAGATAAGATGGCGGTAACCAACTATAAAAACATTGTAGTTAGTATATCGTATATGTGAGAAATATAAGGGTATCTAGGGAACTTACAGCCATCCATCTTCTCGCAAGCGCGTGCAGCGTCGGATCGGTCTGCAAAACTGATGAAGGCAAAGCCCTTGGCTCTCTGGGTTTCCCGGTCTCTGGCCAGGAAGACTCTGGTGACGCGACCGAAGCGCTCGAATAGATCCCGCAGTTCTTGTTCCTCTGCAAGTTCGCTCACCTATTGACGAGTCGTTAGCAAATATTGCCACCACATACAAATCGCTTGGATTAAGATGAAAACTTACGTTTGTAACTCTCAGAGTCGCCAGATCGTCCCGGTCGTACTTTCCAGCCATTCTATCGCCACCGGCAGCAGCAGGACCACCTTTTCGCAGGTGAGGTGGAACGTAGCTGCTGGTACCAGTGCCCAAACCACCAGCAGCGGGTCTCTCGTCGTCCTCCAGGTCCAGTCCAGCTCCAGTAGCAGGCTCGTCGACAGGTGCCATAGTGTCCTTGTACGGACAACGAGCAGTGAAATGCTCTCCGCTACAAATACGACACTTGACCTTCTTATCCTTGAGCTGGTCCTTGATACTGCCCTTCTCACCCTCCTTCTCGGCTTCCTTTGCCTGCACCTTCCAGTTCACACTGGGTCGGAAAATGATGTTTTCTCCAACGGAGGTTGTGTCGAAAGATGGTCCTGGCGCATGGCCCTTTTCCAAACCGAACTTGGCCCACTGTCTGCGCTCCGCAACCTTGGGATTCACATGTTCTCTCACAACGGTCGTCTTGATCTTGCGGGTGACTTTCACTTTCTTTCCCTCATCGTTGAAGCGGTAGGAGATCACAGTCTTCGTTCCATCTTTGTTCGTAATGACTTGCTGTGCGGGGAGGGCGGAGGGGTCATCGAACTCCTCGTCGTCAGCCCAGTCAGCTGCGCGGCTAAAAATGAAAAATCCCGTCAGCAGAGATTCGCAATAAAAATATGGATTTTAACACTTACTTTGCGAGTTTGGACATTGTGAATGATATGGAGCTGTGTTGAAAGTTGCTGAATTTCTCGATTTCCGGCGGAGGCGAGTCCGTTGTGGATTTATTTGATGCGACCAGTTCGGTGGCGCATGGAACTATCTGTGGCTTGAACTTATAAGCCACATCACGTGACTAATATGTAAGCCGTTACTTTGCTGGGATGAACCCAGAGCAGATAAGCTGATGCCGCTCTACCAGAGAGCATCTTAGTAATCGATTCAGATGCTACGGTAGTGTTTGACAAAGGCATTATTTGCAGAGCTTCTCATATGACTAAATTTTTTTTTTAATTTCAGTACAACTTTATGTGGCAGGGTGACGAGATGCTGTTTTGCGATCTCTGAGGTTCATCAAAAGATTCCTTCTGATTTTTCAAGAAAATGCATATTTTGATCCGTCAGATCGTGAAATTTTCGTGATTTTGACATTCCTATGTCAATAGCTCGAATAACCTGTACCAAATGACAGATCGGGCCAACAAACGAAATAGGAAATGTATTCCAACTAGAACAAGAATCGAAAGAAGGCTTTGTAGAAGACCCCATATTCTGCGACCAAACAGATTGAAAGCGTTCAGACTTCTGTGATTTATTACTAGAGATGACTCTGTGGGCCTCATCTTTCGCTCGAATCGAGAATGGGGTTCATTCGTAGGTCGCTTTGACAGTTCCATAGCTTTCACCTTCGTGCCAAAGGGTGTATTCACAGTGTGCTGAGAAATATGCAGCATGAATCTCATACTCGAAGACATAGTAAGATTTGCCATCCTTTCCAGTGAGAATAGGGATTCGAGATTGAGGGATCCTGCTCAACGTCGGAAATAAACGGACGTGCTTTTTCATTCCTGAATAGATAGACTCTAAGTGATCTCCTCTGTCAGCCCCGGAAGAGTTTTGAACTTACTGCGATTGAAATACATTGGAGCGTCATGACCATCCGGTGTGTCAAGCTCGAAGAAAGTAAGAGAGAGAAAATCCAAGGGGCCCTTCGCTGTCAGATCGTAAGTCTCCCATGATGATATCAAAGGCTCCCCCTCTTTGATTCTATCACCCTGACGACCAAATCAGAATTTTGACGTGAAAGTAAGCTAAGAGGTTCTCAAGATACCTTATTCACAAGCCAAAACATGACACTGATTCTATATTCTCCGTAGAAGTAATCGAAAAACCTTGGGTGAATCAGCGAAGTATTTCACAAGGAGTGGAAATTTAGGTACTTACTTCTTGAGAGGATCATGGATTTCAGGGTCAAAAGTCTCTGAGTATATGAAACCGTAATGCTTCCGAGCGATTCTAGACTCCACTGCGATCGGGGGTATAGAAGGAGCAAGCTCTGAAACAACCTTGATCAGGGCACCTCTGACCACTGCTGTCCAGCCATTAGTCACCTGTATGACCTCGATTCCAGGTGCCATTTTTTCTTGGACAAAGTTTCGTAGGCACTGGTTCTGTCCTAAACCCCCAACAAGAAAGACAGCGCTGACTTTTTCCTTTGAAGCTTGAATCTGGCCTTGAACCAACTCCAGTATCTCCTTCATAATAGGTTTAAATATTTCCCCCATATCCTTTCCCGAAAGTTTTATCTTGCCTCGGCGGACCCCAATATCTTCTCTATCGGCTATACCAGAAACCGGTATAATGAACTCAGTATCAACGTTGCCGTCGAATGTCCTTTTAGCGACTGTTTCAAAACGATGAATTGCTTCCTCAAGCGTATCTCTATCCCATCCAGGATCAGATGATAATTTTTTCTTTAGGAACTCCTCAAAACGGCGATTGAGAAAGGTACTCCCACACAAGGCACCTGATCCCGGAGCTTCCTCCTTGAGACGGAGTGTAGGTCTCAGTTCCACGATTGAGAATGTTATGAGATCAACCGTCCCACCTCCGGCATCACAGAGCACGATGGTATCCCCGACCTTTAAGGTCCTAGGATTAGAAGATTGTAACGCGTGAATCGCAGCGGCTTCAGGCTCAGAAATTATTCGAGTTCTTGAGATCTTGCCAAGTCCAGCTTTCTCTGCGCACGCTTGTGTCTTAGCTTTCGCTGCGTCGGACCAAACAGCAGGGACAGTGACAACATATTCCCAAGTCATCGTGGAGAAGGCTACCCCTATCTTTGATTCCAGAACCTTCATTACATGCTTATGCATGCAACTAAGGTAGTTGGTGACAAGCTCCTCTAAAGATGCATGATAAGGAGGTGGGATTTTCCGGCGATCAACACTGGTGGAGGATAAACGAGAACCAACACCTTGCTTCTGAGTAGGATCAAGAGCCAGCTTTATCCATTGGTGGCGTGGCATACTCTCCGGAATTTGGGATCCCCAAAGGCAAGTTGGTCCGGATTCGCTATATTCAAATGCGATCTCAGTAGGTACTTTCTCACTTGTGAGGCCACTAAGAGAGCCAGAAATTCTGGTTGGCCACTGGTTGATGAGATAATGTTCATGAGGCTAATATCGGTCAGTTAGTAAGAGTCCCTTCTCTCGTCAATAGCTGGTGTTGAAAAGACGTACACTGTCTGTCACAGCCCAGGCGACCCCCGAGTACGTTGTACCGAAGTCCAGCGCTATGATAATGTGTCTTTCTTGAGGGGAACCCATCTTCCAGTCTAGTCCGTAGCACAAGATCCCAAGGATAAATAATTCGAGTTGTGTATATGCAATACAGGCTTCTGAGGTTATGTGAAGAGAATCACAAGCTAGGTGTCATAAGGTGAAAGAAAGGTAAAACTGCCCTCGGAACCATTAGGATGTTGTAGGGAATATTTTGCGTGATTAAGAGGCTGGACCACATAGAGGTGTCAGTGAATTTGACAGGGAAATCGAAGTGAATGTCATGTATCCAGGTTTGTAAACAAAGAAAGGCTCGACCTAGTAACAGGGCACAACACTGTTCACAACACATCCTCAAACTAATAAATTATCCCTACGCTCTGTCAACTTACGGCACTTCACATCAAGATAGCACACATAAGACTTTCCAAATATTCCTCACTGGTCGCCCTTGAAGGTATTTATGAGTGAAATCTCCGCTCAACCAGTTGGAATGGCTGAAAATGTACGTTCCAAATCGTCAATTTTGATCGCATGGAATGACAAGAACAGATCTCTCAGAAGACCTTTCAGGAAGACATACCATATTCTAGTGATGGAGATAATGAGCGCAGACATACAGAGATATCAGCGGAATATCTTATCACTAGAGCCCACATGTGCACTGATTACATGCAAAATGCAGGTGAAGAGATCTGTTCACTGCTCACGGCAATGGCTGCAGAGGTTCGGCAAAAAGATATAGAGTTGAAGACCGCCAGGAGACAGATTCACAAGCTTGAAAATGCCCTTAGTGACTCTACCAGAAGACTGCTTAAGGCATTACCTACCTCATCGCTCGACGATGCGAGGTTCCATGATGAGTATAGTACACTTCGTGGATCTCTTGAGGATTGGGTGTGGCTTTTGCCCAACGTTACACTTTCCACCATATGCCGAAGCAGCTTATCACAAACTCGGACATGTAATGGGGAGCCTATAGATGATGAGGATACGATTGGAGAAGCACTCGCACTACTCGATAGCATACCAGAACTTCAGAGTGAGGCCCTCTCCGCAATAATTTGCCGCTTCATGTGTCAAAATATCTTCGAACCATGTATTCTTGGGGCATCAGTGATTGAAAGGGACTTCATGAGCTCTCTTGAGATGAGTATGGAACAACTTAGAGGTACGTCTAAAGGTCTCTGCATATTTGCAGTGAGACTGAAAAGAATCTACAAACTATTGTCACTTTTTGACATATTCTAACTTTATATGATCTAGGAGACAGAGAGTCTATAGATGCATGGAGATCCAATACGGTTCGAGCTCATGTCAAGAGAGAAGGTTATGAGGAGAAAGTCCGTGCAGAGATAAGAGAATTTTCCGATTACATACGTAGGTTCCTTTTGTTTGTCGGCATGGAGCAAAGCTATCTTTCAAAGGCAATAGACCATCTCAATGAGAGAGTATTGCCTCCTGCTGCGGAACTTGCGAAAGAGATGCGGTGCGCACCTGAATCATACCACATAAAATGGTACGATAGCCACGAGGAACGTGGTCGACTCAAAAGGCTCTTAAAGCGTGATCTTCAGAAATATTCTATGATCGATAAACGGACACATCATGAAGTCAGAGAGGATAAATTATCTGACTTTAGATTGAACCAGAGAATCGCTCGGGTGCTCCTAGTGATGTCACCAGCAATTTTTCGTCTGGACAATAAGGTAGGGAAATATTTACACATCGAAAAAGCGACTCTTCTAGTCGAGCTGGATGAAGCTGTCTCTGCCCAACTCAGTCGTCGCGGTCAGAATCAACGTGATTTACGCCCCTCAAAACAATCTGAACAATCTGACGGCGATCGCATGGATGCCGCAGAATCTTTTTCTAGAGAAGAAAATGTGCCGATAAAATCAGAGGATTCGGGGCTTGGTGATTTCATGGATGCACTATAAGTAGCCATATTCTCAAGTCATTGCGACATTCGAGGATATATTTTCTTTTAGCAAGCAGATTGCACCACAGTCAATTGAACGCTCGATCATCCAACGACCCTTTGTCCACCAAATTGATAAGGTGGCATCTTCATCCCTTATCACATTTCTTTCGTTTCGAACGGCAAACCCTAATCGCAACTATTTTTACATTTCCCCTAATTGTTCCATTCGTTCTGCACTCTTGTTTATCACGCCCATTCCCTTCGATAACTTCCTCCCCGTTCTGAGCACCGGTACTTTACCACAAAATATCCCCATCTGGGGTTCTAAAATGCTTCCCATAAAAGTACATTTTTACTTCCATCTTATTCTTTTGAGGCTTTTACCCCTATTTGAACAAAGAAACAATCAAACTTCCCAGAATCGCATGGCTTTCACAATTTCTGTCTTCTCTTTTGAGCATACGGTCTCTATGGACCAACGACCAGCATTTGGAATGCCTAAATTGTCTTCTCTTTTCTGAAATGCGATACAAGACGTATGATCGATGTACAATACGAAGAAAATATCATTATATTCTTTATTTAGCTCATAACCCGATTACCAAGGTCCTTGAGCTTGTTATTTGCGGTAGATGGTAGTTGCTACTCACTACTCACTACTGGTGGCTATGACATTTTAGATGACTTGGCATTCAGAACAAAGTAATCGAAGAATAGTTGAAGTCGACTTGAAATACTAAGTTGTTCGGGTATATTTCATGAAAGATGTTTCTTTCCGCTAAAGCCTATTAACACAGGGGTAACCGGAATCGTATACTATGAAGTATTTATGCACCAAAACGCGTGAATTTATGCGCTCCAAAAAGAAACCATATACAAAGAACTCCTCTGAAAACCAGGACCTCCCGCTATCGCTTGAATATCCTAAGCTCAATATGCCGGAGAAAGAAATAACTGACTGCTGCAAAAATGAAACCCAACTCGAAGCCAACGTCACCACCGTATGGCAGATCACCTGCGTGCTTAGCAATAGGACCGACGAACCATGTCTGGCTCATGCCCATGACCATACCAACGACACCGCATCCGAAGGCAAGCACGGCGGCGATTCCGGGGGGTAGTTTGCTAGGCTGGTCGTATATTTCAGGTTGGTAGCCAGAGAAGCCGCGCTTGAAAAGGAAATGGTCGGTCAAGGCAATGCCTTCATAGATAGCAAGCCAGTAACCGATAAAATTCATGAAGTTCTCAAGGACAGCTTCGAAACTGGAGTAACCGGGAATAGCAATAGCAATATAGACACCGGTTCCGAGGAGAGTCCAAAAGAACCGCGGAACGCGCATAGTCCAACGACCCATAACCTGAAGAGTCAGAGCAACGGAGTAGATGTTCGGACAGTTGTTCGCAATGATCGACAGAGCCAAAATCACCACACAGAACTTTCCAAATCTTCCGAGAGGAGGGAACAGCACCGCTCCTAGCAGACCACCGGTTCCTGAAGCATCGTAGCCGGCCTGGTAAATGTTATCGCCGTTGTTGAGGCTAGTAGCCGTCATGACAGCAGCTCCCAGCATCTCAGTGAAGAGCAGAGGGATGATAAGCCCAATCCACGTCGCAAAGAAAACCTTTGTGCGGCTGCGGTTGGATGGCTGGTAGACAGTATAGTCGGCAGCATAGCTGGTCCAGCCCGTCGCGAAACCGTAAACGGTAGAGCCAAAGGAAAGAACGCCCCCCAATTCGGATTTACCGACTTCCCACGGGATGTTCACGAAGTCTCCTGAGTGCGCGAAAACGCCAAGGACGATCATAAAGATGATAAAAGTGGGGATCCAGCTCCAATATTCATAGGCATGCACGACTTTGTATCCAAACAGAGTAATGAGGAATGTGCAGACCGCGATAATGATAATACCAGCAAAGCCAGGAACGTCGCTGTTGACCGTATGAAGGAGCTGGGCGCCGACAATTGTGTTGACCGAAGACCAGCCGATACAGGCGAGAATATTGAAACAAGCAACTGTATCTCTTGTATAAGCAGAGAATTTTGCGCTTGGTTTTCTTTGTTACTCACTCAATTTAACTCCCCACCAGCCGAACCAGAATCGTGACAGCACCATCTGTCGCAGTCCAAAAGCGGGTCCGAAGGCCGAGAAATAGCAGACCGTCATGATGCCCAATAGATTGAAGAACAGGATCACCAGGATGGCATCCACGAAACCGAGATAGAAAAGTGATTTCCCTAGCACACCAATGGCGAAGGAACTGACCACCATGTTTGCTGCCAGCCACTATTCATGTGGTTGTCAGCGCTGCGCGCTTCATAAGGAACGCTGGTTTGAAAAGAGCGCAATTGAAAACTTGGAGACACACCATGCTGCCAATATTTACATAGGAAGTATCAGTTCTCTCATCCTCCGGCACGCGCTCAATGCCTCTCTGCTCAATATTGAGTTTTGCAGCCCAGCGTTGGACTCTGGCGTAGAGCGAATGGCCATAGACGAGAGTCTCCCCCGGTACAGCACCATTGCTATTGTAGTCCTCGTACGGAACGTTGCCTACCCCAGGGCTCTTTTCAAGGTCCTGCTCGAAACGGTAGTCCGTCTCGGCCGTCCCTGGGGTTTTCTGGACCTGAGCTGGCCACATTGAGCGACAGCTAGAAGGAGGTCTGATAACGGATCTGAAGAAAGAAGGCAGGGTGTCAACGCATGGAAGTTGACCAGCGGCGCGGGGCAAACCAGGACGGAGAGCTCATCATGATCGCATAGGCAGGGACGCGAGCCTATTTAATGTGACTCGCGTCGACATAAAAATTTCTCTCCCACAGTGCATCGCGGGCCCACCCCGATAGATCTTACACAGCATATGGTAGCACTAGCGGATATTCGAATGGGAATCGCGCACTGTCGCGTGGGTATGTCAGCGGAGGTTTTTCTTCCAGAAACGCTCGATCCATGATCCAGACGCTGCCAAGATTGGCCGGCTTATCTGTAGCCACTGGATATCTTTCACGGTCGGGTCACACATCGTTCTGATAGGTCTAGTTTCCGGCCGCACCACCAAGCTTCGGTCTAAGAAATTGCACCAAAACTATCATTCTAGGCGAATCATAACTGATAGGCAAGACCCGCTAAACAATCGAGTGGCGGAGTATGATAAGCACGGTTAGCCAGCCAGAGATATGACTGTTCGCCAGTACCTAATTATCAGTCCCCAGATGGGTGATTAACCGTATCATGATTGATAAGGAGCACACGATGTTACGTCTCTCCCAGAGTGTGTATCTCTGAGTAGGCACGGCGAGCTCCGATGTGGCATCTCTTCCACGCAGTGTGGAGTGGCTTAGCAATCAATCGCTCGAGATTAATCCTAGTGGGATACTCTTTTTACCTGTGCGACATTGCTGCATGCTGCCGCTGGGTCAGTTCATAATTTCATCTCATCAAAGACATTTCTCAATGGAAATGACAAGGGCCCCGTGATCCTTACTCCAGATGCTGACTTGTACTCTGTAGATGATTGGTTTTCCAAGTTATGTGTTACACAGTTCTCCCGCCCGACCGTCCAATGTGAAGCAAGGTAGCGAAGTAAACATGTTAGAAACTTGGGTAGTCCACTGGTGAGCCTGCAATTATTTTTTGACATGATTAACTTCATCTGCGAGCCTAAGATTAGCATTTGTGGATACGATCCGGGGCTCCCCGGGTTCCCCAGGGGTCCCAGCTGCAAACCCACACAGGGATCATTCGGAAACTCACGTCTGCATAGTCTAAATGAACTCCGAGTAGATAAGGATGCAAGTCATAAATTTCAGTCTCACTTTTGATCTTGCAGATGTTAGCATCCAGACCAGCTGCAGGGAGATCATGTTTTGATGATGAGCTTCAATACCAGATCTCCGGATCTCTCGGAAGTAACTACTATCGACATTTTCAGGTAGCCACCGAGGATGCGGAGGATCATCATCGGCCGGCTCCTTTCTCACGAAAGTACAGCAGGAAGCATCACTGACTAGATCTTAGTCAGTGAGGATTTGAAATTGAGGATGCAGCACGAGCGGCGGTATCCAGGTGTTGAAGTCGGACACTTCCGCTGCACATGGTTTCTACCATTTTCACTGCCCCTTACATGATGATTGATACTCAGAGCAAGAATCCCTATTGGTTTCTTCTGAATAACGCTAGCGTTCTTGTCCTGTTAGACTCGTGGTTTTCTCAATTCGGCATTCCACGTGTCAGTAAATTTTGACTTTAATTGACCAATATAACCATTCACATGGTTCGTATATGAGGCCTGGGGTGCAATAAATGATAGGGAAATAGAAAGATATGGTAGAATTCTATTGTAAATTGCACAATTTGGTGTCATTTTCAAGAAATATTTACGCAATGTGAAGTTACCAGTTAAGCTGTACTAGTTACAAACAAACAATATCGTCATTTTGTATTAAAGAGCACTTCACTATATGGGAGGAAGGCATATCATTCTTAATTCATTGAATATATAGACGATCTATGAGATGGATATTATTTTCAAATTTGAACTTTTGTGCTCATCTCATGCACATATGAATTTGTGCAAATAGTTGATATTTGTACACAGGTAGTACCGAATACAAGCACTGAGATCCTTCATCTTAAACTCTATAAATAGCATCCGCCATTTTCACGACCTGGCACATCTCTGAAACATCATGCACTCGTGCAATATCTGCACCGCTTGCAACGCTGGCAGTCACTGCAGCAGCAGTTCCCCATCCTCGATCGCTGGCTTTTTCCACTCCTGTTATCCGCCCAACAAACCCTTTGCGACTGGTACCTACAAGCCACGGGAAGCACTTTAGTCCTTCGAAATTTGTCCTCAGTTGTTGCATCTCTCGGAGCAATGTGAGGTTCTGGGATTGACTCTTCGCGAATCCGACACCCGGGTCGAGAATGATGCGCCAACGACGGACACCTGCTTCTTCCGCGGCGCGGACACGATCAAGTAGCTCCAATCCTACCCCCTGGATGACTCCATCTGGGTAGTCTGTTAGTTTTGTCATGGTTGTGGGATCACCACGCATATGCATCAAAATAACTGATTTGCCGGTCTTGGCCATTGTAGGTAGCATCTCAGGATCTAGGGCACCCGCAGAGATATCGTTGATGATATCTGCACCAGCAGCGCATGCCTCGGCCGCTACACGGGCACGATACGTGTCAATACTAATAGCAACATTTCGAGCTTCGGGGATAGAGGTACGGATGTGACGGATAGCGGGAATGACGCGGGCTAACTCTTCTTCCTCGCCGACAGGAGCAGAACCAGGACGGGTGCTTTCACCCCCAATGTCGATCATCGTAGCTCCAGATGCGATAAATCTGCGCACTGTAGCTGTTAGAGCAGTAAAATCGTCAGGCGAATGCAGTCCACCGTCAGAGAAGGAGTCCGGAGTTAGATTAAGGATAGCCATAACGTGAGTGTCACGCTTGGGGTCTGAGGGATGAAGAGCCGGGAAGGATGACGATACTGGTGATGTAAGTACAGGTGGCGTCTCGGGGGGAGGTAGAGAGTTGAAGTAGGAAAGATATGTGAGACTCTTTCCTGGGAGAGGAGACCGCTCGTGAGGAATCAGCCTAGGATCAATGTCAGATATTTTGTATGCAGAGAAAGGATGGGGAAATGAGACGTACTGGGAAAGTGGTCTAAGCACGAAGTCTCGTTCCAGCATGAGCTTATGTGGAATATTGAGGCGTGGATGTGACACAACCTCATTGTCATACAAGAGGATATCAAGGTCAATAGACCGTGGTCCCTTATCAATCGTTTTGTGGCGTCCTAGACCAGTTTCGATACCTTGAAGAGTATCCAAGAGTTCAATGGGTTCCAAGGTCGTTTCAACCTGAGAATTTCAGATCAGTAACGACTTTGGAGAAATAGGATTCCATGGCACACCTCGCAAACACCATTGATGAATGGCTCCTGATCGAGGACATACATCGGTGCAGTCTCAAAGAGTGAGCTAGTCCTTTTTACTCTGATACCGACCCTGTCTAATTCAAGAAGTGCTTTTTCGATCATCTCAATACGATCGCCGACATTGCTCCCAAGGGCAATGAAAGCCCGGTGGGAAGTATTCCCATTGGTGAAATGCATCTTGTTAGGTCTATTCTCCGTCATGGCTATCCTCGAACAAGAGAAAAGCCGAACTGAGGGGCATTGAGCTTGATATTTGCCATTTCTGACGGACGCCCTACTTGATGGTTGGAGAAGCCCACCAGTCTGAGAGATCCTACCTACTGACAATTAATAAAGATCTGACTGGTTTTCGGGATATTCTAGTTCAGGGTGGAAAGATAGATACTACACTAATAATCACAGAAAGACTTACCAAAACTGATTGGCGCCGAGAAGCATCTAGCACCACGTCAGAAAAGAATCAGAAAATCATTGGGATCATATATATCTTCTCACAAGGCCTGCCTCTTACTAGGAGCATTAGAAAAACTCCTATTCAGACGAGCTGATAAAGGTCTAATGCGTATATCTCGTCGCGCTGGACCTGGTAAGACTGAAATATTGGCTGTAGAATTCAGATAATATGACCACTCTGCGCTGGAAGACCAGCAGCCCGTAATTCTACTTTTCATGGCTGACGTAGTAGACACATTTGGATCTTAGGGCAAATCATCTGTGGCGGCAACTGCGTCACGAATCACGAGCCGCCACTTTTTGCAGCCGTCGCGAAGTCACATGACATCGCTGACTACTAGTATGGCTTAAAGACCGGATGTATGAGACGGGAGGAGTTCACATGGAGACAGTGCTCATCTCTCACTGAGCTTGTCCTGGATAGGAAAAGTTCCATGATGCCGTTGGATAAACCTTCCTCCTACTGGACTACTCGTATATTGTAACAGCGCTCCGAGTTGAGTACGCTAGAAAGTGGTATGACATAGAGTACTGAATGGATACTTCAGTCACATGCGGAAATCTGCAGAAAATTTAGGTACCCGCTAGGTACCTGGACTACCCCCACAAGGCTAAACTTACCGGTTAAAGCACTTCCCGCGTCGACAGCTCCTCCGCAGATACCGAGGCACATGGACTGTCCTGCCTAGGGACAATGTGTCTGGCTGTCAACAGTCCCTCCCTTGCTTCTGCTGAACGAATTCTTATTCTCCGCATTTCTTATCTCGTCTTCATCAATTCTTTCGTTTCTTTCTAACAGACATAAAGTAATTCAGCAACCATGGCTTCTCCTCGTAAGTATTCCCTGTGACGCAACTAGATTACCTGCGCATTTCGCCCACGTGCTACGAAAGAAAGGACAACGAGGACAACAATGCTGACTGCTCGATGTCGCAGAGCAAATCCGCACCCCAGTGACTGATCTCCTAGGGATCAACCACCCGATCCTGCTGGCAGGTATGAACGTCGCTGCAGGTCCTAAGCTTGCGGCGGCGGTCACAAATGCGGGTGGTCTTGGTGTCATTGGTGGTGTTGGCTACACCCCTGAGATGCTGAAGGAGCAGATCGCAGAGCTCAAGAGCTTCCTCACTGACAAGAATGCACCTTTTGGTGTCGATCTCCTTCTCCCGCAGGTCGGAGGAAGTGCTCGAAAGACCAAGTAAGAGATGGCTCCCATCTAGGATCTATGCGCAGAAGTCGCAAGTCGTGGACAATGTTAATACGCTATTCTACCTTGCAGCTACGACTACACCAAGGGCAAGCTCAACGAGCTCACTGATATCATTATCGAAAGCGGTGCTAAGCTCTTCGTCTCCGCCGTCGGAGTCCCTCCCAAACATGTTGTTGAGAAGCTTCACGGAGCGGGAATCCTCTACATGAACATGATCGGCCACCCCAAGCACGTCCAGAAGGCTCTGGATGCTGGCGCGGACATTATCTGCGCTCAGGGTGGAGAAGGTGGTGGTCACACTGGTGATGTTCCCACCACCGTTCTCATCCCTGCCGTGGCCAAGCTGGTCCAGGGCAAGAAGAGCCCTCTGACTGGCGGGCCCGTCCAGGTCATCGCAGCTGGTGGTCTGTTCAATGGTCAGTCTGTCGCTGCAGCTCTGATGCTGGGCGCTTCCGCCGTCTGGATTGGTACTCGTTTCATTCTCTCAGATGAGGCCGGTGCCCCTGAAGCTCACCAGGAAGCTGTGCGAACCGCTGGATTCGACGACAATGTCCGAACCATTATCTTCACCGTAAGTTTCATTTATCAATTACACCTGTTGCCTTTCCCATGACCAATACTAATCCACTTTAGGGCCGTCCCCTCCGTGTCCGCAACAACCCTTACATCCAGAACTGGGAGGAGAACCGTCGTGATGAGATCAAGGAGCTCACCTCCAAGGGTATAATCCCTGTGGAGCACGACATGGAGAACCTGAGTGACGATGTTGATGACGATACCCTCGATAACGCCCGGCCCTGGCTGATGGGTAAGGCCGCTGCCGTGGTTAACGAGAAGAAGTCTGCTAAGGCTATTGTTGACGAACTGGTTACGGATGCCGTTGCTTGGATACAGAAGGGAAATAAGCTGATTGCTAAGCTTTAAATGTCTCTGTACACCTCTGTGTTCTAGGAAGTTAAAAAATTATCTATAATTCCTAATTAGAAAGTTCTTCTGCATACTAGTACCACTAGCTTTAGCTTCAGCTCTTACTCGGAGAAATGAAGGAAATGTGATACCGAAAATCCACCTTATAAACCACTAACGAGTTTCAAACAACTCTGAAACGTATGGATAGTATTGCAAGTTTACGTGAGACGCATTACGGCCGAAACCTCATTTTCTCACCCGGTCTTGCTGTAAAAGAACAAAGCAAGATGCATACATTACTTTTTTAATTCCAGTAGTATTATTCATTTTTCTAACACAAACTGTTCAAAGAAAATGGTAATAGGTAATATGGGAAAACAGAATTGAATTATCCAGCATCCATGAAACACAAATAAAGACCATCTTCCTTCCTACAAACGTAGCATGAAGCCACTTCTGCCATTCAGCTCAGAACCACTAGATTTGAGCGCCCCGTCCTTGCTAAACGTGCGCTAGAATGATATAGTCTAGGATAAATATCGAATGTCGGGTAAAAGAAGACAGCTGACTGAAGGGGAGTATGCGCAACATGAGAAGAATAATATGTAAGATTGGCACCATAGAACGCATATGCTCGTACGTAGAAGGGAGATTTTATCATCGTTGAAATCAGTCGCAAAGCCGTCTAGCTGTTGAGGTAGTTCCGGATGGCCCCTGGATTCGCAAAATGTTAATGAATTGTCCTAGGAAGGGGCCCCAGTCCAATTATAATTTCAAAAAGAGGGGACTTGCCTTGTAATCTAGTCGCACCTTCACCAAGAACTTGAGTCAGATTCTCAAGATCATCGCCAGCAGTCATGCCAAATCGTCGAACGAAATCCTTCGCTGCAGTCTCTAGATCGCCATAAGTATCATCTGAAGCGGGGAGATCGTCCTCAGGTCGGCCAAAGTAGGCGTTGCTAGAGATGGCAGTAGCACCCTCGAAGTTCTGGAGACGGGACTTGGCTTCGGCCTGGGCAGCAGGGTCGAATTTCTCCCGCCCAAAGAACTCATCAGAAGAGATACCCTTCTGGTTACCGAACTTGGCACGGGTGGCTTCCAACTCTTCCTCTATAAAAGAAAATCAGTATAAATGCCTGGTGAATGATAGTATCTTGGACATACCGTCAACTGCAGACTTAACAGGGGCAACGGCACCAAATGCTGGCTTCTTGGGAGCTGACTTCGCAGCGACTTGTCCGAATCCCAAACGTCCAATGCCCATACCGAGACGCTCCATCTCACTTGCGCTACGTTCATGAGTTCTGCTAGCGGAACTGAGGCTCCTGCTAGGGCTGACCGGCGTGGGAGACGCCAGTTTTGCAGCTGGGGTCGCCTTTGCCTTGGCCTCAGCCTCAGCCTGTTCAGCCTCTGGGTCATAGCCAAGCTTCTCGATACGCTCTGCCTCCTCCTTTGCCTTCCTTTCCGCCTCCTCGAAGTCAATAGCATCACCACCCACAATCTTCTTTGCCCCGAGCTTCTGTGTCTTTTTGCCACCCAGAATACTTCCTTTCTTCGCACCAGCAGACGAAGGTGCTTTTCGAATGGCAGATCCAGTCCTCACTGCGGTAGGAGGAGGAGAAGCACTGTCTGATCCTACCAGTGGTGATTTCGGCCGCGAGCCATTGCCATTAGCGCCGGTAGTGAGAAATGGAGACGAGGTCCGACTGACGACCGGGGGAGTGCCTGTTCGTGACGGTGGGTTGCTAGGTCTCTTAATGGCAGGTCTATCCCAGGAAGAGAAGAAATCATCATCATTATCCCCACTAGCCTTGGATGACTCGTCACCAATGGTTCCAACGTCCGTGATCACAACTTCGTTCGGGTACCTTTTGCTCTCCGTCAGCAAATTGACCCCTGAAAGAATATCATGTTACCTACTCCTGCACATCCAAAGCAGCTCTCCTCTTCAATTCTTCCTTGTACTTAGTTGCTGCGTTGGACGTGTACTTCACCTTGGAATCCTTGCTCGCGAGAGCAGCGGAACCGCCATGTGACTGGAAGTATTTCGTAGCTGATTCATTTCCGCCAACTTTCATAAGTCGTAATTGTTCCCATTGCCATTCTAAATTATAGGTATCAGTATTCGTTCCTGTTCGCGCATCCAGAATCGTATCCATACGGTCAAGGTTGGTGGATCGGACAAACGAGATGTGGACACCAAGATTCCGGTGGTTGGCCGAACAGTCAAGGCAGAGATAGATTCCAAAGGGGACTGATGACCACGTCGGGTTCTTCGCGCCACAGTCAAAGCATATCTTGAAAAATGTCAGCGGGCGCCGCTAATGCGGAACAACAGACCAGGCAAGGGGCAGTGTACTTTGTTGGCGGGCTTTGTCTTCAGTTTCTCGAAGATCTTCTGCGACTGCGCCTTGGTGGCACTCATTGTGGGTGACGCGATTGTGCGCGCGGGATCGGGTTCAAATAATAGTGAAGGTGAGAAAGAAAGCGTATAAGGAGTATCGACACCAGAGGGTGAACTGGAGTACGGTTCGGGGACACGCTTCTAAGAAGTCGGAAGGGAACGTGGTCGGAGGTGGAGGACGCTCGAGACGCCGCCTGTCCTAAGTGGGATTTGCAGATTCCCAGATCGGCAACTTGTAGGCAATTTCGTTCCCGCTAAAAAAGGGATAGCGCCTCCACTTCTGGGGCAAAATAATTAATTATCGCCGCAACACCTTCGACAAATGACAATAAAATTTGAAGTAATTTAATTAAACGGAGATTAGATCAGACATAGGGTATATAATTTGAAGAATTGTCCCCCCCCCCGAAATATAGTCACTCTAAGTAAAATCTACATACCGATCCACCAGAGTGTCTCAGTTGTCCGCTCTCTATCAAGATTTAGTTAGTTAAGGGAATTTCACCTCAGGAACGCTTCCTGAATATGCAGAAGATAGGAACAGACTTCCGTACGCCCAAAAATAAACTTTACGATCTAGCTCGCCTTTGAAGAATAATTTCTACAACTCTTATGTCTACGTTAGGACGCTTTCATCGACCCAAAACTGGTCACGTGATCGTATCCATTCTCGGCCCTCCCCATGCGGAGCTTGAAGACGCGGATGGGTTTCGCGGTTTTTCTATTCTCGAAAGTTGTTGCGCCAACTCTCCAAGGTCACAGGCACAGCCCCGATGACGGGAAATGACCGCCTGTCCCCATGAATCGCTATCTCCAGCCTAGCTCCTCCCTTCTGCGGGCGTCGAGACTGAATTCAGCCTCCGCCCTGCTCCGCTCCGCTAATCCCCGCACGCTTGACATTTTCCGCTCGTATGCGACGCAGAATGGCTTAGGCCGAGATGGCTCAGCTCCCGGTGGACCTAGAAGGAAGCAGATTACAGTGCTCTCAGATGATGGGCGACTACACTGGTCGGAGCTGACTGGAAAGGAAAAGGTTGCGCGGGCCACGCAGCAGTCATTCAACTTTGTGGTTGTGCTGATCGGAGCTGTTATGACGGTTGGTCTTTACCTCGTAGTTCGGTTTAGAACTAAAGAGGATGTTTTTCTGACACTTATATGATAGGGCGGCGTTTTCTATTTCCTCTTCACTGGCGTCCTCTCTCCAAACAGCCCGACCCGACAGTTCGACAAGGCCGTGGAGCGCATCAAGGATGACCCACGGTGTACCGAGCTACTAGGAGATCCTAGAGAGATCACTGCCCATGGCGCTACTACATGGAGCAGGTGGGCTAGGAACAGGCCTATTGCGTATGTTGTACCGCCTATCAACGCAATATTCTGGTTATACTGACTCTGCGCAGCACCACGACTGAGACGGATCAGTTGGGCCGTGAACACTTGAGAATGCAATTTTACGTGAGTAGCATTGTTGTGTTAGCAATATCCGCGAGGCTAACTTTTTTTTAGGTTGAGGGTCCTCGTAACGAGGGTTCTGTCAATCTGCATATGATCAAGCAGCAGGACAAGTGGGAGTACGAATACCTGCTCCTCGCGTTAGATGTTAAAGGTGAGCTACATGCAGGTTTAGAAGCTTAGTCAATATATATCTGACAATCTCTTTAGGACATCAGCGAATCTACCTTGAGAACGCTGCAGATAAGGCCATGGGAAAGAGCCCATTGAAGATTTTCGGTATTCAGTGGCGCTAGATAGCAGACGAATTGACTCGTCGCCGATTGCACATCCCGGACAGCATAGAATCATCATCAAAATAGGAAGAGTATTAGGTCAACTTTGGTTGAAGGGGGGCATCTATTGGCGTCTTTCATGATGGCTCTGTGGTGGACATGGAGGCCTCAGGATCGCCGAAGTTGGACTGGCATGAACTTCCAAAATAGCCCAGCAAGATATCTGGTCTCTAAATTTCCGGATAAGCCACCTCAGATAATTTCTCTGGTTATGGCATCTCAACTACGAGTATAGCTCTCGGGGTTACATATCTAGTGGCAGCACGCCTCTCATGTATTTATAGATGGATCTATGTCTATCATGACAACAATTGCTTGTCTTCAACGTGAATAAGTCATTCAAAAGAGAAGGTGGACTCTCCAACATCCTAATCATCAATAACATCCGGGACATCCTTTACCCTCGGCCACCCGGAAACATCCTTCCCAGACCACTTAGCCACGATCTCAATCGCCTGCTGCACAAGCTCTACATCCGCCTCGCTAACTCCCACCCTCCTCAGACCACGTAGGTGCCAGATCGTAGGAGCGCTCCAGCCCTGACACATAATCGCCGAGAGAGTGACCAATTCTGACTCGACAGGTGAGAGGATCTCGTGATCAGAAAGGAATAGACCGTAAATAACAGCCTTTTCCATCCACTCAAAGTCCGGTCCGTAGGAACCCCATGAAGCGAAGATCGGCGCGAGGTTCTCCTTGTACACGGCCTGGAGGAATTTGGTACCCCGCTCGGGAATGGCCTTGTTGAAATCGATGGATTTTCTGGGATAATGTTTAGTTTCGTGTTGACTGAATTTAACTTGATAAAAAAAAATTAATGGAGAGGAAATGGAGGACACACCTCTTCTCAGGAACTTTCACATCCTCCTCCTTCACCCCCTTCTCAACTTTCGCTAGTGTCGTAATTGCCAACACGACGACTGGGATACCGACCAGCGTCCATTCCTTCATAAGCAGATCGCTCAGTCGAGCCCTTACCTTTTTCTGGCCTTCGTAGTCGAGAGCCTGGCCGGTGCTGTGTTCTGTGATGTAGGTATACAGCGGGCCCAGTGCCTCGGGCTTGCTGCACGCTACCAGCGTTGAGGCCTAGATATATTGTGAGTTATAATTCCGGTAATGCATGTAAACAAATGTGAAAACAAAGTATCGTGCAGCGATGCACTGGATAATTAAGAAAAGGAAACATAACATACAATAATCAAGTACCACTCATTATCCCGGAACCTCTTCGGCAAGACTTTCCTGACCTCCTCGCACAGAGAAGGGATGTCCTTGTTTCCAGACATTGTTGTAGCTTTTGAGCTAAATTGTCGTCTTCTCCCCAAAGCGGATGTACCGTAGAAATTTGAATAAATGGAGTTGCAGGGTCGACTGTCCCTCTGTAATATTGCTTCTTTAATTCTGTTACTCGGCGTGCGATCTCCGGCACCGCCACGGCTAAGCGGGAGTGGGCGGCAAACAACTCGATCCAGAAAAAAGTGAGCAGTCGAATAACTCCCACTTGATTGTTTATTGATCCTGCACGTGCGCCGGAGGGGCGCAATCGATTTCTTAGCCAGGAATGACATGTTCAACATATCATTGGTGGGGATCTTAGATGATGTGCCTGTTTGCGACCTCGGGATGTAGGGTGTAGATCCAAATTATTACGTGAGAGTAGGGTGGCCTCCTCGGTGATTTGCCCTGACACGATATAGAAACAGGTTAAAAGTCCGCAAGCAGCTCGGTCTATCTTACATAAACGTTGCTGTTTTTATATCTGTTGTATTAAATGACGAGAAGAGAAATCATTTTCACCTCGGTTAGAAGTGGGTTAAAAACTATGAAATCCTAAAAATGCACCATAACGTCTGTTCGCTCTATACGTCTACGCAATCTTGCTGGCTACTAATATCCATAACCGAGCGTCACAAATACGCCTGTATCCAGTCCCGTGGTTTCTAGAAATGACGCTGCAAAATTAGACCTTTTTTCGAATTCGATAATTCCGAGTGTTAAAGATAATTGTTAACAATAAGTCATTGTCTCAATATAGTCACTCCAGAATCATAGTATTACACATAAATCCTACATATCATACCTGTCCATTGATAAATTAATATTATTATTACTATATAGTAGAATCATACCGTTAACGATAATAGTTAGCCAGTGAGCTCTCTAAAATGATCTTGTCATAGTTCCTTCCTCCGGCTATACGCGGAAAACATCGGTCCAGCAGGATCTTTTTCCGATGATTATATTTAAATTGAATACTCAGCAAGCCACAACTGAGCTTATCTTTTTTTAATGCCAAAAAAAGAAACTTAGTCAACTAGGTAGCTAGTCACGAGCACTCAAGCCTGCTTCAGACTAGCTCGAGAAGGAACAACATTGCTATACTAGTATCTGAGTGTTATGCGGCTCCGACGATGACCCTTTGAGCGAGCCCAGACCCTGGTACAGTAGTACATAGTTTAAGTGGACTATCCATGTATGAATTTCGAGACTCTGTCAGGGATCGGATAATCGGCATTAACCCTGTTCATTAACGCGGCTCGAAGTGTCTTAACGGCTGCAAGTGTATGCCTAGTGAGATTATAGATCAACATCGAGAACCAGACTTCTCTTAAGGTTCAAACCAATAAAATAATCTGGTGGCGTGTTTTTGATATCTAATTGTCCGAGTTTCTTCCTTTCAAGCTCTGTCTGAAGAAGACAAGATGCTAGGAGCAAGAAGGAATTCCTGTATTGTTTTGGGATTTGACTAGAAGGATGGAAACTTCCTCGTAGCTGGTAGAAAACTTTAGGTATTTGTCAATCAGATGTCCGATGGCCGTCGTATATTTCTCAGGATATCTTGTCGGAGCCTGCCTATAGGCAGGCCTCCTGTCGGGTTTCTCCCACACCTTCTAGCTCCACCCACAGAGATAAATAGGTTGAGCTAGTTGCTAGAGAATTCAAGTTCAGCGAGCTTCGATCCAATATATCTCGTTAGTTGGCCTGAGACAACGGCCCTGGGGGGATTTCAACAAAAGAATACCGACTGAGCACCCAAAAGTGGTCAAAATATACGATCATATCTAAGCAATCAGTATTGACAACAGACGTATAGTTGGTAAAACAGAAGTGGATGATATACTGTGCGATCTTCTTAGTGGAAGTTGATTAGTACATGCCCAGAGCAAAAGCGGAAAACTATCTCGGCTCCCGCCCGAAGGTGCATAATAAAGTTCGCTCATAGCCACCGACATCAGATTCTACTAAGACCTACTTGTGTGGAGATTGAGCCTATCTAACCTTCATCCAATCTTAGACAAGTCGTTGACTAGATAATAGCAGGGGAATAATCACGCAATGCATTGTGGGTTATAGGCTAAGGTGGGGATATATCGATTCAGAATGTGCTAAGTGGGGTAATCGATGGTATCATCAGCAATCAAAATGATACCCTGCTATTGCACCATCATCGTTCGACGGAGGGCCACATAGCTACCATGATCATCAAGTAATCCCTGTATGCCTCTGCCAAATATTAGTCATTGCGAATCGAATATTAATCGATGGATCCATGAAATAAGTATGCATATAAAGTGGCTTTGGTTTCCGTTCTTGTAGTCTACATCTCCGCATCTCTCCAAGTCATTCAAGCCAGCTCGCCTATCATGTCTACCACTGTGACCGTTACTGCTCAACAGCCAGATATTCAGTATCTGCCGGACTTTTATAAATGGAAGGCCCGAACCGAGCGTCGACTACGCAGTGAAACACTGTCTAAGGAGCTCCCGCCTGGCTTCCCAAAAAAGCTTGTCTCAGACCTTGTTTGGGATGGTGCAAATATTAAAGATCACTATAATTGGACATATGTTCTCACTGATGCTGACCTCAAAGAACTTGATGATGCATTGACCCACTTCAGATGTAAGCGGATCGCCCTCCGGTCTTGGATGATGTAGGATCTAACCTATACAGCTCTTAACAAGCCCACCGGGTTCGTTAGCCAGGAGACCTTTCCGCTTCCCAACCTCCATCCAACCTTGAGAGAAGTTTCAAATGAACTTCATAACGGACATGGATTTAAAGTTATTCGAGGACTACCCGTTGACAAGTACTCACGCGAGGACATCATCGTTATCTATGCCGGTCTCTCCTCTCATATTGCCCCAATTAGAGGTCGACAGGATTCTTCCTTCGATGGAAAACCCGCGGACGTGATGCTGAACCATATTAAAGACCTCAGTACCCTGGAAAGAACCCAGGGCCGTATTGGGGCGCCAGCATACACCACGGACAAGCAGGTCTTCCACACTGATTCAGGGGATATCATCTCCCTCTTCGCGCTTAGTGAAGCTGCAGTGGGTGGACAGAGCAAGTTAGCCAGCAGCTGGACAGTATACAATGAACTGGCGGAGACACGCCCTGACATCATCCGGACTCTTGCGGAAGATTGGCCTTTCGACGAGTGAGACTCGACTTACTATCTTTTGAAATTTACGGAAGCTAACCAGTAATAGGTTCGGAAATAAAACACAACAATATTATCGACGTCCATTGCTCTTCCATCAATCTGCCACAGAGAAGCAGCCGGAGCGGATTCTGATCCAATATGCGCGTCGACGCTTCACTGGATATCAAGCATTGCCGCGATCAAAGGACATTCCCCCAATTACAGAAGCGCAAGCAGAGGCATTGGACGCATTACACTTCTTAGCTGAGAAGCATGCTGTGGGCCTCGACTTTCACAAGGGCGATATTCAATATGTCAACAATCTCAGCATCTTCCATGCACGAGATGGTTTTCAAGATACGCCTGAGCAGCAGTAAGTTTCGATCCTTTTATATCCTGTTTGTTTATTGTCTTCATTGCTAATAAATTAACTTCCAGGCGTCATTTGATTCGACTTTGGCAACGAGACCCGGAGAATGCGTGGGTCACACCGGAGCAGCTGACCAGATCATGGCAGTCACTCTACGGTGGAATCACCCCTGAGTCACAGGTCTTTCCTCTGGAACCCTTTGTACGGGGTTCAGCAAGGGGTGGTTGGAAAGATAAGACCATTAGTTCTTGAACTAAGAACTACAATAGAATATCGCCCAGAGGTTGACACCAAGAGCTCTACGATAAAATGCTAATCGGAAATTCGTACATAACAGTAAAAAAAATAAATAACAACACGAAATGTTATTTTTATATGAAGACGGAATACTTTGCTTTCCAGTTGTAGACTAGTGAAGTGATCATATAGAGAGAGACTATAGCCCCTCAGCAAATCACTTATAGAAAGCCTCGTTAACTTAACTACGTATATTATCTTAATATTCAGAGCCTTAATAGCACATTCTTCTTTTATGAAACCATTTGGCAAATTTTAATATCTATAGAAGATTTTCTCTTCAACCATTCCATCACGTTCTCTGAAACCTATCACTTCATCTGAAATCTTCATGGTTTCATTGATGTTTGGCCATGTAAAAGGTGATTTGCCATTCACTTGTATGAGTGTGGTGCCCCATTTTGAGCCTTTGTCATCACAGGAAATCACATTGACTAGAATTCGATTTTCCCCATATCTTCGAGCCATTCACCGATTGCGTGCCACTCTCTAGCTGGCCACTTTTTCACAACCTCCGAGGACTCTCTGACGTTCTCGTTCCACCGAGTCAAAGACACAAAAAAGCTCCTGCGCTTGCTCAGGCTTAAGTATCATGCGTATGACATCTCTTTCTCCCAATTCGTATGGATCAAAAGAATGGAGCAGTTCGCAAACCTTCCAGAAACTTAGAGGCACCAAATATGAGAGCTTATCCGAGTGATGATATGCAAATCGGAGATTTGTGTTAGGACGATGATGTGCTAGCATCATCAAGTTTTCGAACATCAGATTCTCTGATACTCTATTATACCAAAACTCTTGCCTCTGAACATACCAACAGTCAATTAGAATATGCTCCCAAACGGTTCCAGAAAGTGAAATATAGAATCTTTTCGATTGATTCTTCTGAAACTTAATAACGTTGACCATTGTATTGAGTGTCTCTCCGTCCCCATCAGGTACGTCGGGAGAGTCTAAAAAGAAGATGTCGTTTTGATTTATGAAAAATTTGATTTCCAAATTTGGGTCTGCGCCATGTGCGAGTAACTGCTTTACAATTGTATGAAAGGAGCTGCTCATATATGGGAAGTGGTTTGACATAGATTTTGCCAGGGTAAAGAATAATAACTGAGTCTTTTGTCTCTGTGAGAGTACATCTGGTTCCTCGAGTCGTTGTTGCAGATAGTCCATCAGGCGAAAACTGGCTAAGACAGATAAGAAGACTGTACTCACTTTCTCTGTTCTCAGAGTAGCAAGTGAACAGTTGAACCTTGAACTTGAGTGCAAGAAACCCCATGCCCAATTCACTGCATAGGCTGTCGAATGCAGCGAGTTTATGTGGTTCAGCTCTTCAATGAACTCAGGGTCAAGTGGCTGGCCTAGATCTTCCGAATCGGATGCTGAGAGTAGAAACGTCCAAGTCAAAAGATAGTCATGTAGTAAGGCAAATGGTTTACGATCAGCAACAACGCCGAGCATCGTCTCAGACTGAGAATCGTTATCAGCATCCTGCTGAGATATACTGCAGTTATAACAAGACAGAGATCGAGCCTTGATCAATGCAAGAGCTAGCCTTGATAGTGAAATGTGGGCGTTGAAATCCGGTGGCAACCACTGTATCAAGTGATCTCGATAGTTTTCCTGGAGAAAATCCCTCACAGAACGATGTAAAAAGTCAATCTTCCACATGCAAAAATCTTCCCAGACTTCGAGTTCGCCCCCCAATACTTGAACCAGGTCACCGCAGCGGCTGTGAAGTCGTTTTTTCCATGCTTTGCAAATCTTCAGAGATAATTCCCGGTCGATTGTTTCAATCTCCCCGTCAATAGGAAACCTCGGATTCTTGAGGTGTTCAATAAATCTAAGTGCAATCAATGGAATTTTATGAATATCCGACGCAGACAGAAGAAAAACAAGTATCTGCGCAGTTTGTTCTCTATGAATAGGATCGATCCGCTCCATCATAGTTCTAAAATAATCTGTCAGGAGGCGTGGGAATGCATAGATCCGATTTAATAGATGACTGTAGTCTTCCTCATATGAGATGTCTCTCAGCAAGTCACGTACGACAAGGAAGACCCAGAGCCATACTCCGTTTCCTCTGCTCACCACCACGTCTACCAGGTCATTGTATCTGGTATCTTGTTTGACTAGGGATCGGACCTCGATGCTTTCCATGAACATACCGCGTACAAACCGTCTCATGTCTCCCGATGTATGTTCCTGGACAATCAGTTTGCTGTTATCCAAAAATTCACTTTCGAAAACTGGCCAAGGACGGCTTGAGGCACAAATCTTGATATTCCCACAGGACAGGAGAATATGAAGCAATTGAAGAATCTGTTTCTCCGGTTGCAAAAGAGAGCTTTGTCGACCTTGAAATTCATCCAGACCGTCAATAAAAAAGCAAAGTTTTGCTGATGGACGCATATATTTTGCCAGATCTTTTAATGTCTGTATCAGCTCGTCTTCAGTCCAAAATCCCTTTCTGTGAAGGTTCGGGCAGATGCATGACACAAGATTAGGATCGGTGCGAAGAATTTGATATAGAAGGCTCCTCAGAAGTCCAACTGGCGATTTCAACAGTTCGTCACCCGCATTCCAGAAATAAAAACAGGCTATAACCGCTTTTTTTGGTCGTGACCAATTCTGCAGATGCTCAAGTGTCTGTCCGTTGCTAGAGACATATTTCATCAGGCTTGATTTTCCACTACCACACTGGGAACAGAAGTTAGCGAGTAATGTGCTGCAGGGATGACAACTTGACACACTAATCCACTGATCCAATATATACCATCTTCGTTCTCTAACCAGTGTGTGAACGTTGTTCGACTCGGATCAAATACCCATGCAAGGGTTCCGGGGTAAGACGTTTCAATACCACTGTGCCGGGAATCCATAGATTCAAAGAACAAAGATTCTAGGGTCTTCTGTACGATGTTTGTCGTTTCTATCGCATGCTTCAGGGATTCTAGTTGATAAGACACGTCTTCAACACTAGCTTCTATATTTCTGGTGATATCCTCTTGCATCTTCATTAGCTTGTTTGGGAAACTGACTCTCAGCGCTTCGTTTTTGCGTGAGAGGTGCAGTATCGCAGCCATAACTGTTGTAGAATTGTTTCTGATAATGTAAGTCTCAATTAAGAGAGAGGTTTGAATTAATTCTTACCTCCGGAGGGCCTCTGACATTGTACTCCTCAAATGTCTGTACATACGCTGCATTCGGTCCTCAAGTTCGAGGATTTTGCGTTCGCTTGTCGGCTCTCGAATCACCGCAATGATTCTTCGTAGAGGACGACGAGAGGTAGCATTGCTATTTGCTGTCTGGATAGAAGTCACGATCTCATTGGCTACGCCTTCACAGTTCTTCGCGAGCTCAACTATCGTAAGTTCTTCGTCGGATAACCTTGCTGCGCTGTGGTCGATAACAATCCCCCTGCAATTATCACGAATGCTTTTGGCAACTAGTCCAAGCTCATTGCGCTTATTCACCGCTCCCTCTCTATCGTGATTCTGATCTTTAAGAGCACGAATCAGACGGATACCCAGTTCCAGAAACTGGGCCACGTTAGAGGCTAGACCAATTATTGCCAAAGCTTCGGCCATGTCGAAAATAAGGTACAGTATTTAATTTCAGGCAAAAAAGGAAATCCGAAAATAGGTAATTGAGAAATTTTGTCAAATTTGACAGAAAAATGAGTTTACCTGGTCTAAGGATGCCAAGTTTTAATAGAGCACAAGCAGACTGTACAGAAATTAAAAATCTGCACTGCGCAGAGCTGCCCAAATGGCTGTCCAAGTACATAGCCTCACTGTAATCTAGGCTAAAGAGATGAGTGCCCTCACTACTCAGTCTAGGATTATCTTTTCAGCCTTGCGCAGAAGATCAATGCTTTGTTGTGATTTGTCGGGAAACAACCGGCATGAGGCTAACAGGAACATGAGCAGCAGAAAGAAGAGGCTACCCTCTGGACACAAGAAATCACAATAGTGACTGCATAGCTAACGTGGCGATACCTCGTTTTGGTTGGGGGAGGGGGGGAGGTCCCATAGGGGCTGTGGCCGTCACCAGAGCGAACAGAGCGCATACAGATAAGCTAGAAGCACCGGACATTCAGAACACTCGACAAAAAAAAAGATATGGACCAATAGCATCATGTTCGTTAAAAGGATGGAGGAACTCCAAAGCCAGAACGTAACTCCGAGAGAAAAGAACAAGGGCACTACATGAATCCTCCCAGGCTGTCTTCAAACCTTCTTGTCACTATAACAAAGAAAGATCACAAACTCAGGTCAACGCTCTATACTTAGAGGATTCTATATAATAGTTCTATATTTAATTATCTTTATTCTACCCTTCTAAGCCCTTAATAGTCTTAGTGGCCGTAGAATTTCGATGGGTAGATACATCTTGTGTAGCGATTCAAACGTAAGGCTACAGCGAACGTCGACTATTACTGTCGAGTACTAGCGCCCGGGTCCCCCCTAGAGATTATGCTAATCTATGACATTCGAGAATCTAGTCCTAGTGTTTATTTTCGATTTTCACGCAACTTAAGCTGTACTCTATTTACTAGGTTGGATCACGATCTTTGTAATGTAAAGTTGCTTATAGTCATATGTCTATCCAAGCGGGTATTAAAGGTAACTATGCACAGTTCCTATCTCATCAAATCCTAGGTCCTTCCAAGATTTGCTTTGCGGCTTCGGTTTTCCACCAACTCTTCCCTTCTTCTCCTGGGAAGGCGAATTTATCCATACTTTCTGCCTTCATTTCCACACTGTATCCGGGCTCCGTGGGTGTAACATAATAACCATCCTTCACGCTAGCCGGGTTCTTGAAATGCTCATGTAGATGATCGACGTATTCAAGAACACTCTTCTTCCCACTAACAACTACGTAGTCGATCGTACTGACGTGCTGTGTGTACTCGGGCAAGCCGACACCGCCGGAGTGCGGGACGATCGGAATGCCAAATTTACGGGCTAGAAGGAGGATGGCAAGAACTTCGTTCACGCCCCCGACGCGACAAGCGTCAGCTTGAAGGACTGTTAGAGCCCCAGCCTGTAAGAGTTGTTTGAATATGACTCTGTTCTGGCACATTTCGCCTGTGGCAACGCCAATGGGGCCGTAAGGGGTGTTTGCAAGAGCTTTCTTGATAGCGGCGTGACCAAGAATGTCGTCGGGGGAGGTTGGTTCTTCAATAAACCAGGGCTTAAATTCTGCAAGTTGTTGCATGTATTGGATGGCTTCGGGAACGGACCAGACCTAAACATGCGTCAGTATCTCCCCAGAGTAATATAGGAAATATTGCATGCCAGCTTACCTGGTTTGCATCAATCATAAGGATATTCCCCTTATCATATCCAATAGCCTCTCTAGCAATTGTCAATCTTCTCCTGTCTGCTTCTACACCGCCGCCCACTTTTAGCTTAAAATGTTTATATCCGAGCTTAACGCTCTCTTCCAATAAGGCCTTTAGCTTTTCTTCTGAATAACCGAGCCATCCAGCACTAGTAGTGTAGGCGGGGACAGCCTTGCTCTGCTCAGCCTCCTTGATGCGCTCCGCCTTGCCAGCCTCAACCTCCTTCAGAAGCGCTACGGCCTCCTCTGGCGTCAAGGCATCGGTGATATAGCGGAAGTCAATGCAGCGAACAAACTCCTCTGGTGTCATCTCTGCGACTATCCGCCAGACAGGCTTACCCAGCGTCTTGGCCCACAGGTCCCAGAGAGCATTAACGACGGCTCCGAGGGCGAGATGAATGACGCCCTTCTCGGGACCAATCCATCGTAGCTGACTGTCGGATACAAGATATCTCCACGTCTTGCCCCAGTTGGCTGTTAAGTCACCTAGTTCCTTTCCAACAACCAACGGAGCGAGCTGAGCAATTGCGGCGCAGACAATTTCATTTCCACGACCAATAGTGAATGTCTAGCATAACAACCGTTATTAGTACTGTATTCCGGAGCTCTCTTCGCATATCTGCGGGGAAACCGTACCATTCCATGTCCAGTGTATTCCGAGTCGGTATGAAGGATACAATACGCCGCAGAATAGTCACCTGCGGCGTTCATAGCATCCGACCCTGTTTTATCGAGGGAGGTCTCGGAGATGTCAGTCATTTCAATTATGGTGCACAGATAATCGAATTTTCTATTATCAATAGGAATTATTCGAAGGCTATCGACATACCGGAAACCTCACGTCTCGCGTGGTGAAATGCGTAATCTTCACCATGGTAGCTTATATTGACCAAATCTTGCTATATTATCCTTTTTAATTCAATCTTGACTGTAGAGACAGCTCCAACAAGCTTCAGAGTTCTCAATTGATCTTCCTATTCGTCCTAGAAATCGTGAGAGAAAAAACAGCACGTATTGCGGGATTAAATAAATAACGGAGACAAGCCCGTAACTTAATACGTCACAGAGACACCATGCACAACACAAAGAAAACTATACTTCACCCGAATGAACTGGACTTATATATCAACTTTGGAAGAATTAAATTGCCTGCCCGACCTTTATAACCCCCCCCCCTCTTCTAGCCAAAATCATCCTACAGAGCAAGCAATGATCGGACAATAAACCGGAAACCATAGGGATTTAGCGGGGCGGTCGATAGCCCCCGCGCTCAACCCCGACTGGTGGATAAATTGTCGACGGCCGGATTACTAGCCATTCCACCTACCATAATGCAGCTTTCAGATGCCGGAGTTGCTCCGACTTGGTTGATCTAGGTTCCTTTCAGGTGTTTGTCGGTATGGGGAAATTTTCAAATTAACCGGATTATAACTAGTTTAATTTTGCATCTAATGTGGTGTGTAGTCCAGACCAATGAGATGTATGTACTAGGATGAACACGCGGTCGTTTCTCGCTGTTTAACAGTATAGGCTCATTTCAAAATTTGATAGGGTTAAATAAGCAAACGTTAACTAAGTTTCATGGGCTGTTAGCTCAGTTGGTAGAGCGCTCGCTTCGCATCAATATACGATCGCATCTGCGAGAGGTCGTGGGTTCGATTCCCACATAGTCCAGATGGACGTTTGTTTTTCGATTCCTTTTTTTGTAGTGGTTGTTGATTTCCTAGGTTCCTAAGAAGTATTTGCCAAAAAGCCTAATATAGGTGGCATGAACTCGTTGATGTCCCCGCGATATTGAGTCTCTGGCAGAGTGAGAATGTCTTTGTAATCACTCAAGAATCATTTTTTAGGGTTGCATAGTTGAATTACACAAATCCGTTCATATAGATTAGAAGGGAAAAGGCTAAAATGTAATACGTTAGCCCTTAAGTGCTATTATGTTGGTATGAGAAAGCAAGTAAATATATTTGCCGCTCTTATATTGCTTTAGTTGCGTAGACCTTTCAGTATTATATTCCAGACTCTTCCAATAATCCATAGCAACTCGTCCTTTACCTTCCACCAAGTTTGGAGGGGGAGTTTTTTTTTTTGAGAATTCTTGAAACAATATTTGGTCGTTGTGTTGGCCAGGCACTCCATCTCGGGACTCCGTCGATGCCGATTACTCCACATTTAGTCCTCCACTTTCCCGAGGCCTCCAGTCCTGGAGCCAGGATTATGACCAGGACTATAGCTTTGTATTCCAGCATTATCAGTGGCCGGGAAAACGGCAAATCTGCCTTTTAATCAATGATCCTTACCATTTCTTTCTGAAGCTGGTTGCGGGACGCCAGCGTCAATAAGACATGTAGATCAATTGCGGGGCGATGCTCCGCGCGTGTTGGCAAGACCACTTGCTGGATTTACGAGTTACCGCACTTCCAAGACCTGAGACACCTTTTCCGTAGCTCCTTTTTCTCAATCCCCTCCTCTACGCTGCCAGGAATAGGCAGATTTGGGTATTATTACTTTCTGTGAATTCCCAGCTCGTCATGAGATCATGGAAAAGACAGACTGGGAATGCGTTATATGTGGACAATCACACTCGCGCCGCGAGAACCTGGCGCGACATATGCGGTCACACCTTGGGCAACGTCCGTTTCGATGTGACTACTGTGAGCGGACATTTACGCGTAGGTGAGACTATCGATCTCGAGGCACAAACAGAGCTGAACGGCGAATATGTCAATCCAGTGATACCTTGAAGAAGCATGTCGAGCTGAGCTGTGGAAGAGTTCGTGGGCCCAGCGCTCAAAGGAGACAGGGCGCACGCGCAATTGTAGCCTGTCAGAGATGTGCAGGGGCAAAATTGCGATGCTCTATGGGCAGCCCATGCCAGCGTTGTCGGGCCAAAGGACTGGAGTGTAGGTATCGTATTTCTCACGTGGAGCAACAGCCATTGTCACCATGTAATATACGCGGGGTGCAAGAATGGACCGATGTCGATCACACCAAATCCTCCATGGAGTCGAGTAGCATAGACATATCTGCACCTGTATGTTACGACTCGGCCACTTCGTTGGACCAGGTGACTGTTGCAACCACCATTTTAACGACCCCTGGTCAATCTCAAGGTCAGTAATCAATTATGCTCATACTAGAATACAGATTCGTTAGAAATTTTCTTTAGTTAATCTTAACTCTTTCGTCATCGAGACTAATTATCTTCTCCACTCAAAACAGCAGAATTAAAGGATTTATCATGTTCCTTACCTCATGTTCAACCGACTAGGCTGGACCGATTCGAGCTCCCCAATGACATTTCCGTGGACCAAAGTGATCTATGGGATCCAACAATTGCAGATTTATTTTCGATCATCCCCCTACCATTTTCAGGGGATGCGAACCTCGAGTTCTCAGAGCATGATACACTCATTTCCTATCCCAATTCTGGTTCTGACCAACTAAATACGCCCTCATACTCCGAAGACAGTTCGAGCTACATTAGTCCGGAGGCGGGTCCTCATCAACAGAATAAGGTCGGAAATTCTGGGTCTCTACGTCCGCTAGACTTGGTAGAGAGCCCCTCGTATCAGCCTGCAAGCTTAGTCCAGCCAACTCTGTGGAAGAAGTGTCGTTCATCGAGCACTTCTAAAAATAATGCTGCTGGAATTTCATCCGAGACAGACGATAGTCAAATATGTATCACGTTTACAGATGATGAGATTCTTGAGATGGATAACTACGCCCATATTCCACCAGTTCCCCGGGTTATTATGCAGTCACTCGCTGATCTTCTTCAAAAGCATGCATATGGCATTCAAATGTCAACAACTGTAAAAATGGCATTGACTGCTGAGTCAATCCATATAACTGTTTTCACTCAGCTCTATTTCGAATACTTCCATCCCGTCATGCCGCTCCTGCACAGAGCAACTTTCAACGTGGAACAGACTACTCCTTTGTTAGTTCTCGCTGTGGCGACTATTGGAAGTCGTTTCTCTAGACTTACTAATGCGGCGGAGTTTGCATCCGTTCTGGGTAAGATTCTGGTTCGAGTAATCAGTTCGATGGTACGTCAGCATCTGTTTCCTTTCCAGCTCTTAAGCAAGCTGATTAAGTCTGATCATCCCTTGGGGAATTTAAAAATTTAGATAGAAGAGGACGTTCAGAGTACCCTACGAGTTCAATTTATACAAGCCCTTGTTCTTAGCCAGATCCATTTAATTTACAGTGGTCGGAGAGAGATGATTCTGCGAGCGCAATTTCAACGCAGTATTCTAAGCACGCTCTGTAAAGGTCTGCTAGCTGGATACCCGCGCTATAACTCTTTCTCACCTTCATGCTTTCTTGATTCTACTCAATGCGAGGAGCATGTGCACAAGTGGATCAACCGGGAATTGATCAAGAGAGCCATTTTCAGCTGCTGGGTAAGATTCATTCTGACAGGAACGGTGGCTCATATAGCTTATTTGAAGACTTAGCTCGTTGAGGTTCAGCTCAGCTTGCATATGGGCGTTGACGTTATTATTACCTGGAAGGACTTGAAGCTGAGCCTCCCCTGCCATCAATCAATCTGGGAATTGAGTGTTCAAGACCTGTCCACGGAGCTACAACAAGATCTGTTTTGTACATGACATCAATTCCGCCTGGAACCATAGAAATGCTGATTTTGAACAGGGACTCACGTCGAATTGTTTTTGGATGAGATTTTCCGTGATCTAACCTGCATTAAAAGGGCCTATAGTTCTTCTGGGGAGTTCTCCAGAACTATTATACTGTCGGCCATATATCAATGTTTTGTCACTCAAACCAGTTCTGCCAGAGTTGTGACTAAGTCTCAAAGACCCAACAACTTCCCCAAAGATTCGCGGACGACCTCGGATGACACGAGCTCTCGTACGAACCTTGAGTCCTCCCCTGTTCCGTCACCCGTTACTACAGAGACGTTTGTTCAGGATGCTATGAATTCATTGACAGAACTTCAGTGTTGCAGTCATGACTCGAGTATTTTCAACTCTAAATTGTATCACTATATAGCTATCATGATACTGGTTCCACTTCATGCTCTATTTGAACTCTCGGGGTATAACTCTAGTCGTGAGAGCCACACCGAAGCGGGGAAGGCATTTCGAAATTGGATCCAATCACACAGACGAAGTGCTGACTGCATTATTGAACATGCCACTAGCCTCTTCACTCTCCTGCGGAAACACGGCCTTGATTCCCATTACGATAATCACTGCTTACAAATTTCAATGTTGAGTCTGTGGGCGATTATGAACACGCAAATTCGCTCTCAAGACACTTGCGATCTCACTCGTCAGCCTGACTATATTCATCTTTCAGGAATTGGAAGAATTTGTGGGGCCACTGGTGCGCGGTGTATTTTGATCGAAGCTTTGCAGATTTTCCGCAGGCTACCTAGATGGGAAATTGGTAAACGGTTTGCAGCCATTACTGAGGCTCTGTTAGTTAAAGGTGATGCCTTGGATCTTTAACATTTCTTAATTGCCGTGGAAGTAGAAGAAATGGGCAATGGGAATATAGATAAAGCATTTCTAGTACCGACCCACTTGGTATCGTTGTATCTTTTGTGGCCATTTTAGCATCTATCTTTGGAAGTTTATTATTATTATCATTATTATTCTTCTTGTTGCGACTTAGACTTTATGTGATACTTATTATTCCAAATTCCATTACTTATATAGCTGCCCTTATTCACGTCATTATCCATAGCGAAATAGAGGTCGTAGAGCTGCTTAGTGTGTTCTTGCTTTGACGAAGACGACAATGAGTCAAAAAGTTAGCGGTCGTAATTCTTATTCTCGATACTGTTTCCTAGAAATCAAGCCTCCATTGTATACATTGAGAAATCAGTCACACTTCTTGATGTCCTGTTGCGTGAGAGTCCGTCTCTCCATAAGCATAGATCCCGAAAACTGAGTCATCAGGTACCCAGCAACTTGCAATATCCGAACCGGTCTCTAAGTTGCCGGTTCGAAGTGAACGTGAACTCCAGGTTTAGAATATTCCAAGGTGAACTGATCGACTACCTTTGGCCTCTGGAAATCTGGCGGGAGGCTAAGCTGAAAGCATTTGAAGAGATAGCCTAATACGATCGTAATCTCTGCCGTCGCAAGACTAAAATCAAAGAGTAAAATGATGAGAAAATGGGATATCAATTCGAGGTATCGTGGGAGCTTACTTCTGACCAATGCACATTCTAGGACCCTTTGAAAATGTACATAGATATTGATCCAGTTTCTTTGCATCGGGCGTCAACCAACGATCAGGATTAAAGTTCCTTGCGTCGGCACCCCATATGTCTTCACTAAAATGCATAGTATAAGCTGACATAGAGACAATTGTCTGGAAGAATTCTGTCAGTCTGGTTCGCAGATCACTGGTGGGGATACTTTAGGTCGTGACTTACACCCGAGGGAACTTGCTTGCCGTCGACAATCAAAGGGCTGGGTAGGTCGTTGGGAACCACTCGAGGGAGTCGTCCTGGAACAGCCAGTCCAATCCTTAAGGATTCTTTCACACATGCAACCTTTGTAACAGCATTAGACTTAACCAAGCAGAACCCAGGAAAACGCCCCTGTGCCGCACAAAAATCGACTTACTAAATACTCAACTTTCTCTAGTTCAGAAAGTGCAAGCTGTCCCTGTTCATTGAAGTCGACCTTCTTCAAGGAATTTGCTAGCCGCTCACGAATATGTTGAGTCGGGAGGATATGGAGCAGAGCAGCGGTGAGTGTTGACGCCGTAGTATCAGCACCCGCCACAAGGATATCCATCGACTCTATACATTTCTGACTATATGATAAACTTTGAAGGGTTTCAAATACCACGGGATGTGGTGTGGTATTCCCATACTCCTCATAGTGCCCTAAACAGCTTTCCGCGAACTTCAGCCGTTGTTAGCACTAACTCCAAGAAACAAACAAAAAAAAGAGGGTTAGTAGGGTTTTACCTTCAATAAATTGAAGAGACTTGACAGCTCAGGATCCAAGGCTTTCACGAAAGTGGCTGGCATGAACGCTGCGAGCCGACTCAGATTAGGGCTATAGTAAGTCTTCCAGACCGATTTAGCAGCGGCATCGAAAGCTTTCAGGAACCACGACTCGAATGTACCCGGGCTCTCCTCTAACATATTTGCCGACTTCGCAAAGGCAAACTCCATGATGACCTCCGTGGTAAGACATCTAGGAATTTTCAGTTTAGTATTGAGCCCTGATGAATAGAACATTTGTCTGAAGTCTCCGGAGAGAGATGGTCCTCACCTGAATGCATCATAGACATTGATAGTGCTTTTGTCTTGGAGACGTGCTATTTTACGCATCAGTATCTGTATTTTATCATGAATGATTGGCTCTAATTTAAAGACACCAGTCTTCGAGAACAGCGGATTAAGTAGCTTTCGTCGCTCTTTGTGCCGTGCTGGGTCTGTCTCGGTAAATAGCGAGTGCGGCGTATGAAAAGAATCGTAGAAAGGCGGATATTTTAGGAAAGGCTTCGACTGGCTGAAGATGACCTTGTAGAGATTCACATCACTGATGTGAAGTTCATTGGGGCTTATCCGGATCGCTTCTGCATCTGTTGTATGAACAGTGGTTAATTAGATAAATTTTCATCCAGTGACACAGCTTCTCACTCACGATGATATTTGTGAAGACGCTCAAATTCCTCTTCAGGCCAGCCAGACTGCGTGACTCTTTCTACCCACTTCGTTGAAATAGCTGCTTCACGAGGCCCAGGGAACTTTGCAAGTGGATGGAAATAAAAACGGTGTATATTCCGCAAGAAATACAACACACATGCCAAGAATAAGACGATGAATAAAGTAGACAGGTCTCTTGGTCCTTCAAGATCCTCCAGAGTCCGAAACCACGAAAGAGTGGCCATCATTATGCTGGAGCTTTCCTGCTTGCTCTTTTCACCCCTTTCCCTTGACTTGAGAAAAGGCACAAGATGGAAGAGCTTGTATTAGTAGTAGATTCATTCTAGCTTTTATACGCTATGTCGACGATTGCGAATATTCAATGTTGTCTAAGTGATTTCAGATCATTTCTACTTTTGAAAGTTGTAGATGTCCTCCACTCGGCATCTACTCCATGCTATCCGAAGGGACTCCGCGGAGATATTTACTCCATATTTCGAAAACGCTACAGTCCTAGTGAAACAGAGGACTAGCAATACGAATATTATCGCAAAAAGTTTCTTGTAGATGTCTACTATAGCCTATGATATATAACTTCTGTACATTCTGTCTTTGGTTATTTGACCATAGCGTTCGACGAAGAGAAGAATGTCCTCTATAATATGAGGAATCTGCCGTAATTTGACAAAGGCCACAATATTATTCCTTGAACTAGCATACCTAGGAAGTATTTTGGGGAAACAAATGAGGGACCTCGATCCCGATCCGTCTGCCACTGTGGATACTGCAATTTTTAGACCACGTAACAAGCTTTGAGATACCTGGGGTAGGTCGTCCAGAATAAATAATCTTACTATCAACAGTTAGGTGCAAAGTAGCTATATTCGTACAGTACACTTGGAAGTAGTTTGGAAGTAGTCTCCGTTATCTGTGCTCATCGTCACCCTCGCATTTATATAAAGTTAAGGCGCTTCATCTCCGCCTCTGTCCACTCCCACAATTTTTTCGCAAGCTCATCATCCTTTGCTTTGGTCGTCATTTT
Organism: Paecilomyces dactylethromorphus; assembly: GCA_029606265.1. Classification (NCBI taxonomy): domain Eukaryota; kingdom Fungi; phylum Ascomycota; class Eurotiomycetes; order Eurotiales; family Thermoascaceae; genus Paecilomyces; species Paecilomyces dactylethromorphus. The sequence continues at coordinate 1,476,413 of JAPVCE010000027.1, forward strand.
ACCCAGCTCAGTCCCATTTTCCAAATACTGCCCACTCATATCTCTGCTGAAATCATCGCTTGCAATAGCAAAAAGCTGGGTATAGGCCCCTTTCTCTACTGTCTGTTTAAGAGGGAAGATAGTCGCCAAGGCAGCCATGATTATTGATACGAGCAAGAGTACGAAATTTCCATCGAAGCGACGGAGGAGGTTCCTAGCATAGTCAGTCAGTTGGTTGGATTGGGTAGATCCACAAGGAGGGAATACTCACGTATCGACTGGCCCAGGATTAATACTCGCGGTCCAAATCTCGCCACCCTCTGAGCCCAAATCTGGATTGGATGCCCTGGCTTCTGGCGTTCCATATCTTCTCCACAATTCCCTCGCATGATAGAGATTAGCCAGCTTGGATGCCCCATATCTCCGTACTGGTGCTATCAGAGTACAGGAGTTTTCGTTCACATCCGCTAGATTGATTCCATAAGAAGGCGCATTGTGAATTGCTGCTGAGGAGACGTTTACGATGCGGACCAGACCAGCGGGAGAGACTGCTGCTGCTGCGAGAATGGATGGGAGTAGGTGCTGGGTTAGGAGCCATTGGGAAATGTAGTTTGTCTGTACAGCAGAACAAAAGAAAAGCTGGGGTTAGCTCCTAGGAACCAGGAGGACTACTGGATTGGGAGACAGTATATACCTGAATTTGCGCCTCATAGCCATCTATCGTCTTTTTGTACGGAGTAGCCATTATGCCTGCGTTATTTACGAGGCCATGAATACGAGGTTCTTGTCTATAATCACACATAGCGAATTGTATCAGTTTCGGGTTCTGATAGGGGAGAGCGCCGCGTGGCGATAGAATCTCTAAACTTACTTCTTCAACTTCTCAGCAGCATCAACTACAGATCTCAAATCGGTCAAGTCCATCTTGACGAGGCGAATATCCGCACTGGGAACACGTTCCTTTATGCGACGAATCGCATCGTTGCCCTTCTCCTCGGATCTGCAACAGAGATAGACTCGGGCATGGTGAATAGCGAGCTGGAGGACCGTTTCATAGCCGCTTTTTATGTTTATTAGTAATATTTCTATACATGAATAATTGTGGTAAGTGAAAGATGATAGGAAAAATAGGAGTTAGCCATTGTTGTAATGGCAATCCATGTGCTGTGATATACATACAGACCCGTATTTCCGCCCGTCACGACATATACTCTCCCGCTCAAGTCGGGCAAAGAGTCCGGGGTAAAAGGTGACATTTTTATTTCTTTCTGATAGTCGCTGTGCCTATGTGATTATCGATATAATAATTGGTTGTTTGTTCTTGGATCAATTACGTATGGATGTGATGTTTTATCCGCAATGTCCGGCGAGATGAGCGGTGTCACAGATGTGAAACATGCAAACGCCACGTTTTATGTATCGCGGTAGAATTGATCTACTCCATAGTTACTGAACTCAGCACTGCTAATCGATGTTACGATGGGAATTGATAAAATTAAGGATAAACGAAAGACATCCTCAAATTCCGGAGGTAGGAAATGGACATTTCTCTTTTCCGCTAGTATTCAATACATAATAGGGGTTGGGCGCCACTAAAGGAGGCTGATTACCACGAATGGCTAGATGCCGATGATACACAAAGCGTGACCTGGCGAATCCTAGGTCTCGAAAATGTTCATCGAAACTACCAATAGGTCTTTAGAAATTATGAGGTCGTATCCTTCTGATAAAGATACTCCGCAAAGGGAATCTTGATAACCATCGAGCACAACTGCATCATCTATGCAGAGAGGCCTCTCTTTTCGCTTTCGGAGAAGAAAATGATCATCCGCCAGAGCTTCTTCACCAACACCTCTGCTTCCTCGTCGAGAGCCTATGGTTCATTTGTCAGTAACACCGTCCTATGGATACAAAGGATCGGAGGAGATTGGAGCAACTCACCATTTCCAGTTGTTCTACCAGCTCCTGAGGATTTCCACGCTTGCGGACATGGTCTTCCACAACTTCCACCAGCATTTGCTCTTGGACACCCAAATACTCCACAATCTTCTTCTCGACGAAAGGCCGGAGTTGTTCTCCCAGCACGCTCTCGTCCACGAACTCCCACTTGATATCCCACTTCCATAGCCCTTCCTTGTCTGTCGGAATCTCTGCCGCAAGCTGTCTGGCAGCTTGAGCACGCTCTTCTTCTGAGAGTCCGGAAGCTTCTGCTGCGGAATCGAACTTGATCGGAATGAGAGTACGCTTCTGCGTGATACCTGTCTCCTCTTCGTCCTCCAGGAGACCCTCGACTTCTGCGACCGTCCTGCGCGTCGACTGAGCCTGGGCCTTCTGCGCGGCAGCTCCCAGAGAGAGCTTGAACCGTTGGGGTTCTCTTGGAGCCTCTTGGCGAGACTCCAATTCCTCTGCCTGGCGAGCAAGGAAATCGTCCGCCATGCCGCGCGCCTGTTCTCGTTGCTGCTGGGATCGAGCTTTTTCGCGTTCCTCCGCAGTACGGTCAGCATCGTCCATAGTCTGCTCCCGACTTCTGAAGGCAGCCCTGCTTCGAATCCAAGCTCCACGGTCCGCATAATAATCCTCAGCTTTTCGACTGGCCTCAACATCATCGTTCCACTCCCGAAGACGCTTAGCCATGGCCTCCTTTGTTTCCTCAGCCTTTCCCTCTTCCTCCTTGTCTCGATTCTTTTCACGCTCAACGGCAGCTGTTCTGCTCCGTTCACGATTTAGCCAACGGCGCTCTTGGTCAAGATACAGTTTTTCCAGCTCAGCATCCCTCTTCTCCTTTCGCCGCCTTTCAAGTTCCTCGTCACTAGCATCAGTGTCTTCGTCCTCAAAAGCGGTAGCACCACTTAAGCCTCCGTTGACGAAGGTAACACCCTTCTGATAATCCTTTGGAATTTGTACGCCAAAGCCCTTGGGCCCGGAAGGTGCATTTGGCACGCCCCTATCCCTGGGGCCCAGTGGAATGCCGTTGGCACCTCCTGCAGGACCACTAGGCGCTGTAGGAGGTGGAGATGCGAGCCTGTTGATTCGTGGACCGGCATTCCTTGCTCGCTCCATAGACTCAATTTCTTCTTCTCTCTTAAGACGTTCGAGATCTCTGCGGTTACTCCTCTCACGGAAGGCGGCAATCTCCTTCGCGACAGTCTCCCGCATCTCCGCTGGAATATCCGATAGTTCATCATCGACAGTAATAGGGATAGTGACGACTTCTGCGGGTGTTTCTTCGTTCTGACCGTCAATATCTTTCATCGACGTGTCACCTTCACGGTCAATAGCGGAAGCATCTTCTTTCTGAGTAGGAGCAGAAGGATTCGCAAGATCATCCAGGATACTAGCAAGATTCTTGCGTGCTGTATCCAGCCGCGCCTGGAGTTCTGAAGGGTCATAATCGCCTCTGCTAGCCTCGTATTGTTCGAGGTATTTCAGAGAGCTATCATCAACAACCACCTGGCTACTAGTTAGTATAGCACGACTATATAGACGTTCATTATACGTACCAACAGCTTGCTTTTCTCTACCTCACGCTCCTCCTTCTCACCCTCTGACGGCATCTGTCTCTTTACAGGAACTTCCACGTCCCTTAGCACTTCCACAGCAGTACCTAAGCTTTCAGGGTCCTCGTACTCTGCGAAACCAAACTTGCAAGGCTTATCGTCCGCATCAGTAGCGCGGATCCAGCGTCTCAAGTTCCCAGCTGATCGCAAAATCCTCTCGACACCCTCGTCGCCTCCGGTACCTTCAGTTATTCCACCGATGAAGATTGTTCGCACAATCTCCTCCTTTGTTGGAGGTTGTAGTTGCATCATAGCATCTCGTACATTTTGTCGCTGTGACTCTAAAGAGCCGGAACCCAGGCCAGCGCGCCTCCCACCGGACTCTCCTCCACGTTCTCTGCCGCTCTCAGGTGTAGCTGACTTTGACGGTCCTGACGTACCAAGTCGAATAACGGGCGCCGAGAAGTTGATATTGGGCATATTAGCTGGGGGCTGGAAATTCGGAGGGAAGCCAGCAGGTCGACCTGGCTGCGCAGCATTTGCCTGCTGCACACCTGGAGGAGGCGCCGTTCCAGGCGCAGCACCGATTCCAGGAGGAGGACCTGAAATTTGAATTAGATATTGAAAAAAATGAGGGGGTTTATACGATGAGACTCACCCATGCCAAGTGGCGCGCCAGGAAAACCAGAGTATTCTGGAGGTCGGCCATACAGACCGGGAGCTTGCGAGCTGTCAGCACGAGAACCAAAACTTCTGAGAGTAAAAAGGCAAAGGAACTGAAAAGAGAAACTCACGTTGATAAGGATTATACATAGTTAGGCTTTATTCGAGTCGTTCACAGCAGCGATCGCGTCGGACTGGTTCCTTTAAATGAAGCGCTTTCTTTCTTCCAGGAACAAGTAGCTCTCTAGCTTACTCTACCGCTGGTCGCGGTGATAACCCAGATATTCCTGGATCGATCGTAGCTCTTCGAGTGTCGGAAGAGCTTCAGGAAGAGATATTGTACAACCGGGTATGTAATGTGGCGAAGAAGAGCTTGTACTGATAAATCTGGCGGAATCGCGAACTACGGATTTGATGCCTTCAAAGACAAAAGTGGTCCGTGCGTCATTCAAGGCTTGGCGTCCGTCGCTATCTTTGGATATCTGAGATCCACGGCAGTGTACAGTAATCAAACAGCCTTCCTATTTTAAATTTCATTTACTTCTTTCTATTTAATTAATTACTCTACCAATGTGGGATTGTCTGTTTCGTGTATCATAACCCATCCTCTTTCAGCAACTAAGGAAAGTTATATTTCCGCCCGTAATCTATCTCTTTCCTGTCTGACTCTGGCAAGCACTTTTCTCACAAGTGCAGGTAATGTGCCCCTAGAGTCCAGATTCCTGGATGTGGCTTCTTGAAGTTAGGCTTCTGCTACCCATTCAAGGATCTTTCTGAAGATCTTCACTCCGTCGTGTTCTTCCTGCATAGATCGCTTCACGGTCTTCAGTCTTTCCTGGTCGAATGAACCAGTGTAGGTGGAAGCATGATCTAAAATCATACTGGCCAGGTCACCATTCATTTCTGGATGACCTTGAAATGTAAGTGTATTGTTCGACAGTGATAAGAAGGCCTGGTTATTCTCTGCCAAAGGAACGAATCCAGGAACTGGAATGTCGACCTGACGTTTGTGGAATTCGTGTATGCGCTGCAGCACAAGTAAGTCTCACAGATTCTATAAACTCCGGTTATTCATCATGAGACTACGAACATATGCACCCTTTTCAGCGGCAAAGGGAAAGAACGATTTCCCTTCCTCCGTTAGTTGGCATGCTCTGATTCCGAGCTATAGGATTCACTAGTTAGCGGTTTTAGGGGTTAATGCATATAGTCAGGTTAGACACCAACCTCAGGCTCTTCCATAACCGTCACTGTTCCTCCGAGAGCAGCACATATTGCTTGATGACCCCAACAAATGCCGACCATCTTCTTCTCTGGAAAGCTTTGCACCACATGTCTTATAAATGCGAGCATCTTTTCTACCCATGGCTCGGGGTTGCGGACATCTGCGGTACCTCCGGAGAGAATGATCAGGTCATAGTAAGCTGGATCGGGATATGACTGTGCTACTATCGGATCGTAGAAATGAATAACCGCTCTGGGGCCGAGTTCCCCTAGATTAAGACCCTTCGGATCATTGATCGCCTGGGAAGCGGTGGTTGTAAAGGATGACTGCACGGACGAGAAGTACGGGGTAGAAGCTGAAGTATTGAGAAGTACGGCAATCCTAATGCCGGAAGCAAGAGTCTGATTCTCCAACATGATCGAATATTTAAAGTGGATTTCTTTGAACGGTCTGTCCAACGGAATACAGTTTATGGCCAGAAATATATAACAGATGGAGATCCAGCACTAGATATGCAGTAGACCAGTTCAAATACTATCCCACTGTTACTTCACTGAAATGGAGATCTGTCAATGAGCCTGGAGGAGTCTCAAGGACACGTTTGTCCTTAATCAAGATATTAGGAAAGTCCAAATTATCAGGAAATACTGGAACGATAGCAAGGAGAACATGAGGGACACCCCGCAGACGATAGTGCTGAATGCATAAGTTCGACTTATCATGTCATCAATAGATCTCTCGGCTCATCGCGGGGCCGATAAGGGTTCTCCAGTAATTACCCGATACTGCTGCGGGATCCTTGGAGATTGAGTTGTCTTAGTGAGTTTCAATTGTATCCCTTCGCATTCTAGATTCAAAGAGAAGACAGTAGACGCTGAACACTTATTATTATTAGTTGGGCATTTTCCGCGTCTTAAAATATTATCACCATGATAACAAGTACTAATTTAGAAATGGTCTCGTATCTATATTCATGAATATTGAAAGAATCCTACACTACCACGACACCTGGTCGTCCTCAGTGACCCTGCAATATGCCTGAATCTTCTCAAGTGGACATCCTGAGGGACCGCGAATCTGGCTCTAGTTCCCCTTTTATTTTGTTCCTTAGAGCAAAGACCCATCGTGGGGGGTTTAAGTTCACACTGGAAATCATCACTGCGGGGACCCGGGCCAGAGCAGTCCGTATCCTTGAGACAGACAGAAAAATTCTCCTGGACGCGTGACGCCGGGTGCGGCTATCATTATTAAGACTTAGGAAGCGTCGATCTGAGCTCCCGTTCCCTTTCTATCCTTTCCATTTATGATGTCCATTTGAAGAGGCAGTATATGACGCAGGAGGTACTCGTTAGGAGATGATTATGTTAGCGGCTATGTCCGGATCTGTAATCTGTTAGTGCAGCGATGCACATGGGGGGGTCTGCAAGGATCATATGGATGAAATAATACAGCCGCGCTACTTAGTAACATTGACTAAGATCGCTTGGGCGAGTCCAGAACAGGACCGGAGCAGACACGATGGAACAGCAGCTGCTTCAAGAGCCGGTGAGAGAGTGACAGTTTACACCTGTGAAGCCCCACGGTTGCCCCTCCACGGACCCCAACAGGCCGCCCGGTGTTGACGACATACCTGAATACCTCCTTCATTTCCAGCCATCCCACGCTCTCTTCTTCTTTTAAACAGACCTTCAGACGCCGTGCTCATATCTCATTCCCTTCTGATTGAACTTCCATATAACAATGTAAGTAATTGCTTCCTTCGTGGTTTCGGGATATGTCCCCTCGGGATTATTGATGGAGCTATATCTATGTGCCCCGCACTGACGCAACACCCTGTGGACAGCTACACGGATACCATCTAGACTGCCACGATGCCGGGTTTCGCGCAGGCCACCGATCTGAATGCCTGGAAGGCTCTCCAGGAGCACCACAATACCCTGGGCAAGAATATTGTCCTGAAGGAATACTTCGAAAAGGACCCCAAGCGTTTCGAGAAGTTCACTCGTACCTTCGCCAACTCTGCGGATAAGACGGAGATCCTGTTTGACTTCTCCAAAAACTTCGTCACTGATGAGACCCTTTCTCTTCTCGTGAATCTCGCTAAGGAGGCGAAACTGGAGGAGCTTCGCGATGCTATGTTTAAGGGAGAACCCATCAACTTCACAGAGAACCGTGCGGTCTACCACGTCGCCCTGCGCAATGTTACCAACCAGCCCATGCAAGTCAATGGCAAGAGTGTCGTCGAGGAAGTCAACTCCGTCCTCGAGCACATGAAGGAGTTCTCTGAGCAAGTGAGAAGTGGCGAATGGAAGGGATACACCGGCAAGAAGATCAAGACCGTCATCAACGTCGGTATCGGAGGCTCTGATCTGTATGTGTGATTTCAACATGGATTTTCGTTTTCCATACAAGACATGCTCGCTAATTCCTGTCTCAGGGGTCCTGTTATGGTCACGGAAGCTCTGAAGGCCTATTCTGACCGAGACCTCAAGCTGCACTTTGTCTCCAACATCGATGGTACTCACATTGCAGAGGCCCTGAGGGAGTCAGATCCCGAGACGACCCTATTCTTGATTGCCTCCAAGACCTTCACCACCGCTGAGACCATCACGAACGCCAACTCGGCCAAGAAGTGGTTCTTGGAGAAGGCCAAAGACGAGTCTGCCATTGCCAAGCACTTCGTTGCCCTCTCCACTAACGAGGAGGAGGTCACCAAGTTCGGTATCGACAAGAAGAATATGTTCGGTTTCGAATCGTGGGTTGGTGGCCGTTACTCTGTCTGGAGTGCCATTGGTCTGTCGGTGGCTATCTACATTGGCTACGACAACTTCCACCAGTTCCTGGCCGGTGCTCATGCCATGGACAAGCACTTCCGCGAGACCCCTCTTGAGCAGAACATTCCCGTCATTGGTGGTCTTCTGAGTGTCTGGTACAGTGACTTTTTCGGTGCGCAGACGCACCTGGTCGCCCCCTTCGACCAGTACCTGCACCGTTTCCCCGCCTACCTGCAGCAGCTGTCCATGGAGAGCAATGGCAAGGCCATTACTCGCTCCGGTGACTACGTCAAGTATACCACGGGCGCTATTCTCTTTGGAGAGCCCGCCACCAATGCCCAGCACAGCTTCTTCCAGCTGTTGCACCAGGGAACCAAGCTTATCCCCACGGACTTCCTCATCGCTGCTGAGTCGCACAACCCCGTCGAGGGCGGAAAGCACCAGCGCATGCTGGCATCCAACTTCCTTGCTCAGGCTGAAGCTTTGATGATTGGTAAGACCCCTGAGCAAGTCAAGGCAGAAGGTGCTCCTGAAGCACTGGTTGCCCACAAGACCTTCCTTGGAAACCGCCCCACAACCTCCATCTTGGCTCAGAAGATCACCCCTGGAACCCTGGGCGCTCTGATCGCATACTACGAGCACGTCACCTTCACTGAGGGTGCTATCTGGAACATTAACTCCTTTGACCAGTGGGGTGTCGAGCTGGGCAAGGTTCTGGCAAAGAAGATCCAGAAGGAGCTCGAGACCCCTGGTGCGGGCGGCGACCATGATGCTTCCACCAGCGGTCTGCTCCTCGCCTTTAAGAAGAAGGCCAACCTGGCGTAGAGTTTGCCCATTATATTGGGTTGAATAAGATAAAAATATATTGTAACGCAGAAACGAACGGATATCTTCCCTCGACCTTTCCCAAGGGATGTGACGGCTTCTGTCCATTGAAGGAGATGATCACACCTTATTAGGTATATCTAATATGTTAGTTCCTATGAAAAGAATTATGTTCATTACATTCAATATCCTCTTCCGTAGACGTGTGGCTTTGGAATGTATGATAGTTGTAAGAGGGTACCTTGACAGTTGCCCAAAGCTTCCGGAGCACGAAACCGGCTCATTGTCGATAGCCAATGAAGATGACGGTACAAGTCGGAATTTATCGACATGGCGAATGATGTCAGAAAGAGTTTATTCTCCAGAAGACCAATATTTTTCGCATCCAGGAATTGCATATTTCCCTTCTTAAGCGAGCAGTTGGACGGCATGCATCAGTGATTAACCGCTCGTGCGGTGGTACACAGTTCCTTGCTAGTTGCACGGGGAACAGCTGCCGCGCGGTGCTCAGGACACTTCCGCCATCCTTAATTACTGCTCTACGGCTTCTGCGCGTGCCAAATCTTAAGCCCTGGTGGCTCATAACCCCTTAATATGTCTTTACCATTGGGGTTTGTTTCTGTATCTATTTATTATTTCCTCTTTTTCTTATCCTTTCAACTGCCTCGTGGCGTTGTGGCGGAAAAAGCGCAACATGCTGGAGTCGGAGGTGGCTATAGGTACAGGCAGCCAGTTCCTGTTACTTGCTTGAATCGGACAATGTGAGTGGAATCGTCTATCTACCCTTCTATTTCTTCATCCCTTTGAGACCATTGGTCGCGCCTTCTTGATTTTGTAGCTGACTGAAACATTGATGGACAGTGACTCCGGAGAACATGTAATGCGCCCTATCCACCCCTGTCCTAATGACGATTACGCTGTTTCATGTGGACCATGTCGCAAGACAGCAATTGATCTGGATCTAGCCATATTTTTAAACTGACGTCTGATTTTCTCATGCGGCTAACAAGACGCAAGCTAACGGTTTTTAATTGTGATAGATCACGGACAATCTAGGCAAACTACAATACATCCCTTTCTATACCTGCAACGAGACCGCACAACCTCTCGCCTTCCGCTATGGAGTCTCTGAGACCGTTACGTGTACGGTCGAATCGTTATCGGATACTCTCTATCATTTGCTCGAATATTACGTCCACTCTGATGCTCCGTTGACATGTCGCGTGCCCTCTGCGCCGCTCAACCCCTCTGGTCCCAATGGAGCTGGAGTCCTAACGGAAAGAGACGGCGAGGATGATGATGAGAAAGAGCTGAAGGACGCTAATACAGTGAACGTCCTGGACAATGACGGACCGTCCTACACGCCATTGACCATTGCTCTCCAGGGCACCCTTCAGTCCAGCCATCTTCATATCTGGACGGACATGAATGTGCTGGCTCATAAGATCAGCTCTGTGATTGGGTCGTCAAGGAAAAAGGTCAGGACTGCGCCTGGATATGTCGTCGCAGGGACAGCATACTCGGTTCCCGAGTTCGACGTCAAGCTTGATGAGAAGAAAGCATCAAGTAAGGAAGCTCGTGCTGCTGCTTTGATTAAGAATGCGCGTGATCCCTGGTCTGCAGGTCACGGAACAAAAGTTGTTCGCGGTGAGCCGCTCACGTTTAAGTTCCACGTTAGCTGGGCTGAGGGAGGGGAAGGGATCGGGTGGACCTTGTTATCGATATCGTCCGCTTCCTCTCCTTCTAGCCCCATGTCTGTCATGGTGAAGATGTTCTTCTTCGTCATGGCTGTTTCTGTGGGTGCGCTTGGAGCGCTGTACTGGGAGCGAAGCTTGGGTCGCGGACGACATACCTGGAAGGGAGATGGGATCTTGGGTCGACCGGCTTCCGTCCATGGACGAAATCCTAGTGGAGTTACGTATGGCGACGGAGGTAGATCCAATGGATACGGTGGCTATGGCCTTGGAATAGCGAACGGGACTGGATCGCCTGGCACAGGATACGGCTATGGGGGTTATTCGAGTGGGAAGAAAGATTAAGGATTGCACTGTATCACCATGGGAAGCACAGCTTGGATGTCTTTGTTGTCTATTCGTCATTTATCACATATATATCTTATGTATAGGATCATTTCAAAACATTAGTTTTCGGCTTCGGATATAGGTTACGATTTCATGGTGGATGAAAGGAATAAATGCATTTTCTAAGGGTTTCAGGTATACATCTACATTGCATTGTTCTATCCCTGCAAAAGAATAGATTCTCTGAACAAAAGAACAAAACTCCCAATCGTAGTTTAGTTATACAAGTGCATCGGAACAGTTTATATCTCCTAGCATAGCGAGACCGTATGATTCTGATTCTCAACCATTGTGAAAACTGGTCGATCATTATCACCGTATGCTCTTATGGAACCGTCCCATTCGGATGGATTCCTGGTCAATCTCCTGGTATGACCCTTCATTTGACCCAGAAATCTACCATCCCTGAGCTCTCATCTTCTGAATCTTCCCCACCGTCTTCTGGAACGAGAACTTGAAAAGTTTTCTCCACCTCTCGCGTCTCTGGTCCTTTGTCCGCTGACCTCTCCGAACATGGAACTTCTGGAAGTTGGCCTGTCCTCTTATACGGTTGACAGCACAGTTGATCTGGAGATTACGCAGCGCAGCAGCAAGATCGACGCCACGGTCTGGGTCCACGTGAACTTGACGACCAAGCTCAGGACCGAGCTTCAGCTCAACGCGACGGACGGGAGTGCGGTAGGAGTCTGTTTCGGCAGATTCGCTGACTGCACGAGAGAGGGCGAGGGGGTCACTGGAGGAGCGACGACCAGAATATGTGTCGGCTTTCCGGGACTCGATGGATGATTTATTTGTTTGGGCGGCGTTGCGGCCGGCGATGTCGAGTTGGCTCAGTACACGGTTGAGTTCTTCGAGGCTAGAGTTGGAGGATTTGTCTGATGAGGCGGCCTTCGTCTCTGCTGCTTGAGAGTTGGTGTAGGTAGTCTTCTCGGGCTGGGATGGTGATGGCTCTGCCGACTTCTCCGTAGACGCGTATCGGATCCCTTGTGCGCTCAAGATGCGGCTCTGATTGCTAGAAAAGGCACCAATCTGTCTATATATCGATGCAGAACCAGCTTGTTGCTTATACAGCAAAGATGAAGCTGGCCTCGCGCGAATGCACCGGGCTAGGGTGCGCACCTCCATGCCGGGCGGTAGTTAGGACCTCAAGCCCAATTGATTAGAGAAATTGATAGAAAATAAATCAATGAATTGATAAGTTGTCAGCTTAGTTTCCCATGAGCTGATAACTTCCGAGAAGTGGCCCCTTTTCGCTGGCTGGACTCTTTCGTCAACTTTCCGAAGCGTCTTGGAGATCTCGAAAGATGTCCGAGATGGAAATCTTCCAGTCACGTGGTATGCCGCGGCGAGGCCGCGGAGGTCCCCTCTTTCCCGCATTCTTTTCTTATGAGCTATTTAGTTATACAGGTATTTTGTCTTTACTTTTTTTGTCCTTGACTGAATTTTCTCTTGGGGACATTTCCTGGATTTCTCTCCAGACATAGGTAGCGCTCGCTTCGGAATTCATCTAGAAGTCTTTTTCTGAACTTTGTATACGGTCCGACCGTATTAACCTTCATTCACTATGTCCTCCATAACTATCGCAACGCTTCCCCGCATGACTCGCGATGTTCTATCTTCGCTGCTTCTCTCAACCAGCACCCCGTCTAAACTCGCCATAGTTGACGTTCGAGACTCAGGTATGTAAAATCACTCATTTCCAAAAAACTCTACCCAAGAAAAATACCACTTCCCCCTACCATTCCCTTTACTAACTCCAACATACTCTAGACCACATCGGCGGCCATATCTACTCCTCCATCTGGGTCCCCAGCTCAAGCCTCGACCACCGTATGCCCGAACTCGTGCGCACGCTTCAAGATAAAGAGAAAGTTGTGTTCCATTGCGCTTTAAGCCAGCAACGGGGTCCATCTGCTGCGTTGCGGTATGCGCGCGAGCGTGAACGTACTCTTGGTCCGGAGGAAAGTCATAAGCAGGAGGTGTATGTTCTCGAGGGAGGGTTTTTGCAGTGGCAGGAGAAATATGGAAAGGATACGAGGTTGACGGAGGCGTATGTGGAGGATATTTGGAGGGAGTATTGAAATGAAACCGAAACCGAAAGTTTAGGTATAGTGTTTGCGAGTTCTATTTACTGCGGATATTTCTTTTCTCTTGAATAGAATAGAATGGATGCGGCAACCAGATCCCGTTGTCCTGGGGATGCAAGGTACAAATGGGTTGGTGATTAGAGGCTGATGGGTGCTTTTATACTGTTTTCTTATTGCATATTCAAATAGAGCAACGATACCCGCTATGAACTATATACTTGTCAGGAATACATATCTCATTATGTGTATTTTACACTATAATACAGTCTATATAGGATCATGGACAATATACATTTCAAAGGCTAATGCCTCCTCCAAAACCAACAGGTCTGCGCTTGCCTTCATTCTCCGGAATGATGGTGAGAACCTTGTAGATCTTACCCATTCCACCGCCGCCCTTCTCAACCAATCTCTTCCAACCGCTCTCCAGGTTCTTTCTCCTCTCTTCGTCCTTGATGTTCTTCAATAACTGTTTGGCTCGCTCCTCGATACCCATTGAGAGCAGGAAATCACCCTGTTCTACTGGTCCGTGCACTTCTACACCTTCGCTCGCGTCGATGGCTGCCTCAGCTAGGGCTGTGAAGTCCACATCCGCGCTGACATCGACCTGTCCTGGGGACGAGAGCGGGGGGACCTTTTGGTGCTGTTTGATCCCTCGTAACGAGTTGATAGGAATGGTATCAGCGGTGCCATAGTCCATTATCAGCGCTGCACCAGAAGGCTTCTTCTTGAGAGGCACTTTAGTCTGTGATGATCCACCAATCCGACGGGCGAACTCGGCTGCATATATGCGGCTCTCTGGGCTGACCTCGATAGTGGAACCGGGAAGTGACTTGAGGGCCTTGTACCGTTCGGATATTTCAGGGATGACTAGTGATGAAGGATTTGAGGCTTTCGCTAGTGTCAACTTGAACTCAGGCTCGTCTTTGATGTCGTCCACGACTGCTTTAGGGTTTAACGACACCAGAAGTTCGCGCCACTGGGGTGTAGTTGCAGGCTTCGGTGGTTGATCTAGCTTAATAGGACCAGTGGGTGTCATTATCTCTTTTGGTTGGTTTTCTGGTGAAGGGGCAACGGATTGAAAGGCGTATATGGGCAGTGCATCGAAGAATTCATGTGCGAATATGAATGGTGTTTTGTCCTCACCTGTGCATAGTCAGTCGAAGTATTCCTAGAAGAGAAATGGTATGTCACTTACTAGGAGGGAGCAGCCTAATATCCTCAACCCATATGATGGGCTTTCCGATGTGCTTGCTTATGCTCCTGTGTCCAATTTCTGTCTCTTCTATAGGTGCATCCCCGCAAAGGAGCTGTTTCTGAATCTCCCTCAGGGCGGGACTCGCCTCCACCAAATAGATCGCCTCGATGGCTGAAGAGAAACTTTTGAAATTGCCAACGGTCTAAATTCCAGTCAATTATGGGGGTCATATCGAAAGATAATTTCGACGCATCCTTACCCGCAAGATATCATCCATCAATGTTCCTTTTCCGGGTCCAACCTCCATCAGCTCTATCCCACTACGTTTCCTTCCCTGGACAATCCATTCTGCAACTGTCCAGATACCAACGAGCTCTCCAAACACTTGTGTGATTTCCGGCGATGTGATAAAATCGCCTTTCTTGCCGAACACTTCGGTGCCACCGCTGCGTGTTGTGTAGTAGCCAGCCTCGGGGGAAGTCAAGACCTGGCGCATAAAGGCAGCGATTGATATAGGTCCCGTAGTCTAGTGGGAGCTGTTAGTCTCAAAGTTCACTCCTTGTCCTTAATGGAATACAGAAGCTCGGGGTGTCTCTACCTTGATGGCATCAGCAAGTGTCTTAGCCAGCGGTGTGGACCACTCCCGATTGGCAAATGTAGAAGAGCATCGCTTTAGATTCGATCGTAGCAGTTGCGATTGGTAATTTCTTGCTAGACGCGTTGCCGTCCGTTTTGCGACATGGCTCATCTTCGCCGTCGCTGTCTGTCGGGTTCACAGCGAGCAGTGCTTGTGATTGGTATGTAACTTGGTATTAACCACAAAAAGATCAATGCACACTTATATAATGGGTAAAATGCCAATGATAGATGAACGGAAGCTATCATCTCAAGGAGAGATTCCAAGATTCTCGGAGCTCCAAAACTATTATTCTCCGCAATCCGCGCTCCGTATCGTTCACGTGATTATAATCTTATCAACAGGGTCTTTAGGTCCAGTTAGACCCAGCGACTACTTGTACAGATGAAATGGAACGGCGGGGAACGACGAGAGAAAAAAGCTGAAAAGTAATAAGATAGAACAAAAAAGAAACCATTTCGCGCCATATTTCAGATCTTCTGCCAATCCCAGGCCGACCGTATTCTAAATCCTTTTCACAAGCGTTGGAGCATATTACATCCGGTATTGAAATACATATTTCCAGCTCAAAAGATGTCCGTTTCACCATCCCACAAAATTATCGGGAAAAACTGTTTCCACATAGAGGTCTTCATTGAGAGCGCCTGCTATTCTATCGGAAACTGCGTCCTTTGTTCCGTGATCCCTGTGTAGGGGCATCGACCATCATCTCGTCGCTGTAGAGACCGGGTTCCTGCTCTTGCCGTCTACCGCCACGATTATTGCCGCGCCCAGTGCGGCGTCGGTTGTTGTAGTGCGTGTCCTGCTCATTGAAGCCGTATGTCCCGTCTTGGATCTGTGGTTCGGCTTTGCGGTTCTCGCGACGCACACGATCAGCTTGTTCCCTGAAACCATCGTAGGAGTTCTGATTTGAGAGAGCACGAGGTTGGGTGGGTGGATTGAAGCCTGCGGGTCCCTTAGGCACGCTGAGTTTTAGTCGCATTGAAATTATTCTACCATCAGCCTTCAACGAGCGTTAGTATTACTTAGACACGTTGAAGGGATGATCTGCCCACCCTCTGATTATCAAAGTTTGCGACCACAGTTTCTGCACCTTGTCTCTCCGCAAATGCCATTTCGGCCGTCACAGCAGGGTACGTCGAGATCACTCTGCAGCTGACCATAGTTCCTCCAACAGGTTCGAGCGCAGATTGGATATCTGCAGCAGTAGTGCCTGGCGCAAAATTGCTTCCGATCACAAGGAACGGCCCTGAGCCAGCGCCCTTGATGGAAATGCCAACACCATTGTTCCGAACTGTTGCCTGCCCATTCTCCGACTGTAGGGCAGCAATGAGGCGATCCTCATTTGGCCGACGCTTGTTTCCAGTTGCTTGATGCGCGATGTTTTGTTTCGGTTTGAACGAGGCCGAGGCCGAACGCTGAAAACACAGCATAATTAGAAAGAGAACTAGAAATATTGACAACAATTTACTCGTCGACCAGCTTTCTTACCTTAACTACGCCGATTCTGCTAGCAAGGCTCCCGGCCGCAGCTGTCTGCTTCTTGCTAACCACTCCCGCGCCCGGGGCACTCGCTCTCCTATTCTTTCCTAGGATCTCATTTGCGAGAGCCTCATTTTTGCGCTTCTGTCGGTCTAGCATGAAATAGAGATCAGAATGTTGAAGGGTGCAACCACTGGAAGCTGGGGGGCGACTTACCAGCTTTGATAATCTCATCGAATGAGACGGCCGCTGTTTTGCCAGCTGCCATTGTCGTATGATTGCGTGCTCGAGATATTCTTTCAGCAGGAAGCAAGACAGAAGATATGACAAAAATAATGTGCGTATTGAATAGTCAAAAGTTTGGTGAGGGAAACTATGAGTTTCGAGTGAAGAGCTCGTTGGTGTTCTGTTACAGCAGCTCCTTTCCGCGCCGCGAACTCCGCCAGAGCTGAGAAGCCCGCCCGCACCGCACCGGGGTTGAGCCTTTCCGTCAGGAACGGCTATGGGAGTATTATCCGCCGCGAAACATTACCTCCGATAGGGACCATGGATCTTGTGGAAATTATGAATGTAGAATTCGAGAAGTCACTGAGGTAGAAGTTTTCCTATATATTCAATTAATTTCTATTATCGAGAGTCAATTCATGCCGAAATGCCTTGGTAGTGATTCCTTCCATCTATGTTTACCACAAACGGCACCTTCCATTTTGGGCTCCGATGTAGAATCCATTCGCGAACTCTCGAGATCTCTTCCGAATTAATCTTTATTTCCTGGTAATCAAATTCTCTCAGGCTTTGCTGTTCCCCATCAACTAAACGCAATGCCCGGAGAACTTCCAGCTACTCCTGGAGAAGTCATTCACTTGTCCCACTTCCTTCTCGTGCGTTTCCCTTTACGGTCTCTCCCACGTTATCATGGAGGATAGGTACACGGAATATGATGGCGACCGGTCATCTAGAAAAAGTGGAGATGATCATAATCAATCTGGAAATCACGATCAGAAGCAACATCAAAGCTTCCCGATGTCATTTCAGACACCGACAAAACAAAGGAGCAGGTATTTCGTCCCTCTCGGACAGCATGTGTGCTTTGTTGACTGCTAGTTGGCAGTGTCCTTGCTTCCGCCTGCTCCCCGACCTGTGAGGAAAGAATCCATTATCCGGTATTCAATCCTCATGATCCTCGACACAATCCTGCCATAGCCCCCACACCGTGGCCAGGGAACGGCTATTTTTCAAGAACACCCAGCCCCCAAAAACCAATACGTTGGGTCCAGGAACTGCCTGGACGGTCATTGCGTAAGGCAAGATCGGGATTTCTAGCATTGACAAATGGGATGAAGAACCGCTCTGTTTTCTGGGACAGAGCTGCAAAACGAACAATTCCTGGCACTTACTCCATCTGTCCCCCCATGCAGGAGCAACTGTCTCCATGCAAAGGACGTTCATTTCCACGGACAGTATCTGAAGCGAGTACGGAAATAGATGCTGACTTTGGGGTTGAGATATACCGCACTTGCTGCAACTGGTCAAAGCCGCCCTCTGTATCAAGCTGGGACGGTGATGAAGTCACTGAGGTTAGACTCTCTTCATCCCTGGCCCTAGTTAGTCCCAACACGTTGTCAAAAATGGACCTTGGGTCATCTATGTCTGGTGTTTCAACGCTCAAAAAGCAGGATCATAGCAGTTCGAGCCAGGAACCGGATCGAAAGTCCCAGATTTCCAATGTCTCAATGAAGAAACAGACCATTAGATGGCATGATGGATACGTCAGGTCGTTTCCAGCGACCGAATCCGATGTATCTGTAACGGTTTCGTCGTCCTCTTGCAGCACATCTCGAAGTAACAGAGTACAGAAGAGAGTAAAAGCCACAGCAGGATCTTCATCTTGTACAGAATCATCGGAATCAGAAAGCCATGCCAGCAAAAGTACCCATGACGAGACAACAGAGCAGATCTCCAAATCCTACCCAGAAGCCTTAGAGAGCTCCGCAAACGATCCATCCACGTCAGGACATTATCGCCATGGATTCTCGGAGTCTACGGACAATACCAGCCTTGAATTTCCAGAGGAACTGCGGCAGATTGCTGGAGCCATACAAAGGTTGACGACGGTATGATGACTTAGATTCCAATATACCCACTTCAATGATAGTTCTGACCATATGATGAAGGATTTTGATATGTCTGATCATTCTTCGTGCGGGGAGGATATCGGAGATAGCCATGGGGAAAATCGACCACCTCCTGACAGACACATGGATCATACGCCCCGGGAGATGTCAGGAAGTGGACAAGGATTAGAAATTAGCAACAACAGACACAGACGAATAAACCATAATTCCTGTAATTTGGGGAGAAATGGTCCCCGATGGTCTACGGTAACGCCAGCAACCCCGCGAGACGATTTGCCTGACAAGGATGAATATTTCCTCGTGGATGGAAAATCAAACGATTTTCCCCCGGGAAGAGGCGATAACAGCATAAGAGCTGAGAAAAGAATCGTCAGCGATGGTAGTATCCACAGCGGTCCGGGACTTGACCGTGACCCAGGCGTAAGAGCACAATTTGTCCCAGAGGCTATCGGGCCAGGCAGTCCTCGAAGGAGAGTGGTATCCCGACGTGACCACCGAGCTGGAGCCGAAAGGGACTGCAGTGACTCAACAGACGAATACATATCCACATATCGCATTCTGCGGCAGCGGTTTCGTTCGTGGAGCGATTGAAACGACACTTTTTGACTATGGATATCGCCGGTGCGCTATTTCTTTATGCGCTGTTTGGAATTCCATCTCCTCATGTCGAGCAAGTCGAGTTACTTTGTATCAGTAGTGCGGAAGGAATGTTTCACCTAGATACACTTCGCAGAAAAACAATATGTTACAATTCGGAGGTATACCTCAATTGATGTTGGGCCAGGTATTACCTTGTGCGCTAGACAAAGGGAGAGTGAGGGGTAGATGTTGGACCCTACACAAGGCACCCTTCCTACCGCTTCCCTGCGGCTCTGCTAGTCCATAACCTCTCACCCTTCAGATGAATTGTGTAATATCGGAAGGTACAGTTCCGCGCTCAACAGATCACCCCAGGCGTAATGTGAAACCTGCCCCGGTCTCTCCAGTCTCCCCTCCCGCCGTCCCGCCAAACACACTCGCAAAATCCAACTTCGGCGCTTCAGCTCCATGTTTTGGCGCCTCTGGCGTCTCCCTCCGTCGGCGTCTCTCCATCCCTGCCTTGGATGGGAACGTAGGAAACATCTCCTTAGCCTTGGGCCGTGGATCTTCACGGAAATAGGGATGTCGAAGACATTCCTGGGCAGTTGGGCGGGTGGCCGGATTTAAGGCTAGCAGAGATGAGAGTAGAGTGAGACCGGCAGTGGTGAGGTAGGGAAATTTAGAGCGTGGGAGGAGAGGAGGCTTGGTTGATGAGGAGGTTGATGTGGAGGGTGGTAGGCGGAGGGCTTTTGCGTTAGGTAGGGTGCGGAAACCGGGCCAGGTTTGTTGCGTTGGAGGGCCGGTGAGGGCGAATATCTTCAGATTATCAGTACCTCTTTTGATACATGTCAAGAGGGTTTGTTGGAAGGAGTGTCTATGTACCTTCGATAATTGCTCCACTTCATTCTTACCCTGCAATAGAGGCTCCGTCGTGAGAAGCTCTCCGAATATACAGCCTATACTCCACATATCGATCTCCGGTCCATACTTCTCCGCTCCCAGCAACAATTCCGGTGCGCGATACCACAGCGTCACGACCAGCTGCGTGAGCTTAGGTGGCGGATCGCCATAATACCTCGCCATTCCGAAATCCGCAATTTTGATTTCACCGCGATTATTCATTAAGAGATTCGAGGTCTTCAGATCACGATGCATGATCCAATGTGAGTGCAGAAACTCCGTAGCGGACATGATCTGTAGAAGGAGGGTCTTGATCTCCGAAGGGAGGAATGGTTCGCGCATATCGTCGAGTAAGGTTTTCAGATCGTGTTCGAGAAAGTCCATGACGAGGAAGACACTGTTTAGTTATTGCAACGAACGAGGCGAAGCCCCCGTCGATTGCTGGGTGGTTAATAATCTTTTGCATCTGTAACTTTCCAGGATATAGGGATCGAGAGTCCGTCTTTCGTGCCTTCTCCTGTTCCTTGGGGGAGGGAAGGGGGAGAGACGGATTCTCGAGTGGTGGGGAGGAAGGACTCACTCATTCATACTATTTCCCATTACTATCTCACGGAGGTAGACAATATTCGAATGGCGAGCTCCTAGAAGGGTTTGGATCTCACGTAGTCCGGTGACAGGGAACCCATCGGGTGTGTTTTCCATTTTGAGCTTCTTCAACGCAACAATCTCCCCCGTCGTGATGTCCTTCGCTCGTGATACCAATCCGTATGAGCCCTCTTCGATGTGATTCAATCTTTCGAAATTGTCGACATGTCTGCAGGGACCCCATTCCGGAGCTGGGAAGCGGAGCAGCGCAGAGCGCTTCTGTTGCGTGTCCTCTGCTACAGCGGTCTGTTCAATGTCGTCTGAAAGCCTACGGCGCTTGGCTGGCCGCCCGGTATCACCATTGACCTGTTGTTGCAGTGCATTTGCAGCTGCTTGCTGTTGTGCCTGAACCTCTGCCAGCTTACGCTGCTTCTCCGCCTTGGCGCGTTTCTTTTCCTCCTTCTCACGCTTTCGCTGCGCAATGGCAGCTTCAGTTTCGGGCTCTTCATCTGCCCATCGAGACTTTCCCGGGGCAGACATTGTCGATTGATCCAAAAAGCACACGTCTGTCGTGCTGGGGCAGTTGACCAAGAATTATATGTTCAACGGCGCCGTGGATGTTTCGCGGCAGAAGCTCCCGGGACCGAAGTAATATTTTGATGACGCTATTAGCCGGATCGGACGCTACTAATAACGACATGCCTGGAAGCGCCGAAAGTAAACCCGCGATTTCAAAGCACCACCCCACCTTCAACCGGCCATCGCAACATGACCGCCGCTCTTGAAATTCCATTACTTTCTTTTCTTTCACTTCTTTCTCCTGTGCCAGATTAGCACCCGTGGAGTGTATTATCTAGTCTTGGTTACATTGGGACGCTTTCTACTACAGTCGCCGTCATGATCGAGCCATTTCAGGCATGTGCTTTATGTTCTGGAGCGGGGATGAATATGGAGCATTACTAACGGGGATAACAGACGACGTTCTCGGTCCCGCTGAGCTGCGAGGATTGCGTCAAGAATGTGTCGAATTCCCTCTACAATCTCCAAGGTACTGAATATCATAATGTGAGGGAACACTGGTGGATCTAACTTGTGCGCTAGGAATCAACAAGGTCGAAGCCAGACTGAAAGATCAGTTAGTGTTCATCGAAGGCACTGCCCCACCAAGCGCTATAGTATCCGCTATTCAGACAACGGGTCGAGATGCGATTCTACGGGGTAGCGGTTCTTCGAACGGTATGTGCACAACAAATAATGCACCTGTTGCAGTTGGATTGGACTGGTGCTGAGAGGCAATTTCGAGCAGGGGCCGCCGTGTGCATCCTGGAGACGCATTCGACTGCCGTTCAGAATAATATTCGCGGTTTGGCACGCATGGTACAGGTGTCACCAAACATGACCATTGTCGACCTCACAATCAACGGACTCTCCCCAGGAAAGTACTGGGCTACAGTTCGCGAAAATGGAGATATCTCGCAGGGAGCGGAGACCACTGGAGGGATCTGGGAGTCATTGAAGAACAAAGTCCTCGGTTCAGAGGAGCAGAAAGAACCCAGAGGCGTGTTTGGCACAGTCGAGGTGGACGCGAAAGGCAAGGGAAACGTCTTCTTAGACCGGCCTGTTGCTGTGTGGGAGCTGATCGGGCGAAGCATGGTTCTCTCCAAGGACAAGGAGGGCCCATTCAAGAAGCAAGATCCTGACACACTGGTCGGGGTCATCGCTCGCAGCGCCGGGGTTTGGGATAATGAGAAGATGGTGTGCTCATGCTCCGGGAAGAACGTGTGGGAGGAGCGGAGGGAACAGGTTAGCAAAGGAATGATGTAAACGCGCTCTATGATGATCAAACACTCTGTACAAGGGTATGAATTCCCGCAGGAGCAGTTGAGTGTCGAAAGATCTCATCGAGCATGCCGGCTTTGCTTACAGGCCTCAGGCCGGGCAAGGGAATCCCAAGCGACAACGCTCCCTATGATGGACACGACCGGGAACGTAACGTTTATTTTTGCTCATTCTGTGTTACGCGTGTCGAAGGATGTTACTGCATTGAAAATGATATCCATGTTGGACGGGGCCGTGATAATTTAGTGAGATCTTGGCGGTTTCCAATCCAATAATATCGGATAACGGTGATCAAGCTTCTAGATCCTCTTCGAG
Organism: Paecilomyces dactylethromorphus; assembly: GCA_029606265.1. Taxonomy (NCBI): domain Eukaryota; kingdom Fungi; phylum Ascomycota; class Eurotiomycetes; order Eurotiales; family Thermoascaceae; genus Paecilomyces; species Paecilomyces dactylethromorphus. Next base: position 1,499,214 of record JAPVCE010000027.1, read on the forward strand.
GCTGAAAACGTGGCTTCTCTGCAGCATCGTAATGGGAAACGCTGCATCAGATCACCGATGAACGGTAGTTACTCGGTATCAGTATTACCGGTTCGTTTGCGGCAGCTATAGTAGACGAGATGCTTTAATTTGCCTGATGTGGTGTTTAGGTACCCCATGAAAGGTAAATACCATACCTGCAACATAGATGAGACAAGCCTTGTGCAACGGCCAAAAATTACCTGAATAAGGTCGACCTGAGACGGCCATCTCCTCTGGGTGGATGGTTGACCATAATGGGTCGGCACCGCCGGACTTTGGAACAACCTCAAACACCGGCAGCATCAGAGTCGCCGTGGCTGGCGCCTGGCAGATCATGAAGGAATCCGAAGATGGGAAACGCCATTCCGAAATGGCGTGAGCAAACACTCAGATTTCTGATGAAATCGATCTGCTTTGTTACTCACATCGCCAAGATCTGTGGAAGAAAGATGGGCGATATCTGTCAGAGGGTTTGAGGTGCCATGAAGATCAAAGGAGCATGACTGGTTCGTCACAGTTGGCGCAACGTGCTTGAGGGGTTATTTAACAGCGGTTTAACTGGAGAAAGTGGAAACTTGACTGGATCTTGCCCACTTTCACGCGGCACGGGCCTTTTCTTCCAACACGGTAAGAGCGCCAGCCATCGTGGATATCAGGTCATCCCAAGCATTAAGTTTGGCGGATAGAAGACCCTTAGAGGATATATTCAACACTCTACCGGAAGTTGCCAAGACACCAAATCCCAATACCGAACCGTTAGACTCATTGATTTGTGCTTGGCAGCAGCCTTCATCACAAATTGGGGAGCTGCTGGCTCCGTTCAATCATAAACTTCACGCCGGGTCTGCACAGGGGTCTTGATGCCCGGTACTCGTGGGCAATAAAGAACCTGGAACGCATCAGTTGTGATATCCACTCAGGAGGTAGATCAGACTCTGGACCCTTACTCGAAGGCTTGTGCATGAGACCGGTCAATATCTCCCCCTGTTATTTTTGTATCACCAGCCTGGTGGGCAGATGGTTATCTCGGCCACTTCCTGCTCTTCCGGATGCCGCTTGTTGCTCCTGGCCTATCTGTCACTCGCTGCACGCCTTTGTTCTTTTTCTGCCCTCTTTCTCGCAGGCTGGCCCTCGATCTCCGTTCCTTTGGATCCGATACTGTGAAAACAAAGCCATCGCGATCGGACTGGACTCCTGCTCTTCTATAACTCACTCCCCTCCTTTACAACCGTATTATTTCACCCATCCTTCAGTACACTCTTTGAACCCACCACCTTGTGTTTCTTGCAGCTTAATTTTACTCATTTTAACTCCAACAACGAACGATTCGTCGAGAGCCTCTTAATCATTAGTATCCCGAGCCTTGATTTTCAACATCATCGTACAACCCAGCCACAACTGCGTTGCGCAATACGCTTGGTCGAATCCCTGGAGCCATCTTGGAGCCAGTGGGGGTTTTCTTCACTATACTATAAGTTCAGCCCCGCCATCGCTTGGTTCTTCGGCTCGCGCCGTGCAGCAGTCACTGCGCATCACGCGCCAATCAGTTCCCCCGATCGTGGCATATTTAAGAAGGCTGGCAAGACCGTGGTTATCGAACTCAGAATTCGTACGGTAGCCCCCCTTTTTTTTCACGAATATCGATACGATCGCCGGTGCAGACAATCCAACGATCGGTGCGATCACTACAGTCCGAATCCGTCTAGTTACTCCTGAGGACTCCAGGGTGGTTCTGCGGGGAAGTCAACCAGGCGGCATATCCCGTGAATCGCGCTCATCACCCCCCAACCCTGGTACTTTCCCGACAGCGGTAAATTAATTATTGTACCATTCAGCAACCAGCACATCGCGATGTCTCTTAAACAGGTGAGTTATCAGCTGAAATTCGAAAATTCTTTGAATGTCATAATAACTAGGTTATTGCGATCAGGAAATTGAGACTTGGGTCGAGGCGCTCGCGCATTACGATAATAATGAATATGACGAAGCGTTGAAAGTGTTTGACAATATTTCTGATACATCGAGGATCTTGTTCAATTGTGGTGTCATCCATGCAACATTAGGAGAACATGAAAAAGCGGTATGTACAGATGTCAATGTGGGGCCTCCTGTGAATGTTTGCACTGACGCTCGTTAGGTCGAATGCTACCAACGTTCTGTGGCTTTGGACCAATATCTTGCTGTTGCGTACTTCCAGCAAGGTGTCTCGAATTTTCTGCTGGGAGACTTTGACGAGGCACTGGCTAATTTCAACGATACCCTTCTCTATCTCCGTGGTAATACGTCTATCGATTATGAGCAGTTGGGGTTGAAATTCCGCCTGTTCTCGTGCGAAGTTCTCTTCAACCGAGGTCTGTGCTACATCTATCTCCAGCAAATTGGTCCTGGTATGCAGGATTTGGAATATGCGGCGAAAGAGAAAGTCACGCCGGACCACAATGTTATTGATGAGGCAATTAAAGAAAAGGCAGAGGTATGTTGACTTGTAACAGGCGAATAAAAAATATTCTGACGTATTCCAGGGTTATACTGTCTTCTCAATTCCTGTCGGTGTTCTTTATAGACCGAACGATGCCAAGGTGAAGAACCTAAAGACAAAGGACTATCTGGGAAAGGCCAAGCTCGTTGCAGCCTCTGACCGGAGCAATGCCTTCACCGGTTTCCAAGGTTCAGAGTTGAAGAGAGCCATGACCATAGAGGCCAGGGCAGCCGACGACCGCCCTGCGGAAGCTATTTCGTATGCAGCAACGAATCTAGTACAGAGGAATCTCACCAGTCGAGCGCGACAACTGTCGGAACCTCCGCTTCAGCGAAACACGTTCCCTCCGACCCCGCCTCCTGACTCAGACAAGGCAGGTGCTGGCGAGGGCACAAGTGTTTTGACACAGCGGGCTGCATCAGTACGCTCTGGCCGTCCTCCGAACTTGAACCTTAACCGACCGGGAGCCACGACAAATGGCAGGACCGGCGGTGACATGCCATCCATGGAAAAGCTACGTATTCCCCCCATACCGCGCGCAGCATCAGAGACTCGGCGCCCCAGGGATTCCCAGCGCAGCAGGCAACGAGAAACAATGGCATCACGGTACCCCGAGGACGGCTATACGGACGATGTATATGATATGTATACCAGCCCACGCTCGATGGGGAACTCCTCTCGAAGAGGACAGCCGAGAAGACAACCGCCACGATACATTGGTGAAGAGGAAGAGTACGCAAGTGACGTTTATGAGGACGACACCTTTGATGATGGCGACTTTGAGATGATGCAAGCACCGCAGCCTCGCCCCGCCGAGAGAAGGCGGGGAAATTCTCGTCGAGCTGATATCCGCAAATTCCGTGTCAAGGTGCACGGTGAAGGTGACATCCGATACATCATGATCCCAGGGACCATCGACTATGGTGAATTTGAAGGCAGGATCCGAGAGAAGTTTGGGTTCCGCAATAAACTGCGGATCAAGATGAAAGATGATGGTGATATGATCACCATGGCCGATCAGGATGATCTAGACCTGTTGATTAGCAATTCTAAGGAGGCAGCAAGGAAAGAAGGCAATGACATGGGCAAAATGGAGGTATGTAGACTCTCCTGTGAAATATCCCTAATACTCATGCTAACTGGTCATCAGATATGGGTCGAGCAGAAATAATCGCCTCCATGTCGTTCCGGTTCAATATTCCGTGTGTGAATGCTTTAGCTGATCGTTATACGTGTTTCTTTCGTGAAGTATAGCTGAGCACCGGGCGTTTAAGGAGTTTCTTTTCCCCCATGATTCCCCAGATGAATTCCCACCCCACTTCTCATGGCCTGTTGATATCCCTCATGTGTGATTGAGTTTTGTGAGTGAAACCCTTATTGGTTAGATGAAACCAGTCAAATATTTTGAATAGAAGTAATGCAACCCAGCGATTAGGGCAAGAGTGAGGGTAAACTTCTAAGATTTAACGACTTTGTAAATTGCCCACATAAGTCGAACTGTACATTAGATTGTGAAAGTAGCGGTGCGACTTGAATATGTCTCGCTACGTATAACCGATTCCCTTAAAACGTCTTAGCGTACTTTCCTTATTCCGAAGTCACCTTCCCTCTTCAAGCGGAAGAGAGTTCCGGTACCTGTTCTACTCCTTGCTTATTGAGTTTAGTTAGTATCTGAAATCCAATCTCAAGAAATCCGGGCTAGTTACTCTTTTCTTATGGATGGACCCCCTTTATCATCTCCAGATACTGGAACTATAGGTTAGTCCGCTATCTAATTTCATCTTGTTTGAACAGGTGTTAATTCCGTCTTCTGTTTTAGCTAGACAATATGATTTAAGAACTACATACATTAATGAACATGGAGAATTATACAAACCATTTCAAACTGTCACGCGGCCTAATATCCCACCGCCCCATACCAGCAAAGTCCCAATATAGCCCCAATAATGATCGTAACAGCAGATGGCACCTGAAACCATGCACTTTCTGCATAGGTGACAACAGCAACAACTACCCACCATGGCTCCTTCGCTAGACTCTGCCCATTACTGATCTCGGGGGTGAGATAGCCAATTTCCCAGAGCCTGTAGACAGCGGTAAAGACTAGTCCAACCGCAGTTGCGTTCACGCCTCTGAGAAAGTCGACAACCCATTTTTGCTTTCGGAGAATTCTCCAGAAGCTCTGGACGGCGACTGCTAGTGCAATTCCAGGGAAGAAAATTCCAAGTCCGCCTAGAAAAGCACCGAAAATTGTGGGGAATTGCGAATTTTGTAGTGCTAATGCGCCTAGGTAGATGGCAAAGTTGAAATTGGGACCTGGGAATGCTTGGATAATTGCTAGTCCGAGAAGGAAGTCTCGACTGGAAACCCAGCCAGGTCCAACGACATAGGAACGAAGAAGTGGAATAACGACTGGTCCACCTCCGAAGATGATTGTACCGGCGAGATACATGTTGGTAAAAAGGTTGAGAGCCAATGGTGGTTGGTGTGCGACACCTCTACCGACAAGAAGGCCAATGAAGGACGCTATAGATAGGTTAATTGGACTTCCAAAGAAACGTTTTGTGTAGGAATCTCACCAAAGAAAAGAACTGTAATCAGAATTCCTATTCGAATGCGGATATTATGAGTTGGCGAAGAATTCACTTCTGCGCTCTGATTAGGGGTAGGATCTGCTGAACTCTGCGGTAATGATTCATCCTTAGGAATAACGTTTCGTGATCGAACTGGATTGCTTTGTGATCCAATCGTATCGCCACTCTGATGTTGAGCGGTAGTTTGTCCACCTTCTTCCATTGGGATACTCTGCATAGTTGCTAACTCCGTTTCAGTGGTCGGACGGACCTCGTGCCTTCTCTTCCATGCGAGTTTAATCTTCCGGATTCGTTGGTTCATCCATCCATCCCAGATAACGGTCGCCAGGCCTCCGACAACCATCAACAGTGGGAAAAACCAAAGGGCGTTATAACAGAGTCCAGCACATGCACCGAATATAACCAATATACGGGTGAGCTTATCGCGAATAGCCTTTTCAGCTAACTTCACGGCTGCAAGAGCAATCAGGCCAACAGTCGAAGAGTTCAAACCGGAAAGAAGCGCATAGACTGGTAGAGGAAGGGTGTCGCCAATTCTTTGAACTCCAAGGGAGAGAGCATACATGCCAATTGCTCCTGGAAGACTGTATAATTGTAAGCTAGAGGAAAGAAATTAATAAAAATGGGTATTAATGCCTTACCTCCAGATTAAGAACACTAGTAGTGCTGGAATGAAACCAGCGTGTAACAAAGCGAGACAGAAGATCATCTTCGTGCTGCCTGGGCCAGGAAGGCCCTGGCAAATTGCAAAGAGCTCTTGGTACTGCAGTGGGTATCAGTGAGATATCCTTCTCTGAAAGTACGCCCAAGATAGAATTAAGACGAAGTAGTATTCGAACTTACGGTCTGTTCGTCCACCCATTTCTCCTTTCCCCCTTTGCCTTCGACAAATCTCTCATGTAAAATGCGAAAATGCACAGGAGGTCCACCGAAACTGGTGAAGCCTAAGTCCCAAGTTCGAAAAAACACATCAAGTAAGCGACTTGAAAGTCCATTGTTGTTTTCATTTGTTCTCGCTGCGAGAGTCTGGCGCCTTCGATTCAGCGATCGAAGAGAAGAGATATGTCGCGAAAGTGAAGCTGGGAGATGCATTTTTTGGGGGTTACCTATGCTACGACACTTGGGTGTCGATTCCTTCTTCTAGACATACTACCATATGGAAGGCTAAATATCCACTAGCAAAGTTAAAGTTATAAATCCAACCAATCAAATTGAAAATCATTGTCACGGCTGCCAAGCTTCACTTTATCCTGTGGTCTAGAGCTTCGCAAAAACCATACATGAATCGGGGTCCTAATTTGGAAATGCTCCAGGGAGCCACCAATAATGGCGTTAACCTTTAACTTACTCCGTGGGGTTGTAAGATTGCTCAGAGGACTTAGTGTAGACCTCCTCGCATGTCTAAAGTGTAGTCGAGTTCTATAGCTAGGCACTGCGTAAAAAGATCAAAGGTCAGCTATCGTTGTAATATTAATCATAAAAGAAAGCTTCAGAAGGATAGATAATACCAACAAACCATGCCAATGTCTCGGAATTTAGTTTATGTGTCTAATCACAACCGTCATCTTTACCTTGTTCAGACAATGACGTTTCTAAATATAAACGAAAGCTCTATCGTCTTATCGGAAAATATCAGGGAAGACGTCAACTTTCAGAATAATATAAACAAATAATATAGTTAACAGTATCGGTCAGTCGTATATCAGGCACCATATTTCCTTGCCTTTATCTCGCGCACTTGTTAATTCTTAGTGTAATATTTCATGTGAGCACTTTCATATTAGTCTGTTAGCAGCTCGTTATTGAAATAGAAGACATGGATGCTATATCTTTCCAGCTACCTAGAGAAACATCATAAACACTCTAAATTTCATATTTATGGTCAATATCCTTCCCGGGACCGGATTCGGCCAAACAATATGCCAGGGAAGGCACGATAAGTCCGGATCAGCATAACCAATGGAGATGCACATATCATTTTAAGTAAGACAGTTTTGGTTCAATTATCACCGGGATCAATAACCTTAATCTTTGTTGGAAGACGAATAATGGATCAATCGTCTCTCCATCTATTTGCAAGCAATTTTTTGCTGGGTCCTTGCCATATGGGACCTCTTTTTGATTAGAGAACTTTCCTCAGTATTATGAATCAATTTCCCAAAATTCAACATAATACCTACCATTTCTGAATTGATTGATTCCCATGGATGTGTATAGTATATAGATGAAAATCAGTTTCTAGGATTCATCGGTGTTACGTTCTCTCTAATTATGTCATGATCGGAAAGTCCCCGAACTCTTATTAGCACGATATTCGGGAGCATTCGGGCAAGATCAGTTTTAAGGAATATGCTAATAGAGAATGGTCATGTTGTGTCGGGAAATAAAGATGCTCATTTACCGAAGGTTTGCCTAACCGTGTTAAGAACCTTCCAATCGGAGATTCGGAGGAACCTTGGGTGAATCCGTGTATCAGCTCACCAGCGAGCGCCAAGGAAATACAACATCGCTACATCACCGTCTCAGGGGTTGAACGGTACTATGCTTCCTTTCTTCATGTGGATAGACATAACTGCAGATGACTGCGTAACGGTTGAAGGAAATCAGGACCCATTAAAATAATGCTCGTCCTAAGTCAAACTTCAAGTGATTTTTCGCCGATGACCCAGGGTGATAAAACAAATAGCATCTGATCAATCTAACTCGGGACTACCCGGCGTCCAAGAAATATTTCCTCTAATAATATTGTTAGCAGGAGATCCACTAAAATTAATAACACTCTGCCACATCATATGGCAAAAGCAAGAGATAGGATAGGTCCAAACAACTCAAGATTCTGAAGGGTTCCTTGGGATAAGTGGGCTATCACCCCACCTCCACATTTTGTCTTACTAGATAGCGACCAATTAGCTGATATAACATATTTAGATTGACGTCAAAAGGCCTGCCTGGTAAATACTATTACGATAATCGGCTCCAGAAATAATGAACGCATCACCAATGGCTGCATCCAGGTCATCAGACTCAACATATAAGTTACTCCTCATCTCCCAAGGTCCAGGAACTTACTTATAGAATGATTCATCAATAATTTGATTTTAATTAAGTTTTTATACTATCTGTACCTCGTCGTCTCGTAACTTTCAAGATGCCGGACCGCTATCCGACCTCCCAGCCAGAAGATTACACTTATCCTGAACATGCGTTGCGCAACAACTCAAAGGGTACCGACCTCGATAAGGAGGCCCTAGAACGCTTTAAGATCCGTGAAATCTGTGAGGGATGGGGCAGCTATCGTGATGCCGCCGAGTGAGTAGTATTTGCTTTGATAGCGAGCTAATGGAGAGACAAGAAGCATTGACCTCAACACGCAGGTGGCGGAACTATCGCTCCATGTTCTTTGACGACGCCTACATCGCGACCTCCTGGAAACAGGGAAACATTGACGAGTTCATTCAAGCCTCTAAAGACGGTTTCGCCAAAGGTTCCAGCTTTATGTATATCCTACACCGTATCATCGGGTCCTCGGTCGAGACCAACCCGGAACTCACGCGTGCTGTGTGCAAACAAAAGATCACTATTACCTGCCGCTTTACATTTGATGAGGTTGAGATGGATAATGAGGCCGACTGCCGCTTCTTCTTTTTGCTTGAGAAGCGTCAGGGTCGCTGGGGTGTCTGCTTTTACACGCTTCTTTTTGACAAGGATAAATTTGTGCCCGTAAATCCTGAGAAAACTTTCCACATTCCGGAGGAAGAAGTTGAGAAATACCCCTCTGGTTACCGATATCTGGCTTGGGCAGAGGCTAAGATCGGTACACCTCCCAAATTGAACCTAAATAGCCACGGTCCTGAGAAGATCATCCTCTATCATAAGTGTAAGGAGTGGCTGGAGAACAAGGCTATCACGCCAGATCTGACGGGCGCCGACATCCCTAACTGGAAGCCTTGACCAGTCTTGCGAATAGCATGAGAGATCTGTACTTAGTCTTTCAACTAGTTAACAATTTTCAAATTATTTTCTCACATGCTTGTCTGGATTTCAGTAGCTTAGACGCAACCGGAGGCTATCATCATTCCCAGTGCCGTCTGGCGTGCAGAAATATAATCAGAGTGTTTAAGACCCTGCTTCCAATGAAGCTTAGCATCGGGAAATTTTTGAATTAGATTTGACATGTTTCAATGATAATAACATATTTCTTCTCTATCTTAGAAAGAAGCAAAATATACTTCTTGTAGAAAACTCCTTATGCAAATGTATTCTCCAAGGCCGAAGTGTTATGGCACCAACCAACCTTAGGGTTTCGGCCGATCACGCGGAGAAACCACTAGCGCCAAGAGATGTCCGCCATTGACGTGAAGCTCGGACGGACTGTTGACAGCTGGCGCATAGCTCCAGCTATGGACCAGATTTGAGTATTCCTCTTCGTTCGCATTTCAACAACCGAGTACTATGCGATAGCAATGACTAACTTAACTCCAATTGTCAATCAACTCCTCACGGAGGCGCATTCCGCTCCACCGATTCTGGAGCATGGAGCCCGACCTTCGACCGAGACGGTAGATGAGTTCCTCAAGGAAGCGTACAGAATAGTCAGTTCTTAGGATTCATATTGTCTTCTTTGCCGACGTATATAAGTGTGTCTGCTGACAACGATATTATTTCATTTCTAGAACTCCCATATCACCTCTCTCCTTCGTTACCTCCAGTCGATACGTCACTCGTACCTCTCTACCGCTCCGGCTCCACCAGCTTATCAGCGCCGGACGCCATCCACCAGCTCCATCTCCTCTCTCAAAGCGCAGAGTCAATCGCACAAGTACTTGACAGATGAAGAGCGTGACTCGATTGACTCCTCGACCGCCCTGCTTCTCCGCGACCTCTCATCCTCTATTGCGAACCTCTCCTCCGCAGAAACCCTCCGGCAAGAGACCGAGACCACCCTTCTACAAAAGAAGTACGGGCATAAAAATAAGCTACTATGGCGCTGGGCTGGTGGAGCAGGTGCTTTAGCTGGGACTGATGATGATCAGCCACGATCACCGGAACAGGAACGCGACGAGGAGTCAGCTCGTACGATTCGGGCAGTGAGGGAGAGTGTGTTGTGGTTTCTAAGACATGGACTTGAGACGGCGGCGGAAGTACAACGAGGGATGGTTGAGAAGAGGATTGAGAGGGTCAGAGAGAAGGAGAAGAGTGTGTTGTATAAGATGGGAGGTGCGGGGAGGGATGTCCCGACCCGGCCACAGGATGGAGGTCCTGCTGTTGCGTTCGATGGTGGGAAAGGTGACTACGTAGCTGTGTCACCGACGTTGAGAGAGCAGGGTGCGGTGATGAGTGAGGCAGAAGTCGCAGATATTGAGTCGCAGCTTTCTCCCGAACAGTTGCAGCTCTTCGCGCAGGAAAACAACATCATGCTCAAACATTACGAGGATACGTTGAGCAAAGTCCAGTATGTCTTCCCTTTCCTCAGTGCTTGACAATAGTCTAGCATGTATCAGACCCCGCGAAGTTGCACAGCTAACTGAAATCGAACAGAAATGCTGAAAAGTCTCTTCTTGACATCTCATCTCTACAGCAAACCCTAGTCACCCACCTGTCTACTCAGGAAGACTACATCAATCAACTGGTTACTGATGTCCAGACAACTCACACCAACGTTGGCCGTGGTAACAAGGAACTCCAGCGCGCAACGGAGCGGAGAAGCACCGCACAGATGGTATTCTGGGGTACCATCGGTCTGTGTACTTACTTGGTTGTTTGGGACCTTATTTTCTGAAGGGTTAGATGTGTAGCATACAGTACTATAATAATTCCTTTGCGGCGAGATGTACAGTATCTTCGAAGAAGAAGATAACTTTCATATATGTATCATGTGATGAATGTGGAACAGAAGTAAAAATTTTCCCCGATGTCATTCTATTTTCCTAGCATACCCAAACAGGGTATCATGCAAAACAGACGTCACATGTCTTCTAAATAAAGTCATACAGTCTATGGTTGCAGAATAAATATAAAGTGACAGCAAGTTTCATATATGAAGAAATCATGCACTAAAGGGAACTCCGATATAGATCATGCATACTATTTTTTTTTTTTTTTTAAAAAGAAGAGGAGATTTTTGAGCTTTATTGATATATCTACTAACAATAGTAGAGAAGTAACGAGATACGCGAAACCCTAACACGATCAGGTTGGGACAATGCTGAAGCACCATGTGCAACTATATACAACATCTTAACCATATCTTTTCCTGGGATCTTCTATCAGACCTTCTCCCCTGCGGCTCTACGGATGCAATCCACAATGAAGCCCGGATTACTCAAATGGGGTGAATGACCCTCCTGGCACCGCACGACTTCGAATGCTCCCTCTCCTCCCTGCGCAATCATCCTCTCCTGTGTGGTGGGAGGCAAGGCATGGTCATTCTCCGTGAGGATGTATGTGCTGGGTATCTCTCGATAAGCTGTGTATGTGGCGGGCACGATCAATGGACCCGCAGGGTGAGTGCCCATGAGATCTAGGGCGAATTCGACATCTTTGGGATCGCAGCGATTGAAAACCATTTTGCAGCCGAGCTCGCGGTCGCCGTTGACCATGGTTCCATCCTGGGTTGTGGGTGCTATGTTAGCTGTCCATTACTTTTTATCATGAACGGCAGACCTCATTTGGAGTAACCACAGTAAAGGGATGGGTGAAGGTTAGGTTATGATGGATTAATGAGCCAGATAGGTGCTCACAGGTTGTATAGTAATAGCCTTCTGCTGCTGTAATGCCAACTGTAGCTCCTCGTCCGTTTCAGGCTTCACGATCTCCTGGAAAGTCTTGCCTTCTTGAGACGCAATGGCACACATGTATATCAGTCTCAAGACACCCGTCTTCAGGCCCTGTTCCTCGCGCGTTTTCTTGCCTAGGCCCTTGACTGCTTCGGACATGACGAGGCCGCCGTATGAGTGAGCGATCACTATAACGTCCTTGCCGGCATCTAGATGCTTCAGGATCTCTGTCCGGACTGCCTCTGCGTCCTTGTCCCAGCTAGTCAAAGGTGGGTTCGAGTCGACCGTGGGAAGCGTCACGCCAACGGCTTCGTAGTGGAACTTTTGGAGCCCCTCGATGATATATTTGTAGTGCTGAGGTCTGTGCCATGCACCAGGCACAATGACAATGACGGGTCTGGACATGTTTGTTTGGAATTTGTATAGAAAGCGGGTTGGGTGTTTTCTTGCAAAGTCGATGATCCAGAAAGTAAGAAAGGAATTGTAGACAAACCGTCTATGACCCGAATATATAGAGAGTGTGTCAAGCTTGGTGTGAAAAGACTAAACTGAACACGGTACAGTTAACCACGTGGAGACGATATATATTATTGCGTTGACGCTATCATAACTAATATCGGAGCCGCTTCTCCACGGGCGATTTTACGGGGACCTTAAGCACGAAGTTCATATCACCTCTCACAAATTAAGTGAGTGGGAGGTCTTGTACTTTTGAGGAGTGTACATTTATCGCATCTCCCTGGTTTCCACCAAGTGAAAAAATAACGGTGCCAATAATATCTTTTTTTTTTTTTTGGCAACAGACTCCGTGGACTAAGACATGGTGACAATCTTTGAACCTCCCGCGACCATGAGGTGAGTCATTAGGACGTGAGATTTCTGGACCAGCTTAGAATCAAAGTTTAAATTGCGAATATGTTAGCTTACTGTCGGAAAACGCAAAATTTGACCACTTCATTGGGTAACGTTGATCGTGTTAGAAAGGTAACCACGAGAAAGTGGATGGGATTTCTTCATAGATCTAGGGGACCCGGTCATGGTCCGTGCGCTTACAGGGGTCGGAGCCGACGAGTCGGCACTGCCACTTCAGACGCCTGGATACCCTCCCCCGGGACCCCAAAAAAAACACAAAACCTCTTGAGGGGCAAAACTATATAGATTAATCCAAACAATTAGATTTTCCCACTGTGATATTAAAGGTCACCGGGCCAGCACTCAGACAAGATATCTCCATAATCGTGCATCAATGATTGAAGAGCAACACCAGCTGTTCGTGATCCGCCTATGGTCACCTCCATCGAGGTAAGGCCTTTCATAAGGGAACCGATATGATGCTCCCACGTGTGGTCAGAAATCAATCCATAATCTGAAGATAACTTCCAGTCAATGAGTTGTTCGAGTGCCTTTTCTAGAGCCATGACGACTATGCCTGGTGAAACGTGAGACACCATCAATGGAACCTCTGCTCCCAGGCCGCTATCCTCCCCAAACGCTTCCCCTGCGGGTAGCGCCAGTACACATTCAACCATCTGGGCTACTGATGACGCAGCTCTCCATTGACATGTTCGCATATTTGTAATCAGATCTGCATGAAAACTGTCAATTTGATTCCGCCTTGAGTTTAGAGTTTCGCATAAGACAAGAACTCCAAGATCCCAGAATACCACTAAGAAAACTGTTTCCTTATGCGTCAGTATAAGTTCCTAACTATATGGTCAAAAAGAACACATTCTCCATACCGAAAAATTTCCTTGAAATATCCGAGAGAATAATAAAATTGTCCGCGTAGCGATTCATGAACGGACGGAATGATTGTTCAAAATTGGCAATAGACGTTAATGTTGAACCAATGGCCTCGAATGTTTTCTCAGAGGACTCCACAACACCTTCAGACCTCCATAGGCTCTCATCTTTTATTCTGATAACCTGTCTCCAAACGCGGAAAGCTTCCCCCATTGCTCTTCGGCCTATGTTTGCGATATTATCATCCATATATACAGTACTGTCTTGGGAAACTACGAAGGATAGGCTTGGCTCATTATTGGAAGGCGCTAATGTATGTTAGACGGGATTTATCCATAATATGTTCCGCGAATGGGGAATTGATTTACCTTGTATATTGCTAGGGGCCTCGGGCAATCTGCATCCACGATCCGTTGTGAGTCCGGCCACAGTATCACGGAGATATCCGAACCAGCGGACGAGGTTTAGACTGGACTCTATAAGCGCACCATATTTAGAAGAAGGCCCCAGGTTGGCGCAGTACTTAGAGACGAGGCCGTCTAAGAATGAAAGTTTCTCAAGACTGACATCGAGGAACTCGTGCCTTAACGTAATTTCAGGCGTGTCGCCGCAGACTTCCAGCGGAATGGTAATCATATCGAACGCGATAGTTGCCAAAATGACTTTGAATGATCGTATCGAGTGTACTTCGTGAAGCAGTGATCGGGCCCGAGACCAAGAATCAGCGTAAATGTTAGGGGATAAGTTATGTCTCGACCTTCTGCCTTGGTGATTACTGGAAGTGGATCCAGTCTCAGATATGGAGCCAGGACCGGGTAACCATTGAAGAGAAGAAACTCTCATTACTTCTTTTAAGAGCTCTTCTGACCGTTTCCGCGCTGTCGCGTTCAACCTGTTACCGTAAAGGTCACTGAAGTGGTCCAGAAATTGGAAAGCTCCCAACACTGTCATCTTATAGCCATCATCTTGACTTGTTAAAGTCAGATGAGCTCCTCCTGTTCCCACAAACTGAGAAGGCTGTTCTGATGATGATGAAGATATTACTGGAGCCAATGTTAGAGTTGATGGACCGATTATGGTGTCGTTTCGTACAATGTTTGACTCTGTAGGTGATGATGTATCTGGGCGCAGAGAATTGGTAGTATCGATACAGTAACGCCACCTCCCAGGATACATATTGCAATCATAATCTAAGAAAACAGATGTACACCCCCCTATAATTGTTTCACAAATACGGTTTAGATGCTCATCCAGGATTGCTGCATTCATCGACGAATTCAGTAAGTAGATAGGACTGTTAGGTGAACAGCCAACGAATGATCTCGCCCTATGCTTTACAAGGCTCTGCCTTTTCTCAGAAAGAGCTGATGGAAAAGAGGCCTTCACATTATGCGGTGTCTCTGTCGGTACCACGGCTGGTAGATGCGATAACGCGGCTGGTTCCAGCCCGGCGGTGCTGTTTTGCGAGGGTGTTATGCTATTATCCAGACGATCTTCGACATCGAAATTCAACCATGAGTTCAGAATATCATCATTCTCTTCGAATCCAATTCGGAAGTCGTCTGCGGAAAATTCTGGAAGCCCATCAGCTGCTCTATCCGAGAGTTCTAACCTCTCCCTAGTTGGTGATCGACCAGCACCTGCTTGAGTGTGTCTCCTCTGTTTCTTTCGTGACTCGGCAAAGTTGAAAGTGCAAGTATATTTCAGACGTCTACAATTCTGACACATTGTGTCAGTCTTCCCGTCCTGGCAAGAATCCACAATGCAGCGTCGCTTCGACCGTCGGCATTGGTCGCAACTTGCATTTTGGCGACGCCGAGACACCGTGGATAGGATACTCTGCATAGATGATATGACCCCTTTAAGCCTTCCCGTTTGGCTGCGTATTTACAGGGCAAAGAAACAGAATGCTGTGTTCAGGTCAACTTAGATTTTCGCCGTCTTGGCAATTGATCGGAAGCAGATCAAGCAACCCCCTTGAGCAGCAAGTGCATGCAACCGAGATTAGGAATGCGCAGCTAAGAGAGATCCCCAATCTTGATTAACTTGGAATGAGAGGAATATGTGTAGCAGACTGGCCTGACAGATAATCATAAGGATTGGAATGCACGTTCGGGTACCTCCGAGTTGTCGATGTCAATTACTCGTAGAATCATTGCCGCCGCGGTTCGTCTATGGCCACGTGACTCACTTCACCGTCTAGAGATTCCGTACCAGGGAGCGGCTAGCATTTTCTTTCACATTTGTTGTTCAGTTAGAAAGTAAAGATTACTAGATGTAACTCTACTGATGTTTTCTTCGCTTGGTAACTTTTCCGCCTTCCAAAATGAGGACCCTTGATTAGCTAACTTAAATAGTGCATTTTTGCCTCACATGACTTTTTTCTAGAACATAAGTAAAACACTCAAAAGTAGCGTCGATTTGGTTGAGCAATTCATAATTTTACCTTTATAAGCACGTCAATGTGCTATGCTCTAGTGATTTTGTACAGTACACAATTAATCCAAAATAATAGAGGGCAGTTATGTTTGAGGCTCATGGATTTAGTTTTCATACAATCAGATCCTTTGACAGTTCGCTACAGAACAATTATATTATACTGGTCACGAGAATATACAACATTTCTAACGTCAGTTTATCTTTAATAAGGGCAATATCCAATTATTACCTTTACTGCTTCTGTGTTAGGCATGGCTTATATTTGACACAAAGTGTACGGAGTAAAATCAGCATCCTTCAAATCTCATTCCCACTGCAAACCTCTGGTTCGACGCGGAAGACATACATCCGTCCTGTACCTCGCGCCAACGGGGATTTGGGGCGATGAATTTCCATTAATAGCGAGCCCGGGCCAGGCCAAGACTACCGCTTTCAAATCTCACCCAGCAACACGCGTGTGTGATCATCCACATAAAATTTTTGCCTAGCAGCTAATGTACGGAGTAAAAATTTTTGCGACTCGAACGACTATGGTGTTTAGCTGCGTTGGTTCTTTACTCAATTTGGTAGGCAACCCCGAATCTCTCCTCGGTATTAAGAAAAAGGAACAACAACTCGGACTTCCATTCGGAGATCGACATGGATCGACGAAGAGATTAGGTTCACTCCACAGGAACCACGAGACTTACCAGATCATAGTAATTCTCTTTCAGTACCTAAATTTTGATGTTAAGCCACTTACGTCGCCACCTCGTATTTATTCTTTTAAACAAACAAGCATAATTGGCCTGTCGCGCCATTTCATGATCCAAGAATTTGCAGTTCTAAATTAAATCCAAACTATGTATCAATACAAGAAATTGTCGTTGCCTAGATCACTGCGTTGAGGATGAGTTTTATTTTGGTCTGTCTTCTATGTCCAAAATTAGAATTGGTGGGTCTTATGTCATTTTCAATGGAACTATTGGCCCCTAGTTGCCACATGGTGCAGCTATACAAGATGATCGCTACTGCTCATAAATTTTTGAGTCTTTCTATGTAAGGGATGGCTAGTCAGCTAGCCTTTACACCTAAAACTCTTCGTCCAAAAAGACTACATAGTAATAGCCTGTCGGCTATTACAGGCTAGCACCCCTCATTGTTAAATATCCCTTACAGGCAGGTCCGCGGTGTTATTTTCTTGAAAATGTGACCTGAAATTGCTGAAAATATTCCTTGTTTAAAAATCGCAATCATCTCAGCAACATGAATTATTAGGAGATGATGGCTGATAGCCGCATCAAATCAACATTATCCAAGATGACTCTTATTATGCGTCTTGTTCTTTCCCTCGTTCTCATAAGTTTGTCTGGAGTGGTCGCTATAACGCAAGTAGTACACGATGAAATGTTTCAACCAGACTATATCCTCCGAGTCTCCCAGAAAGAGATGCCTATAGCTTGCAGGACCAGATTTACAGCGGTCGTAAATGGTACGTTGGATTCCATATCCATTTTCTCTTAAACACAATGACGGCTTCGTGGAGAGACTGACTTTTCTTATCTATTGCCGTTGAATAGGTACAACGCCAGGTCCAGCTATTTATATGAAAGAAAACCAGACCACATGGGTGAGGGTATACAATGATTTCGAGTCGGATAATCTGACCATAGTATGTGGATTGTTTTACGAATAGAGCGTATGTCACTAGCTAATTCGTATCACCAAAAGCATTGGCATGGTTTAAGCCAATCTGCTGCACCTTATTCCGACGGAACGCCTCAAGCAAGCCAATGGCCAATCAAGGTAATTAATATATCTAATAGTTACTAATAAATGAGGTGGCTACTAAAGAAAAAAAATAATAGGCAGGACACTTCTTTGATTACGAGGTCAGACCACAGCCAGGAGAAGCCGGGACATATTTCTACCATTCCCATGTCGGCTTTCAAGCAATATCTGTGGCTGGTCCCCTAATCGTCGAGGAGCAATCTCAACAAGCACCTTACCCGTATGACGAGGAAAAGATTCTGTTTTTGAGTGAGCTTTTCAACAAGACCGATGATGTGTTGGTAAACGGTCTGACTCAACCATACGCAACATTTATATGGTGAGTAAGGCATATGCACTTTATGGGTCCCTTAATCTCGTTCTAAGTATTGGAGCTCACCCATGTCTAATCAGGTCAGGAGAAGCAGAAGCCATATTGGTAAACGGGAATAGTTACCTCAGTTTGAATGCCACCGAATCCATAACACCGCAGCCATGGTCAAAGCCAGACCCAGCAGTTATGTCGCCCTGTGGTCCTGAGATCATCGAAGTTGAACCTGGCAAGACATACCGTATACGAACAGTTGGTGGAACTGGCGTCAGCATGGTATCATTCGCATTTGAAGACCATCAGAATCTATCGGTCATCGCTGCAGATGCACAGTATACACAGCCGGCAAACACCGATCATATTCAGATTGGTAGTGGACAGCGATACGATTTCCTACTGCAAACAAAAACAGAAAGCGAGCTACGAAGTCTTGGGAAATCTATGTTCTGGGTACAACTTGAGCCACGTTATCGCTCTATAAACTTCACATCTTACGCGTTACTTTCTTACAAGACGGATCTAAAGCTTAACAACACTGTACCAGCATTTCCTCCGGCTAAAGCTCCTTTAACTCTCACTTATGAGGGACAAGGCTGGCTTGAATACACGCTTCAGCCCCTTGAACCTAATGATTTCCCGAGCTCGGAGCAAGTCACACGACAGGTTTTCTTGACGTCAGCACAACTTGCAGCACCGAGAAGCCGTTTTTGGTCTATTAACAATCATACCTGGATGGAGTCTAGCGAACAGGAAGATGGAACCCCGTATTACCTGACGAGCACGCCTGATGAAGGGCCTTATTTGGTCAATATTTATAAGGAGGGAGAGAACGCTATTCCAGACTACGAGACTGCGGTCCAAAAACATGGGGGCTGGGACCCTGAAATGAATGTGTACGCGGCGGAGGTAGGCGAGGTGATTGATATTATTCTAATCAATGAGCCGAACGGTCTTTCTGGAGGATTTGAGCCTCACCCATGGCATATTCACGGTGGTCACGTATATGACCTCGGTAGCGGACCAGGTACTTATAACGCGGCGGAAAATGAGAAGAAACTTGAGGGATACAATCCTGTGCTTCGAGACACGACTTGGCTCTATAAATATACGACTACAGATGAAGATGGCCCTGATTCCAACAAGAATTATACTAGCCAGGGATGGAGGGCATGGCGTCTTAGAGTTAATGACGCTGGGTACGTAAATATCCCATGATCAACTTATTGAGAAATTCTTATTGGTTATCATGTACTAATCAATACTTACTGAGTATATAGTGTATGGATGGTCCACTGCCATACCCTCCAACACATGATAGTGGGTATGCAGTCCGTCTGGGTTATGGGCAACGCCTCCCAGATCACGCATGGAACGTCTGCAGACCTTGTGAGCGGCTATCTTACTTATGGGGGGAATGCGTACGGAAATTCAAGCTACGATCCTCTCGTGAATCATTACTTTGATTAGTGGAGGATGACTATCTGGGGCAGCAGGAAGTATAGTATGCTGCAATTGTGAACAGTTGTAATTTTGCTGAGCGGGATAATATCTTTATAAAATGTGGATATGAGTTGTGTCATTGAGGTTCTCCGGCACTTCATGGCCTTCTATTGTGTAGGATTTAGGATCAGTCACGGATCGAAGTTTAATTCCAAAGAGCTCCAAAAACGTCATTTTACACTTAAGGAATATTCGAGCTTCTGCGTTCCTTTCTAGAAGATTAAGGTTTACTTTCACTTCACCTTTTGTGAAAGAAAAAAAATTTAATAGGCAATAATGACATCAACCAAGTCGCTTCTGGGATGTAAATAGAATGTCTGCATAACAATGACGATCGTTTATCTACAGTAATAATAACACGGAACCATTCTTGTTGATAGACTTTTCCTTTAACTCATTCTCTCTACATTCGTCGAAATCGCAGCATTATCTTGTTGCTCTGCGTCGTCTATAAAGAGAATTGACGAAAAACAGAAAAAGATGGTGAGGCTATCGCAAACTCCAGTTCTCGGGGAGACCCAGATATATTGTTGTGTCTGCGGTGTACTTATTGAGCCAACGGCGATCACCCGCGCTCTCTACAGGGAGCTGCGTGCTTCAGGCCGGCATCGACACAACTGTTTTTCTTACCCTTCAAGAGTCATTGAAGACAGATGCTTCAACAAGCAGGATCCATGGTCTTGGATAAGCCTATATAGACTGAGTAAGTTGAATATGCAAAAATATAAACTTTTGTAATCAACAAATGGCGTAAGCTGTGAAAAGAGCTAACATTAATTTTATACAAAGTTATCATGGACTATGAAAGTCCAGATGGGGAGCAATGCCAGTACCGACTGTCTGGGATTAGTCATTTTAATGATAGTTTGGAGGACGTGTTCTTTGCAGTCCCTCGGGACCGACATTCTGCTTTCTTCCGGCTCGATATGACTAAACCAAGAAAAGGACCCATAGAGCATATCTTCTTTGCAGAAGATATACAAGGGACTTCTTATTATAAGGGAGACATATGTGGAAGACAACCCCGACGGTTCGGCTATCCAGTACATGCACGCTGCTGGAGCTTAGTTGAGCGTTTAGTCGGTCCCGAGGTTAATATACATCTACAAACTTTCATAGAAGCCCTTCGAGGACGATTCCAAATGTGCAGCTGTCTATCATCCGAACCATATGGATACCGTGTGGAGGAGGAATATGGATTCTGGATCTCTTATCCGACACGCGACAACTGGTTCTGTAGGAGGACACGGTTCCTGTATCGCGATCCAGTCCGGGTTCAAGAAATCAAGGATCTTTTAAAACGATCTTCAAAAAAGGGAAGGCATCAAAAGTCAGCTCTCGCAAAGGGTAAAAATAGAAGGGCTGAAACCATCAAGCAGTGTCACACTCACTCTCAAACTCGCTACCAAACCCGCTATTGGTTTGCCTGTCGTCTATCGTCAGTTGGTGCAGAATCCCTTAGAGTACGCCTAGCAAAACTCCCTCTGGACATTCTATATCTCATCCTAGACCAGTTGTGGTATTCCGAAATCCAAAACTTTTGCGCAGCCCTCCCTTCATATACTGAATGGTGTATTCCAGACCAGTACTGGTTTAGAAGGGTGTGTCGGTTGTTGATTTGTGAGGTTGCGGATAATTTCAGTGACAATAAGTCGAATGGTTTGGACACGGGTTTTGATTGGGAATATCTCTGCTGCGAGATTGAAAAGCTTATGCCAAAATCTGATGCCCTGCGAAACAGGAGACGAATCATGACCGTCCTCCAGGAAATCAAGCAGCTATTCTTTAAAATGATTAGCAAGAGTTGTCCAGGAAGAGATCTGTTACCGATATACGAGTATAACCGGACAGCATGTGACAAGACCTGGCCTGATGAGAATCGTTTCCAAGCAAAGATTGAGAGCATATGATTATTCTGACAGTGATCTAAATCTTAATGGGACAAGCTGGGAATTCTTTTATATGCGATTTTCTATGTTTTGATAGTAGCAGAAAGTTTCAATTGCAGTAGTGCTACTATTATTACTGTTCAATAGTACATAGTCATCATAGAGGTTCAGGAAAGAAGTAAAGGGGGGAAAAGAAAAGGAAAACCTACTTGTCAACACATTCTCGAAATAGGCTTGCCTTCGCTTGTGTATGCGATGTGCCTCGGGAAAAGCTATCCGCGTATCGGATACGCAGAAGCACAACTTTAAGGTTAACTGTCTATGGAATAAACATCCGGATCGGACATCAATCGCCTCTGTCATCATATATTTGCCCTAACAGAGTTCCCAGGTTCTTCTATGCTCAGCTGAACATTCTCAGGTACGTTTATTTGAAATCTTCATTGTTGAAAGAGTAACGATACACGAAAGCATGCAAGACACCGTAATAGCTGACAGGATATCTGATCCATACCTAGCTATCCTATCTCAGTGAACAAACATCTTTACTTCTACCTCCCAGAAGCACATGTTTACTTCAGTAAGCACTGAGTCTCCCATGATTTCATCGACGCTAACGATATAATCCTAGCGCAAAGGGAACCGTAATCTGCCACAACCATCCCAGCAAAACTTGATATCTTCTGGGCATCTAGCAAATTTACATCGTTTGACTGAAAACGTTGTGCGAAAGGTGCCTTGCGACCGTTCATATTCTACCAGTGTGAAGGCGATCCA
Organism: Paecilomyces dactylethromorphus; assembly: GCA_029606265.1. NCBI lineage: Eukaryota > Fungi > Ascomycota > Eurotiomycetes > Eurotiales > Thermoascaceae > Paecilomyces > Paecilomyces dactylethromorphus. The sequence goes on from JAPVCE010000027.1 coordinate 1,521,512, forward strand.
AACGGAGGCGTGGATTTACCAGCATTTAGGAAGACACAAACACATCGCTCGATGTCTCGAGGCAACCGATGACCATATTGACCTGAAATTCGAGAAGAACGGAGACCTAGAAATTTATCTGTCAATGCATCGCGTTTCCAGTGAATTTCGGTGCAGGGCCGCTGCACAGGTTATCGAAGCAGTCCGCTACATTCACGAAGAAGGGATCGTGCATTCCGACCTCTCAGCACGACAGTTTCTCCTAGACGAAAAGATGAGCGTCCGTCTGTCAGATTTTTGTGGGTCATCATTAAACGGATCCAAGGCCTTAGTAATTGAGAACCCTTCGCATTATCTTCCCAGAGGACAAATGCTTCCGAGTACAATAAAATCTGATATATTTGCTTTGGGCTCTACGCTATATGAAATAATGACAAGCGAGACGCCGTACCATGGCAAGTCAGATAAAGAAGTGCAAGATCTCTATAGAAGGAAAATCTATCCAAGTCTGGATGGTATAGAAGATGAGAAATGGAGACAGATCATCATTGGTTGTTGGACGGGTCGTTACAAATCTGTCAGAGAGATTTTACTGGACATCCCTGTGAAGAAAAAGTGGTATCAATTTTGCGTATGAAGGGTGAGAATTAGGCAATAAAACTAACCGCACTAGTTAGTTACGTTAACACTAAATGGAATCGGTCTGAATACGATATTGGTGCACCCTCTAAGGCGACCATATTATCCTTGTTAGTCACTTCCAAACCAATATTCGCAGGCTCCTTTGAAACATGCCAATGGATCCCTGTAAAACATTGGTGGCAATTGTCCTGGACGATGACAGCTGCAACCAAACCAATCAGCAGTCAATATAGACAAATTTCCGATAATAAACAAGGGATCCGTCTAGTTAGGGGGCATGAAATCGTATTTTCTCCGATTCTATGGCTGGAACTGCTGACATGCATCGGTCAACAGTTCCTCCGGAAGGTTTCTAGCCAATAAGGCTTCGCCTTCAACATGCGCCAGAACAGGATACGGAACAGATGTGATAAAGGTTCTGTCAATACGAATGTAGTGGTCTCGTGCATCATTACCCTAGGAAAAAAAAAAACCAAATGATTGTTATTGTGGAATTCGAGGAATTTCCTTCGCCTACATACCACAAGGCTTCAGCGGAGTATCCATCATCCTGAAGCCACTTCGTATGTGCATGCTTGATCACAGCTGAAAGACGCCATGTATGTTTAGCCTCATAAGCAAGGCTGTGACACTAAAGATTCAACCACGTCTATAGCGAAGGATCTATAGCCACATTTCTCCAATTCCTCTCAATCTTAGAGCAACTCATTTAGCCAAGTATGGGTGTTGCGGAAATGATCTACGGCTATGAGTCTCACTCAATTGCGAAATTCGGTCCAAAAATGGAAAGTATAGGATTACATAAGACTTAATCAATAGTTATTCTTGGATCAGGCGGGAAATACTCAGAACACCCACCTTAGGCCACCAGCGGCGTCAGCACTTGGGACGACCTGATGTCAGGTGACTGGTGAACGTCAACACCCGCCGTCACGGATTTGGCCGCTGCATGGAACTGCCAAAATTCTAATTCAGCCCTATACTGATGAACTCATGAGTCACTAGTTCACTGCAGACACGGAGCCGCATTTTGGAACGATCCTCGCATGGCTAGCCGTAAGCATATGTTTCATACACCCGCATCCATGGTGTCTGCGAACTAATACCATGTGACGGGAGATGAGATGAGATTATTTCTGATCCTGAATATTAATTAGACGTCATAGTATGGTGCATGTCTGGCAATTGCATACTTTATCTTACTGGTTATCCTATGATTGGCTGATAGGTCCCATGGGACTGGGTGATCGCCTCTTTGCAGGCTGTGCTGCGACAGCGGTTTAAGCATTTAGGCAAACACTACCGTTTTCAGGTGAAGACATGTTCAGCGATCCTCGTTCTCTCCAAAAGGAGCCGATCAACTTCTTGTGGCCGTAGCTCTATGATACAATTAGTCCGCAGGATTTGGATCATTTATTTGCTTGGCAGCTCCATTGTCCCACAAATAGCACTTATAAGACAATAAATATTTATCAAGAAGAATCTTGTCTTTATCTGTACATATCAAGCTAGAATCCCTTTTTTCTTCCGATATCATCAATGCGTTTATAGCGTAAAAAAAAGCAAATGTGAGGCTTAGCGGGATTTCAGCTCATGCCCCGGCGTGGCCGGCCTGATGCTTGACTACCATACTCTCGGAAGCTCATCTGAATGGAGTTCGCATGTAACCTTGAGCCTTTAGTTCGCTGTTTTTAGCTGCTTATCCATTGACTTCTAAATGGAACCCGAGGTTACATATGGAGAAGCAGTTAGGTTTCCAGAGCCAATTCTTATGGAACAGTTGACACTGTCCTTTCAGAATTCCGGATTATATCAAGATTGAATCTGAGATACGTTGAGTGGCCAAATTGCCCTCAAGGCTCTATGATTGCTGACTATCATAGCCATTTCAGCTCCGACCCTTAGTCCAATCAGTATCCATAGCCATTATAAGCCCTTAATGGCACGAGGCTGGACAGAATAGGGGGTGTCGTCTCTGGGTGAGAACGCCACAACTGTAGATCCCCTGCCAATAAAACTTGGTAGGTTGCGGGTGCGTCCCAAACAAACATCAGATCACATAGCAAGTCAGGCAAGAAGTTCAGGTGTTATCCAGGGTAATCTGCAGTGGGAAAAGTATTTTAGTTTTCTCATACCCGCTCAAATGTGCTCATTTCTCTGCCAAGTTTGCATATGTCACTTGTTCCATAAGGTCTATAGTCCAATACCCGCACTATGGGCTTCATCAATTACCTTGTCACTGTCGTCGTACAGTTCCTGCCCTTCACAGGGAATGATGGCGGCCTTATTAATCAGCAGCCTATTCCTATAGATGTGCCGTCGTCAGGTGTCAGCTTCAGTCCACAAATCGGAAGCGATATCGTGAGCGATGTTTCTTACAAGGAATCCAAGATTACCTGCCATTATCCTTCTCTCAGGGGATGGGAGCTGTGCAATGGACCTGATTCTAGAAACTGTTGGCTTCGCGACAAGCATTCTAAGCAACCAATCTTTAGTGAATTCGATATCACAACTGATTATGAAGACCTGTGGCCCCAGGGTGTCACGAGAGAAGTAGGCGTCATCTTCTTTCTTTCGTCTTCACATATTTCATAGAACTGACCAATCCCAGTATTGGATTGAGGTGTCTGAAAAAACAATTAATCCCGATGGAACTCCTAAGTTATCACAACTCCTAAACGGAACGTAAGTTGTATATCTAATCACTGTCAATGCCTTTTACTGACAACTATTTGTGCTCCAGTTATCCTGGCCCGTTGATTGGTAAGGGATTCTATTAACGTCTCTATGATATACAAGCTGACACAAAAATAAGAGGCTTGCTGGGGAGATGACATTGGTAAGCGCATTGTGACCGTTGTGAATGTTCAGGAGCACTGACTTGCATGCTGCAGTTGTTCATGTCACTGATAAGCTGGCTGAAAATGGGACTACGATACACTGGCACGGTATGTCAAATATATCACCCGGGTGATCTTGTGGATATGATACGATTGTCTACTGCTTTGCTTGAATCTATCTGAGAAAAGTAATAGGTGTTCGGCAGCTCAACACGAACGATGCTGATGGTGTGAACGGTATGTTATGACCAACATTTCTTACTTAGTATCTGCTAAATCTAACTAGGTATCACGCAATGTCCGATTGCTGGGGATAAAACATATACCTATAAGTTCAAGGCTACTCAATATGGCAAGTTGCCTACCAAAAAACTGCAAGCATAGTTACTAACACAATAATCAGGTCACAGCTGGTATCATAGGTAAAAAGTCCCTTCTGGTGCCAATCCAGTCCAATTTCTAATTTTCCTCGCAGTCATTACTCTCTTCAATATCCGAACGGGGTAGCAGGTAAAAAAGATGTGATGTAGCCAGTGATTATATACTAACAATGTAGTAGGACCACTTTTGATTCACGGTCCTACCAGTGCAAACTGGGATGTTGAGTTGGACCCAATCATGCTGGCTGACTGGTATAATGCGAATGCATTTGCTGCTTTTCACACGGAACTAACAACCCCTCCACCGATCGCGGACGGTGTACTTCTTGGCGGAATCGGTAAGGATGATCTAACATCACTATCTTTTACTTCTAACACGATCTCTCAGGGAGGAACTCCGGGTCTATCTTTACGAGAGTCGTCAAAAAGGGGAACAAGGTACTATTACACCTCATCAACGCAAGGTATGTAGATAAATAGTCCATGTGGGATTGAATATAATCTTACTAGAGTAGTGCGAACATGCATTTCGTCTTTTCGATCGACGACCATCCACTCCAGGTGATTACAACGGACTTCGTTCCAATCGAACCGTATTGGACAAACTCTATCTCAATTGGCATTGGTACGTAAGAAGGTATTTGATACGAGTAACCTCAATTATTGATACACATCTCAAATAGGACAAAGGTACTCTGTTATCATAGAGACAAATCAGACTGTGGGAAATTACTGGATGCGTACAACTCCAGTAGCTGACTGCAGCGGACTAAATAAAACCGCCCCTCTCCCAGATGACCGGACAGGAATCCTTCGTTACCACGGGGCTCCTAATAAAAATCCGACAACTTCCATACATCCAGGATTGACATTTGCCTGCGTGGATGAGCCGGCTGAAAAACTTAAACCAGTCGTTAGGTGGGAAGTCGGAACGAATCCCGCAAATGATGTTTTCAATAGCACATACGAAGTCGGGCTCGTTGCCTCGCGAAACGCGACCAGATGGGCTATTGGAGACAAGTCTCTTTGGTACGTGTCATGCTCTTGTCCCGGGGTACCCCATATTTCTCGCTTCTAACAATTCATCTTATAGGATTGATTTTTCCGATCCCACTCTACTCGATGTCAACAATAGGACCTTCAACCCCGACTACGACGTTGAGAGATATGATTATGAAAACGAGTGGAGTATGTACCTTGCTTCTCATCCAAGTTGTGTTCTTGATCTATCCTGATTAGCCGCTGACATTCTCAAGTATACATTATAATAACAGCCACCGGAAACATCACCGGCGTCCCGAACCCCCCAGACAGAAATTCGACTACGTTGGCACATCCGATACACCTACACGGTCATGACTTCGCGATATTGGGAGTTGGCAATGGAACTTATAACGAGCTAAGCGATCCATTTGGGTTCACGTACCATAACCCTCCGCGCCGGGACGTTGCGCTTCTTCCCGTCGACGGATGGCTTGCCATCGCGTTTAGAAGCGATAATCCTGGCGTCTGGCTGCTGCATTGTCATATTGCTTGGCATGCTAGTAGCGGTTTAGCTCTGCAGATCCTGGAGCGCACTGGCGACATTCAGAAGGCGCTGGGCCCAAAAAGGCTTGCTGCAGTGGAACAGACATGCAAGGAGTGGAAAAAATGGGATCTCAGTAAGGAGATCAGTCAGGATCAGGAGGACAGTGGCAAGTCTCATTATTAACAATATCTCTTATTTATTCCTTGAAGAAAGACCCGCTAATCAGAAATAGGTGTTTGAGCGTACTGCATCCGAGCCTCGACCAACAAGAAAGATACCGTTACGTTGGAACCATTACCAGAATATGCTCAGATTGTAGTACAGTCCAAAATTGTTACCCATTCATGGCACGATATTTTCTGTATATCATTGTTTAGTTTTCAATTTAGGCACAATGTCTGTCCTTGTCGTTATGTTCCACGAGATACAGAAACAATTCTCCAATCACCTTGATAAAGTCGCTGGTCATCATTTACTTTGACTATTCTCAGTCACATGTCCCCATCGTTACGATTGATATGCTATATTCTATGGTTGTATTCGTGCAAAATTCCACATGACTCTATATCTGAAATGATCCGCTTCTACTCCCTTACCCATGGTGCCAAGTTAATATTACGGAATCTACTAGTGGCCTAAATCCGATTGCTTAAATAGTTAACTCCCTCTCTAGTGTCAACAGTAACTATCCTGCTGTGCGACTTTGTAACCTATAAGCAGTTACCTAGCAAATATAGAAAAGAATTTCAGCACTCCCATTGGTCCACTTAACCTTACAATTAGTTGCATATGATTAAAGATGCCATTGTGAAAGTAACAAAGGATTCTACTAAAAATACAGGATCGTTCCGTGCACTAGAACTCCAATTAGATAAAAGAATAATATAAACATATTATGCCCCGGTTTCATGCATTTATTACACGATATTCCATTAGCAAGCTGTAGACTTCATACTCGTGAAACACTTATTGGATACACCGACGGTCTCATTCATGGGACGCTGAATTGCAACGCACTAGCTCTGAAAAATCTGTTTCTGGTTGAAACCTCAGAGTGTCGTCCTCCAGCAACTCGAGCTCATCATTCCCAAAAATATTTGTCGATGGTATTCGCAGATCACCTGGGCCCACAATTGTTAATTTACGCACAGGATGTAATCCACCGTCGTCACTATTAGCCTGGGTAGAGAGAGAACAAAGACGGTTCAGGACGACTAAGAAGGAAAGAGATAGAATATCTTTCTTTTCCGGGATGTATGTCAGAGCTTGCTTGACTTTTTCAACATCTTGCACGCAAGATATCGACTCAGGAGAGGCGGGGTCGAGCTTTAAATAAATCACTGGAATTATGGCCGCGTGAAACATCCCATATCTGGTGTAACCGTTAGATAAATAAATCCAAATCAGATTTGCGAATGTGAATAGAAGTAGTGATAGGATGCCCGTACAACAGAAATGATAGTATTAGCCTGGAATACTGGCCGTTCTCAAGTATGTTGGATATAAATTCAATGGTCGTTCTTGCGATACGGAGGCCCTGTAAAAGACCATTTAATTCTTCACATTGTTCATCCTCTGCTGGCTTACCCTGCATGACTCGTCTTCTTGCCAACCACTGGAAGAGTAGCGGCCTATGTACAAGAAGTCGTAAACTCCTATCACAAAGGATCTGGCGATCGCAGGATGTAATATACCAGTCTGGAGCTGTGCTGGTACTGGTTTGTCGGGTACAGAACGAGGAATTATCGTGCCAACTGTTTATGGTCTCCTCAAGGTTCCAGATGTCCCGTGCAGCGATATTCGAGCTAGATAGTAGATGGCGATAGATGCTATTTGCCATACGATGGTAGCTCGATTGCTGGATTAGACCAGTGTAAATGGTCGGACCGTCTGTCTCTAATGGTGGTGACGTGGTAGCAAAAGTCAGGGCCTTTTATTCAAGGGTTAGAATAGAAAGAGGAAAAAAGTATATAGGTACAACGAACCGTATCGGGTATGTTAGAGACAGGTTTCACAGTCATCAGACTGTCTTCTGGAAGCAATAGTGGTCGCCCATAAACCTTGGAAGAACAGCTCTCAAAGCAGTAAGTAGTCCACCACACTCTTCTTCTCATTTCCTTTTCCAGAAGAGTAAGGCTTGAATCTGAATTCACCGGTTCCAGGTGAAGGTCTAGGCTGATAGCCATCCGAACAGCACCACCTACATACTGCCAGCTCTCCTCAGGATCTCCCTGTTTCTGAGCGAAATCACTCAACAGCAGCAATGCCTGAACCATCGTAAGATTTCCTTTATCAAACATGGAGATGTTTTTCAAGTGATGCTTCGCAACTGCGTAGTACTTCTTATCCACATCGCCAGTATCATCTTCATATAGCCATGCTCCAAATGATAAGACCATATTCATTAAGACTGGCCACGCATTCTGATCAATAATTGGAATACTCCGCTCATACATTGCTCTGAACGTGCTCTCGTGCAGGAATGGATTAAGCACGTGATAATGACTGAAATAGCTATCGACGAATATTCTCCCTTCCTCGACGACAAACACTGGTGTATTGTCTTGACTTTGATTTGGGGAAAGAGATTCTTCGAGATTGGAGGGCTGTTCCATTGTTCCCGTTTTCGTCTGAACCTTATTCCAGCCCACCAGTAATAAGGATTGCATATTGTCATCAACGAGGCGTTCATGCTGGCCATCCGGCTCGGGGAGTCCCATAAGCGAAACCTGGTCATTAGTTTCAGTGGAAGACTTCCAATTCTCTGGCAAATTATCCATAAGTAAGGCATGAGTGGTGGCATCCACCTCCCCGTTAGGAAACAACTTTTCTATTGCTGTTTCCAACAATCGTAGCCGAGTCTCCACATTTGTTAGGTGTCTCAATAAGTTAGCTGTAATCTAGCAGGTTTATAGTATCTTTACTCGCAAGGACAACTCACTCCCGTGTTAGAGGTGTCCGGACAACCTTTGAGGGGTACACGCATTTTCGGTTTTGACTCCTACATTGCACACACGACGGCCGTCCTTTTGAGCACTAGATCTCTGAATATTAATATCTCCTGTAAAGGGGTAGCATAGAATATATCAGGTCTACAACCTTAATCTTATGTTCTCGACATTCTGTACACTGTTGATTCACTTGATATTTAGCCGGTATTTTCCAGGATGAGCTGTGGGCACCTGGTACATACAGCCGGAATATGTGAGTTACGACCATAGTTTCCTAGTTGACATTCTTCTTTTGGCATCTTGGATATGGGGATCCGTCCAACCTAATTGGCAATGTGGAAATCACTTTCTGTCTGCCGCGCTTTGAGGTTCTTCCAGGCCTTTGCCAATCAGAAGATCATGTGAATTAACTAAACCAAAACATCACCTTTTCTAAACATATCGCACTATCCTGCAACAGGTCGGTAATCTCTTATTCTGTGAGTCAGGAGTGGAAGGAAGAATGTGAAGCTGTTCAACTGCAGATAAGTGATGCTATGCATTTATTTGCTATCCGATTACCTAATCATCCTGTCAAAATTGCTCGGAACGCTTGAAAATTCGGACCCTGCTGAACTGGCTCCCCCTCCCTGCCCGCGCTTGAAATGCCAGTCCCCGCTTAAAAAAAAAGGCGGTAACAATCGGGGCAGAATCTTGAACCACGCCAAGTTTTTCAAATCACGCCGAGCCATAGGCCCATGCCAGGACGCTATACAGCAAGCACACCCCTGCTAGGGAGGGAAGAGAGAAAGAAAAGCGGTGAGACAGGGGATAGCCAATTTGCTCGAATATTAACCGGCCAGACCTGAATTGCTCAGAAGCAAATGTTAGGTGCAGTTATTGAAGAACGATTCCCTCCAATCATGTTTGGCAGCAAAGTACAGTGGGGCGGAGTACTGTGTACCGTGTCTTTTATTGGTTACTATGCAACAGCTTACTATAAACTACAGTATCCACATTGACACTAAGCAAGCGTAGAAAATGTGTATAGTTGTACCATGGATCTATGTTACAAACAGGATCTTTCTCCACTAGATTCTTAGTCTCGTCCGCCTATCTAGCTATGACCATAGGAGCACTCCAAGCAAGCAAAATGATCCAAATGAAGGATTGGGCAAAATGAAAGCTGATGTAGTGAGGAATGGACATCGTGGTAAATCATATGTTCAATTGCCCAGAAATATCCAAACTTAATCTAGTCAAAGAAAATCAGCAGATTTGAGGTAATGATAAAATGACCAGTCTGAGATCATTGTATCCTCTGAGGAAGAAGACTCAATTTTCCCTACTGCCATCCAACGTATACTTGAAAAATTCCCGCAGCGAGAGGCAGAGAAAAGAAAACAGCTAGACATTTCCCAGTGGATAAAGACCACTTTCCATCATTTACTAACTCATCATCGAAAGGGTGGCTTCGAGGGCGACTGGGCACTGGAAAATTTTCCAATTTTACAGCACCACGGACAGAACGCGTGAATTTGTCAAGGATGGTAGTAGTGCCGATCCAAGGAATGGCCCATCGTATTACCAATTTATGATAGAGAGTCTCCGTAGCTTCAAGTTCTTGTTGCGCATGGGCCTCTCGCACAAGCGACGACGCTCGCTCGTATCGTTCATTCTGGAGGCTGTCAAAGACTTTGAACACTGCAGCGTCCTCTAATCTTGGTCCCTTCTCTTTCAATGCTCTCATCAGATGGTTAACAAGAGAAGCTGCTGTCTCTAATGCAGAGTTTCCACCTTGACCACCAAGTGGTTCGAACTGTCAAAGTTATCTCTCCAATTCTTACTTATTTCAGTTAGGGGATATTGTTAAATATATCATAAATCTGGCACATACCTTGTGAACCGAATCTCCTATAGTCACAATACGGCGAAAAAACCATCGCTTGTACACATACTCAGGCAATGGGCTTAGAACAGAAATTTTTCGAGCTTTGTAGAGGTCTCCGAATGTCGCCGTAGGTGTGATTGGATGATCCCAGAACTTTTCTGCTAGTTCCTTTTCGTCATCTTTGTTCAGACGAGGAATATTGGGTTCATGGTAAGTTTGGCCTAAGTTAGTAAACAGGAACCAATAGCATCTATCTAAAGGCCCAGAGGCTACCAGAAACGAATAGTGCTCTCCGATCACACGATAACTTTTGCCTTCACTGACATCTAATCCTGGGACCAAGGAAGATATGCCAAAGATACAAGCATAGTCACAAGGCATTGCTAGATACATGTTAGAACGAAGTTCAACCACTAGATAGAGCTATCAACAAGATAAGGCATATTTACCTGTCTTTTCAGACTCTGGGAGGTAACCGGGTTCCAGTTGGTCAGCAAGACGCCACATCTCCTCCCTCACGGCGCTATGAATACCGTCGGCTCCAATCACGATATTGCCAGTAAATTCACCTCCATCCTTGGTATAAACCTTCACGGCAGAATCGAGCAATTCTAATTTAGTAACTCTTTTGCTCGTTAAAATCTTTGACTTGTCGACTATGGATGAATGCAGAACTTGCAATACCATCTGGCGATCGAGAAAGAGAAGAGGATAACCATGTCTATTTGGGGGCGAGAGTAAGCACGTTTATTTCCCACAGTAAATATTGCTTTTCTCATAATTCTCCCTGTTTCCTGTGCAAGAGACCATCATAAATAGGGATAATACCTTTGAATAGCCCCATCCCTGAGTCCGTGAATTTGGGCTACTGTGCGTCCCCGGTTATTTTGAAAAAAGACCTTGTCTACAGGCTCTGGAACCAGATCGGCAATCTTGTCATAACAGCCCATCTGATCAAGGACCCGTAGACCATTCGGTAGCAAACCTATACTGGCACCTACTTGGGGAGCAATATCAGGATAAGCCTCGAGAACGAGAAAATCAATATTGGCCATCTCCAGCATTCGTGCAAGAGCTAGGCCAGTAATGCTTCCACCCACAACAATGACCTTGAAATTCTCAGACGACATTGTCGAAAGAAGCTCTAAGGGCGCAAAAAAAAAAAAGAAAAAAAGGAAGTGAAAGTCGCAAGCTCACAGACTATATCTTGGCTGTTTGGAATTCAATCAAAGCATATCTCACAGACGCATTCGCTATTGTTATATATTGGAGCGAAGCTCGCTGAGCTTGAATTCTCTAGCAACTAGCTCAACCTATTTATCTCTGTGGGTGGAGCTAGAAGACGTGGGAGAAACCCGATAGGAGGCCTGCCTGTAGGCAGGCTCCGACATTATATATCCTACAAAAAAAAGGTCCGTCGATCATTATTTTCACGGATGTCGTACGATAAAGCCATGAGAACCCTTTTCCCTGAAAGGATTAAGGTCAACATTGAACATGACTGAAACGTGTCTCCTCATTTGAGACATTTTTATCACAATATGATTGGTTCCTCTGTTCTAAAGGCGAAGCAAGGCAACCGGATATGTTAAGGCCCGATGTCCATTACGGGATCCCCGACTTTGGGTTAGTTGTCGCTTCTGCAAGTGCTATTCAGAAGTCAGAGTGCAAATATTTGGCATCGGTACTCGCGCTCCCGACACGCCGAAAGTTCCGAAGTCGGTATTGTAGAAGTCCGTATTGCGATTGCATTGTAGGCTGAGGAACGTCTCCACATGTAAACCTTAAGAGGAAATGGCTCATATTCTACTGGTTAGAAACTGATTTCGGCTGTACCTACTGATGGTCTATCAATTAACACCAAACAATTGCGCATATATATGTGCGTGTCTACCTTCTCTTGCTCAATATTAGACAATTAACTCCTCTGTCACTTTCCCATCATATCAGCAAAAATCTGAACCTGTGAATCCCAATGCCTTATCAAGTTGAAAATATCAATGTGCTGCAACGTGCACTTTCCTCCTTGGACTCGGAGAGTGCCAACTATGTGAAGCCCGATATAGTTCCGCTTGTTCTCCCCAAGGGACACCAGAAAACCACAAACCATCGAGCATTCGATGTGGATACTATCCTGGAACGAAACATTGACATACCTTTACGCGATGGAACTGTTCTACGAGCAGATGTGTTCCGGCCTCAGTCTACTCAAGGTCAAATTCCAGCTCTTATGTCGTGGAGCCCTTACGGTAAAAGTGGTCAAGGTCTGTTTAGCACATTAACCTGGGTGTAAGGACCAGGGAAATTAAAATATTTACCGACTTTATCTGACAGGAATTTTTAACCTTGATATGATCCCGGCCCGGGCTGGAGTCCCAAAATACAATCTTTCTGGATATGAAAGTTTTGAAGCACCCGACCCCGCTGAATGGACAGCTCGTGGCTACGCAGTCGTTAACGTAGATTCCAGGGGATCATTCGACTCTGAGGGGGACCTAAGGTACGAGTCTCCACAGACCTGAAAATGGGCACTTTCCGAGGGAAACCCCAGATCCTGACAAGGTGCTACAGATGGTTTGGAACTGGTGAGGGCCAAGACGGACATGACGCAGTCGAGTACGTGGCAGGGCTACCATGGTGCAACGGAAAAGTTGCTCTTATGGGAAATTCATGGCTTGCCATGGCTCAATGGTTCATTGCCGCCGAGCAACCTCCTCATTTGGCTTGCATTGCCCCATTAGAGGGAGCCACTGACTTCTATCGGGAAACACTGTGTCGAGGCGGTGTACCTTACAAGCCTTTCTGGAAACTCCTGGTACAGCATTGCCTTTTCGGTGAGACATGTTTTAGCCTCTAGCTATCTGTTTTTGGAATCTAACTTCATTGATTACGGTAGGGCGCAACAAGCAAGAGGATATAATTTCAATGCTTGATCGATATCCATTGTTAAATGAGTATTGGAAGGATAAGAGGGCATGTATAGAAAAAATAAAAGTTCCTGCTTATGTGCTGGCAAGTTACTCGAGTGGCCTCCATACTATAGGAGCCTTCAGGGGATTCGAAGACATCCCCCATCAGAATAAGTGGTATGCCTGACGCATTATTGAATAGTCACCGTGTCAATGGTTGAAGATTAACACAGAATTTCCCACCTCCAGGCTTCGAGTACACCCACACTTTGAGTGGTACGATCTATATCAACAGGATACCAACAATGATCTGCAACTTTTTTTTGATCATTTCACCAAAGGGGACTTAAACTCGTGGGTAAACACGCCGCCAGTTCGTGCCACAGTGTTGCGCTTCAACGAGGTAGGCTATGTGTTCGTTCCTTGCCAACCCAGAACTGACGCTTTTCTTTAACAAACCAGGTACCTGAGCCGTATCACGCTTTCCAAAACTGGCCTGTTCCCAATACCGACTATCAAACTCTTTACCTGACGGGAAATGGGCACCTAGCCGAACAGCCGGACGACCAAAATGTGTGCCTCTCCTATCAGGCAGATGTACAGGCCTCGCAAATGGACACAGATAGTGAGGAAATACAGTATGAGTACACCTTCACACGACGAACCTACCTAATCGGCTATCCTAAAGCCGTTCTATATATGGCTTGCCCGGATCATGACGACCTGGATGTTTTCGTTCAACTTCGCAAATCCGATGTAGCCGGCAACATGTTACAGAATATAAATATTCCTGTCAAAGATTTGGGTATCCCCGCATCTGAGGTTGAGACTGTAAACTGCATGAAGTACCTTGGACCGTCTGGTATCCTTCGGGCAAGCCACCGCCAACGCTCCTTGGAGTTATCAAAACCGCACTGGACTGTTCATGCGCATGACCGTGCGGACCTGATTCCACCCGGACAAGTCGTCGAACTTGAAATTGGGCTTTGGCCTACAGGGATGGTGTTTGAAGTTGGTGAAAAATTAATTTTCAAGATTGCAGGACACCACATGACTCTGGCCGAATTTGCCTCCCTGCGAGGAGAATTTAGAGCAGACAATAAAGGCCGCCATCAAATCTATTCGGGGCCTCAGAATCCTAGCCGACTCATCATCCCTGTGGTGCACATCTAGGATCTTTGTGTAATTATTCAACAATTATTTGGCAGCAGACGAAGGAAATGTTTCAAGTCGAGTCTAGCGTATTCAAGACCGTTTGATTGACCGTTATTTATTATCCTGGTTGCGTTGAGGACGTTCCTAATTGGGATAGGTTCCCGTATGCACGTGACCCACATACATATAGTTAAAGAAGTCTAAAGTCTAGTTAAAGCCTACCCGTATATTAGTTAAGCCAGTGCTAATTACCCCCTTAAGGTTTCGTGCTAACACCGCAAACAACCCCCTTCTTTACAGAGCACAACATCGCATTCGCGGCACCTATATTAGGTCTTAAAGTCCTGTATCCTTCCCCGAATAGGCCTAGAAGCCCCCGGAACAGCCCCAAAGTTAGTTAAAATAATCCCAAATACTCTAGGGTTTGTCTGAGCATACCTTTGGGGTCCAATTAGTTCTATTTTTGCGATAGTAAATGCAGTAAGCTCTAGTGGACCTCCTTACTTGGGTATGCTCCGGGACTGCTATATAGTTAAATCTAGTTAAACCCGTCACTAGCCGGTCCTGAAAGCTCCTGCAATCGTGATGATGTTTAGGCTTTAAGCCCTTATTTAATGCTGGCTAGGGGTCTGCTCGGTAAAGATATTGAATAGTGGTGGCTGGTGCTGGCGCCTACGCCTAGAAGGTTGGGAGGGTGGTACAGGCCCTATGGATGAATTTAAGAAGTCTCTAGGCTTTGAAACCCTATCAGAACACCTAGTAGGCCCTATATTAGGTAAAGAATTCAGGTAAACAAATCGTTAAAGATAGGGGCCGGCTTACCGGAAGTTTAATTAAAGTTCTAGGTGATCCGTGCTCTAATTTGATCACGTGCATACAGGAACCTATCCCGATTAGGAACGTCCTCAACGCAACCAGGGAAGGGATGCCTCTCAGAGTCCAACAACGGAAATCGTTTTTCTCTTTTAAGTCGTCATACGATGCTAGGCTTCTTCTAAAATAGAAATACATTAGTTCACTTGTCAGGCTCTTATTATAGATAGGTATTATTACCATGAAGATTAATAAAATTATGGGTTTAATGAAGGGAAAAAAAATTGAGTTGATGATTTTAATACTAACATTAGATCTCCTCGAGCATTGAACCTAAAAGTAATCCGATAGTTTCTGTTGCCGAGTCTCACAATTGAACAGGAATAACCCTTGTCACCATTATTGAATCAGGATCGCGGTAGACTCTGCTCCGAGCGGGGAGGACCAACGGGAAGGACCAACGGGAAGGACCAACGGGAAGGACCAACGGGAAGGACCAACGGCCTAAGTCGGTCCGCAATAAGTTACCTACCGACTACGGCCTTCAACACTACTAATTATTACATATTGGAGCGAAGCTCGCTGAGCTTGAATTCTCTAGCAACTAGCTCAACCTATTTATCTCTGTGGGTGGAGTCAGAAGGCGTGGGAGAAACCCGACAGGAGGCCTGCCTGTAGGCAGGCTCCGACATTACATTTATTTCATCTCCTTCTCAGTCAATGTTCGTCGGCAGCAGACTGAGAAACCTCCGAATGAGACCGATAGGCGCAAATAATTCTCTCCCAGAAATATGATTGGATACGCCGATGGTCATGCTACTCTACTTGGAAGACATATTCTTTAATCTCCAGTCGCTCGTCTGGTCCACTGGATTACACAAGCTAAGATTACCATCCTTGATACCTGATCCAAGTATAAATACAGGTCCCGCGCTGCTTTCTTTTCAATGTAAATCAGTACAAACATCGAAAGTTGTATCTATTCAGCTCGTTGGAACTTTACTATAGGGCTTTTCTCTTTCTCATTGAGAGCAATATGTCCATCACTGTTGGTATCGCTGGAATCACGGGCAAATTCGGCCGCCTCGTGATGAAGAGCTTTCAGTCTTACCCTGACGTGAACATCCGCGGTTTCTGTCGTGACTCATCCAAACTGCCGGAGAACATCCTCTCCTTGCCTCACGTCACTGTCATTCAAGGCGAATCGAGCGACCAAGCTGCTCTAAGCTACTTTGCAGAGGGCTGTGATGTCATCATCTGTTGCTATCTCGGTGACAACGCACTCATGATAGAAGGCCAGAAACTACTGGTCGACGCGTGTGAATTCGAAAAGGTGGGCCCCGCTATTTGGCTAGCAATTACTGTCTTGATTTCATGAAACTTTGGTATAGAAAGCACCCGGCTAAAGACCTCATGAAGCATGTTAAGACATATCTCGATACAAAAACGAATATCAAGGGTCTTCATGTCCTGATCGGGGCATTTATGGAGACATTCTGGAGTGGATATTTCCAGGTCTGGAACTCAAAGGACTTCAAGTTCTCGTACTACGGGGAGGGAAATGAAATCTGGGAGTCCACCACTTACAGAACCGCTGGTGAGTATGTGGCTGCCGTTGCCTTAGGTCAGCGTGCTGTAGGAATACAATATTGTAAGCTGATATCTTCTGTGAAATCTTTCTCCGTATACAGGGCCTGAGTTAACCATAACGAGTCAAAATTAAAAGTTCTCGGTGATAAAAAGACAATCAGTCAGATTGCAGATGAATTTCCCGAGGTGTACGGAAAAAGCCGCAGCTCGAGCGTCTTGGCTCTTTGGATGATCTCTATAACACGATGCAGGAGGTCTACATGAAAAATTCTTCTAACGTTTATGCTTATCTAGCCATGTAAGCCTCCGTCCAAGTTAAGTGAATATAACAACGAACAGATGGCCGATACTCTTTAAGGTTCTATCAATACTACTGCATTAACGGGCAGACTTATCTGAGGAAGGAACTAAACAATTCTAAATATCCGAATATAAAGCCAGTCACTTTCGAGGAATTTATGCAGTCACACAAAGTGGAGGAACTGGCTAATACTTACCAGAATGCTGGACCGGACATCTAAATTGTCAGCAGGCGTGAGCACCTTTACTTAATTAAGCAGGTATGTACTTCACAAGGCGACAATCTAGACTAAAGAAAATCATATTCTACGGTCCAAAACGCAGTGAAAGACAGCGATAATGTTCTCTATAGTTAAATTATAATTATGCAGTCTTCATGTGTATAAGAGAATCTCCGGGTTTGAATATTATCAGCGGAGAGGTCTTCATGAGATTGGGACGCTTGATTATTATCCTGAACCTAGGTGAAGCGAAGCTATTTACGTATGCCTCGGCGCGCCTGGGCTAACCCCAATGGGGAAGGTGAGGGAGAACCCTCTGGAGCTCTAGCTCTCCAACAAAGATCTCCGACCATTTCTGCAATAGTTAATTGTGAAGGTACTCAGATGTTTCTTTTGGGGAAATATGGATCCATTCTTCGCATTAATATACTGCAATACTCGTCATACAACGGTAATGATGAGGGCATACTGTACGGACTAGAGTGGAAAAATAGACAGGAAATAAGTCTGATAGTCAAGAACTACGGAATACGCAGCGTAGTCTGTTAAATTCAGGCCTGAACATGGGCACTAACCTCTTATGACTATGTCTGAACCCCGCATTCTTGACATACGTATTGCGGTAAATGAGACATTGGGGAAGTGTGGAGAAGAACCTTCATGGTTTTTGCCGGTGGCGCCGAGGGAGACAGCGCGTTCGTTGCATTTTCGGCAGACCCTTCGGTAGATTAGGCAATATCAAAGCAGAGTCCATACACCCTCATATTGCATCGCAACAACCACTCTAGCAGAGCATTAGTTAGCGGCAAACAACTACCTTCTATGTGTGATCGGATAAGTTTACTTGCGCCTTTTGTATCCGACTTATAATTTAGCCCGCAGATCACCAGCATTTTCCAAGACTTTTCCAAAGAGAAAATGGTATCTTTTTTCTAGACTTGCTCATCTCCACATCCTCAGCTGACTCAGTACCATGCGTCATCAGTCGGAATCCCACTCGAGGAAAAGAAAAAATATCACATTAGCTTGCAATCCGTGCCGTACGCGCAAGATCCGTTGTGATGGCATCAAGCCAACGTGTGGCTCATGCTGGCGGCGGAAAACTCCATGTTCCTACGCCAACGAAGGTGGAAGGAGAATCTTTCGCAACTTGTAAGCTCGTGTCTTGGATCTCTGACGTCACTAAGTGCCTTCTGAAATTATGAGGTAGCATTAACTGGATCAGGTTCGCAAACACAAATTGCATTCCCAACCAGCAGAACGGCAATGATTCTCAACATTCTTCTGAGTGTCAATCATCGAGATCGAATGACCTTCTTAGCCCTGGAATTGACAGCACCTCTCCTCAGGGATCTGCCACAGCTAACCCTATTTCTAACAGCGTAGCTGCTATATCCCAATCTTTGTGGCTAGAAGATCCCAGGGTCAGCCAATCTGTTGGTTCATTGACAACAGTAAATCCAGATGGCGGTCAGTCTCAGAACCTCAGTAGTCAACTTCGAATTACCGCAATGGGCTTGGCTTCTGAAGGAAGTGAAACCCTTCCACAAAGTCCGGCAGAATTTTTCGGAGATTCATCGACAGTTTATTTTTTGAAACAGATACAAAGCCCGCCAGAGTCTAATTTTAATGAGGTAAACCCAGAAAAAAATATATCTCTATGTCCAGAAAACAACATGGCTAGAGTCCCCATGTCCAAAAGCTCTGCTGATCTAGTGAGAACTTACGACTTACCACCACGCCAATTAGCAGACTATCTCCTTGACTGCTACTTCAACAAAATCCACAGATTGTATCCATTTGTTCATAAGCCTACATTTCTGTACACCTATAGAATCCTGTGGAACTCAGAAGCCGAGTCCAACGGGGAAGGTCTCCTTTCTGGCATGGGTTTAGGAGATCCCAGTGTATCACCATCGGTATTTCACTGTGCGTTGAACATCCTGTTTGCCCTAGGATGTCAGTTCTCCAAATTAGACTGTCAGACACGTGAATCCACTTCTGAAGAGTTCTTTCAGCGTGCTCAACGGCTTCTTAGTGTCCTTTTCCTTGGAGAGGGAAGCTTAGCCCTCGTGCAGACTCTGGTCTTGACAGCACAGTACCTACAGGGAGATGAATCACCCGCGAGATGTTGGAACGTAATTGGGCTTGCTTGTAGAATGGCTCAAGGGCTTGGACTGCACTCTCTAAAGGCTGATGAGGGAAAATCAGCAGCTGAGTTGCAAATGAGAAAGCGCATTTGGCATGGGTGTGTGATGCTAGATCTGTGGGTGACGCTGTGAATTGAGATTTTTTCAAATTCAAATGCACTGACTAAAGTTGTTAAAGAGCGAGCAGCATGATGCTGGGGCGTCCTCCGATGACATACGCCTCCACAGTGCCTTTTCCGAATGCTATTGATGATGAGTGTCTTAAAGCCGAACCTCAAGACTGCCAACAACCGGAGGACACTTTTTCACAGACAGAGTTCTATGTTCGGACATTGCACTTATACGAAATCCTTAGGGACATCCTATCCAGAGTCTATAGGCCATGGGAAGATGGGAAGGCTCTCGATGAGACAGACGGAAGGAGTATTGAAAGCACCCAGATTCAAACACTAATTGAATTGGACGGAGAGCTCTTGAGTTTCAAGTTGGGCCTTCCAATAGCTTTACAATGGCATGTAGAGAACAAAGATATGGATTACACTGAAGGCTTTCGCCGGGAGAGCAGTCTTCTGAGAGCAAGGTTGGTGAGCAGTTCCGTATCTGTGGCATTTACTAAATGATTCTCTACAGATTCCTTCACTTGAGGATCTTGCTCTTGCGACCCGTACTTGCCAAATTTTGTCTCAAAAAGTCGTCTGTTTGTAAATCCAACTCTGTTCATAAATGTTCCTGCCAGAGGCAGCGTAAAGAGAGCAAGATCTCCTCGGACTTCACTATCAGTTGCTCAACGTCTTGTGTTGAGACCGCCCTTGAGCTGATCCGGCTAATGAATACCACTTCAAGAACCGAGCTGGCTAGCGTATGGTGGTACAGCGTCTTTTGTAAGTGTTCATCGTGCGTGTGAGACGAATGTCCTCTGAGTCTGAGTCCTTCCTAGATACTTTCACAGCTGGAGTGATTCTTATACTAGCTCAGACCTGTCCAGTTATTGAATCTATCTTTTCGAAAAATGTTCTAGATGATTCTTGGAAAAGCTGCCTCGATTGTTTAGAGGCTTTGAGATCGTTCAGCAAGATTGCGGAACGTTGTTCGCGCACTCTTCAAGTAACCTTTTCTCATGTCCTATCTAGGAGATGTCAGAATATGAACTCCGAAGACTCTTCTTTCAATCCCAGGACATCCTGCCCTGTAACACCTAGATCTGTACCTCCAGGTCTAGGCCCGGAGAGATCAACAGCTTCCTCGTCAATGTTCTCCCAGAAGCGCGTCATCCCGGAATTTGAAGAAACAACAAATATTGGGAATGCAAACGTCGATGAATCCGGGTCATTTGATAACACTTGGATTCAACAGGGCATCGATGACTCTCTGTTGGAAGCGCTATGGGATGATTATTGGCTAATTGAGCCATCGCTTCCTTTACACTAATCCACACAAATTTACGGCTATCACTTCAAATTTCAACACGATACAGTCTCGATTCATTCCTTTGACTCCTGTTTCTGGATACAGACAACTTTGCTAACTATCTTAGCTTTCAGGTATCCTATTGGAGTAATCTGGTTCTTGGAAGGCAATTTGTGCAACGGAGCAAAGTGTTGTAGATCCTTTACAGTGATTCACAAGCCAGGTATCCGAAATTTAGAGGCGAACTTATTGTACTAGACTGGGATCTTAAATACATGCATTTGTATCCCGAGTCTCTCGCTGTCGCAAACCCAGGAAACGACTTGCTTCTCATAATCAGTCATGACATAAGCATGAGGGACTCCTGATCATCATAATCTAGCGTCGCAGAACCGACCCAGTTCGGTCCCAAAGCTGCGCTATTGGATTTCTCATTTGGATATAAACTTAAGATACAATTGACAATATGCATAACATGTAATGAAGTGGCCTCTAAATTCAGGAAGAAACATCTATGCGCATGCTCCCTACCCTGCTCCTAGACTGAATTCAATATAGGCTTGGCTGCCCTAATCGGCAATAGATATCCGTTATTTTCCCGCTGTTAGAGTTCGCTTCCGGTTATTTTTACCATGCCGATACAAATTCCGAAACATACCAACCATCCTTTATGCTGTTTGATTTTAGCATCCGAGGTATTAGCTCTAGCTATCGTCATACTCTTTTCTTGCCTTTTCGATTATAGAAATATAATTTTAGGAATCGATTATTAATGGTGCAAAAATCAAATTGATGACTATTGTCTAAGATTATAAAGAGCTCGGATTTTGGACTTCCTTGTACCTCAGGGCAACAATAAAGTACATAATGCCGCCAAGTCATCCTGAATGTAATCGCCCTGGGTGCATTCACGGACAATAAGATACGTTATGAATCCGGTCTTCGTAACGTATGCCCCCCACACCTATACGTTCGTATCTGTGGAGGTGGGATTACCCCACAATCTCCCCAGTAATGCGGAGATTCTAATATCGCCGCGTTATCCGTAATACAGTACTTTTACAGATCTTTACCTAGCGCGTCCTCATTGATATTTAAATAAGATCTCCTTAGCATTATTTCTCCATTCCAGTGCAATATTTTGTACGACCAAAGCTATATTATTTGTCTTATTATCGACTATTTCGATCCAACATGCAAACTCATAATGACCTCTACTTCTCTAAAATCGGCATTTTGCCCTACTACAGAGGAGAACTGCACTTCACAAATGTTGCTATTGGGATAATAGTATTCATTGTGCTGTATGTCATCTACATTTGTTTCCTCAGTCCCTTAGCCAAGATACCAGGTCCTTTCTGGGCATGTATTTCTCGATTGTGGATCGTACGGCTCTCCCGGAAAGGCAATATGCATCGAGTTATGCTCCGCCTTCACGAAAAGTACGGCAAATTAGTGAGAGTTGGCCCAAAAGAAGTAATTGTAGCTGATTTAGCTGCTGTTAAAACAATCTACGGTAACTATTCACGGCCCCAGACTCATACGGGGCTTTAGGTTGCGACCACTAACTGATTGTTCATAGGTGCTGGTACAAAATTCCGAAAAAGCGACTGGTATAGTAAGTTTCCTATTATCCTATCTACCGTCTCCGATGTTGAATGACACCGCTAATAGAAGACTCGCAGGTGTATGGCAGGGACACCGCAAGTTTGACCTCTTCGCAGAACGAAATGAAGACATCCATAGCGGTCAGCGGAGGTTGGTTAACAACATCTACTCTCTGGCTAGTTTGAAAGAGTTCGAAGGGAAAGTAGATAAAGTGATTGAACATTTCATGTCGAACATATCAGAAAAGGGGCCCGAAGCAACAATAGACATTGGGAAGTGGGTGCAACTTTTCGCCTTTGGTAAGCTGGTAAATCCCGAAAGATCCAAGCTGGTTACTGATTGCCTAAGACGTAATTGGCGAAATTACATTCTCAAAATCCTTCGGCTTTCTTGAAAATGGAACCGATGGAGGCGCTTTTCTCCAAATTGAAAATGCTCTGAAGTCCGCTGCGTGGGTAGGTCAAGTTCCGTGGCTCTTCTGGTTACATGACTTCTTAACGCCTGTCATTGGTAACCATTTGGGTATTGCGGCGCGACATGGGAAGCTTCGTGAGATTGCTGCTCGAGAAGTGGCGAGACGTACGGGACACAAAGGTGAACAAAAAGACATTCTTGCAAAGCTATTTGAAGTGGGGAACAAGAAAGCTCAACAGATATCTCATGAAGACATTCTGTCCATGTCAGCTTCTAATGTCTTCGCGGGATCCGATACCACCGCCATATCTCTTAGATCCATCATTTACTTCTTGTTGAAAACCCCCGTTTCCTTATCCCGACTCATGAATGAGATCGAAGAGCGCAAAAGTCAAGGGAAATTGTCTAATCCAGCCAAGTTGGATGAGGCCATGGATATGCCATATCTTCAAGCCTGCATATATGAAGCTCTACGGTTACATCCGGCTGTTGGTATGAGTTTACCTCGAGTTGTTCCTGAAGGGGGGACTGTGATAAATGGTTGCTTCTTGCCAGAAGGGGTAAGTGTAATTTGAAATCCAACATCTAATTATGTCGCCCTCGTCTAATGTCCATCCTCTCCAGACAACGGTTGGCATTAATCCTTGGGTTATTCACAGAGACAAGAGCGTTTTCGGAGAAGACGTCGAAAAATTCCGTCCCGAAAGGTGGCTGTCCGAAGGTAATGGCGACATGAGTATGTAACCAGATACTACCTTTTAATCTCCAAAACATTCAGAGACTGAGGTTCTCTAATAGAGAGATTTTTCTTTGCATTCGGTGGTGGGGCTCGGCTTTGCCTTGGGAAAAGTACGTCTAAAGCAGCATCTCATTTATTTTTCTTTTCTCCTGCTTCCCCTCTATTCCACTGACGTCAGCTGACATATATACCACTACAGATATCAGCTGGATGGAAATGAGCAAGGTAGGTAACCATCGACAATTAACTGTGAAATGTAACAATAACTCCATAAACCAGATTATACCAACATTTTTCAGTCATTTCGAAATCCAGTTTTCGGAGCCAAATACGGTTTGGAAAGAAACATGCTGGTAAGCTATCATTTTCTTCTATTGACAAAATTCGACAGTTTGTCTCAGGTTACATACTAATGTTATAATATTAAAGGTGGTTTGTGAAGCAAGAAGGCTTTCTAGTTAAAATTCGTTCTCGTGAGTGATAAGTATCCGGAGATAGCTTCTGTATGTTATATTGCTGCCTAAATTTTTTTAGAGTTGATCCGTCCATATGTACTGGTCATATATTGTGCTATCTATCAGTTATGGCCAAGAAAGTTGTCAGTATAGTAGTTGGCAGTGTTTAAATCGAGTTTATTTCTTTTAATCCTTCCGTTATGAGTTTAAAAGAATGACAATTTGATATTTTCTTCACTGTCGGACACCTTTCATTTTCGCAGAGGGGTCAAACGGATTTTTACGGAGCTATGCGAATGGATTTGTGAATAGCCATCTTGGCATAGACAATAATAGGACTAGTGAACTAAACTAAAGAATTAGGCTTTCTTGGCTGGCTAGGAACAGATTCCATCTTACGATTGCCATGTTATCCAACGTCTCTTTCTTCCTATTGCTTTCCTTTGCATATTTCAATTCCTCTTCCTCCTCCCACCATGAGTCCAGCATTGATAGCCTCCCCGTAGAGATTCAGAGGCATATCTTCCGCTTCGTAAGTAGCTCGCCAGGTTCTCATCTTATGAGCCGTCACACTAAGAAGATCCATGTTTATAATTACTCTCCCAGAAGTCTATATTCTCTCAGCCAATCAAGCCGAGACTGGCATTTCCTGGCAGCACCTATCCTCTATGAATACCTCAGAGTCAAATTTCGAGATGATATTAGCCTCCGGAAAGATATTTCCGAACTTAAGAAGGATGGTCTTGGCCGGCAGTTCTTGAAATACACCCGAAAACTTGACGTTGTTTGTCTTGAAGAACCATGGCTGGAAACTAAAACTTCACGGCGTCTCTGGCAGAATAAAGACTGGGCAATGGAATTTGTCGACTATATTCCTCCAGCTTCAAGAAATACTTTTCTCGAACACTGCCTAACGGAATGTCAGGATTCTAATCTTTGGTTCTTGCACAGGACAGTTAGCTATTATCAACAGAAGGACTGGGAGCCGCTCGTCTCCTTGATTTCCCATCTAGAAAATCTTAATGAGCTGAACTATGTAATAAGCAATATGTTCCCCGCCTCACTCTACCAAGCCATTTGCCAGCACCATCCAACAAGCCGGCTAAATATCTGGACCCCCTAGTGGCCAAGTCTTGATCTCCCCGGCCTGGGACGCGTTCACGACTACGTTGCAGAGGAATTCAGGGAACCCTTTGACCTCAATATCCTGCGATCACCAGGACTCCAGACTTTAGCTGTTATCTACAACACTGGGAGGAGTTTAACAGATAAACAACATGTCGATGAAGTTCTGTCGTTCATCTTCCTTCCTCCAAATATGAAAAATCTTATTGTTCAGGACATGAACGCAAATGACAATTCCACCTTAGAGAATGTCAAGCAGGAATGGCAGGAGTTTACTAGAACTGCCAAAACTCTCCCCACAGCGGCGTGCCTGGAGTCGCTTACTCTCAACTTTCCCGGTTCGCACGGGCCTTGTGAGGAAATCCTCTTGAGGTTAACGAATATCGTCGACCTATCCCATATTTGATCACTCGATATGGGAGTTTTTTTAGATCCAAAGATATTAACCAAAGTCGCTTCAAAACTAATTGGCCTGGAAAGGCTTTTCCTGCATGTGGACCCATGGAATCAGCAACTCGGGGACACCACGGCTGATAACGAAGATATGATAACCGCGATACAAACTTTCCGTCCTCGCAAATTCCTCTGTCTACGTGACCTGAGGAGCAACTTGGCTCTTGATCGTATCCTTTTACAACACGGACGTACATTGGAAGGTCTTACGATCGAACCATCTGAGCACCAACGACGACTTACCGGGGTATACGACAACGGATACAAGTATCCAGTTATGGATAATGATCAAATCACTCAATTAGCTCAAGCCTGCCCGCAATTGCAGGAACTTCGCCTCCCTTTACAGCGGCAGCAGGGTAGCTCACACGAATGTGATATATACAGAGCACTAGGTCAATTCCTGCATCTCCATACGCTTATCTTAGATCTCCATTGCGATCCTAGACCACTACCCCTTGGCCCTCAAGAAAATGTTAGCTCTGCCTGTCTCCGGGAGACGTTGATCAATGCCGCAGTGGACGAAACACTTGGCACAGGAATTTGGGATCTCATTGCGTCTAATCAGTCTACCCGTCGACTCCAAAATTTACGTGTGACTCCCTTCGGTGCCGATTTCTTTTCAAGGGAGGAGCAACATATCATTCAGCAGGTTGGCCGATCGTTTCTTCTAACCCGTTCCGATTTCTATCTTACGGAGCCGTCTCCGACAGTCAAGGAAATTGGTACAATGGCGTGGAAACTGTGGAGGGAAAACGATATCGGCGAGTACGGTTCAATCCATATTCCCAAGCGCATTAAGGGGATTATTGAGGAGCTTTGGTCTCTTGGTTCGGATAGAAACCTAAGTAAAAAGTGGAAGGAATTTCCTCTGCTCGTTAAGAGCTTTCCCCTGCAGGTAAATTATGCCTCGCACACAGGCAGCTAGAGATTCCCAATTGGGTAGTGACTTTTGATATGTATATCAAGCAATACTGAGGATGAAGGAGATACTAATTTGTAATTCAAAATCTAAAACTACTGTTTAAAAGCAATAATTCATACAGTATTAAGTTAGAGTAAATATGATTTCGATTAATGCCTCTTCACGTATACCATATTTCAACAATATCGAAGCTCCAGCAGACCTCTCCAGCTGGCAACTAATCCGATCATTACTCAGCAAAGACTATCCTCAATAGGTTTAGGCCCCCTAGAAACCATGGAGTCACTGATTCATATTTCATTGAGACCTCATAGCCTGCTTAGCATACTGTAACTCAGAATCGTTGCTTCAACAGTGGCCCGACCAAAATTGCGACATACAAATATGACTTATTACAGGTACGGTAATACTCGGATATTGTATCGGATACGGTATCCGATACAGTTGCCGATACAGTTTCATAATAATAATATGAAGAGGAAGGTTCTTTACTCTACTCCGATATCCTAATAGTACAAGGCGCGCTATAAAACGATTAAATAGGATGTGGCATAAAAATATCAACTGGGATTGTGGGGTTACTTGCTAAAAAAAAAATGCGCTGCTTGCCTCAAAGGCTGCTAACCTTTCGTCTTGCGAATTCCCGAATGAATCTGCTACATAAATATTCTCTATCCTTGAATTAAAATTCTCGTGTTATTTACACCCTGATTGAGAATAACTTTGTTAAAGACACTAGAAATTTTGGGGGGCGAGCTTTGAGATTAGTGAATATAAGTAGCCTTTTCCTAATACCATCTCCTTTAGTAGAATATTTAGTGACATAGCTTCCGACTGGTGCTTCTGGCTATCATAAAATTTGATATGATGTGTCAGATCCAGAGCGACCAGGAGAATTTTCCCTTTGGTCGAGTGAAATGAGAATCTGATATGATGTGCTATTCTACAACTAACTCCGCCATAGATATCTAGAGTAAGTTATTCCATAACTGTGCGCGTCTTTGGAGATATGCATTGGTGATTCGTGCTGCATAAGTCTTCGCAATGGAACCATTCACTTTAGACTTTGAGAAGGTTGACTGTGGACACTGTACAGGTATGGTTACAAACCCATCTACCTCTTTTGTAAGCTATTACTTACAGGTCCTTTCCGCAGTATAAAGCAACGAGTTTCCAGCAAATTTGAGGCTCACAAAAGATTTTTTTTTCTAGCCGGGCATGCATGTCACACCCACTCATCTGGTGCAGCACAGGGCACGAATACTAGTATTCATGACGCAGTAAACCTGGCTTGGAAACTCGGTAGTACTGTCAAGTGCTGGTATTCTCCTCAGGTCCTCGAAAAATATGACTTGGAACGCCGCCCAGCCGCCCAATATCTCACTCAGCCCGACAAGAGATTCTCAGCAGCTATATCCGGAGAGATTCCAGCGGAATATAGAGAAGTGTACAAAGACGCCAACGAGCTCTTCTCGAAGTTCTTCAACGAGACAATCCTGTTCAACATTGGCCTTGGAATTTACTACGAAACTAATATCCTCAATAAGCCCTGTTCATCAGGCATGGTGACTTCCGACTGGCACGGACCTGATACCCTTGTTTATACAGCCGGATCTCGAATCCCGAGTCGGTTGTATCACCATTCAAGAAACTTGGGGAATTGGTGGGTTCTCCTCTTTGCTGGAAGATCTCCAACAACTCGACTTAAATTAGAGGAAGCCATCCTTCAGTTGCTGAAAATTCTCAACCATCTACCTGACGGACTGGTGAAGTCTCTCACGCTTGTTGCTAATTCGTACAATGAAGCAACTGCAGTCTTTAATGTGCCGCACGCTGGGGACGTTTTGTATGATGCGCACGTATCGGCACACACTGCATATGGTGTCTCTGCTGAGGTTGGTGCTATTATTTTGCTCCGCCCGGACGGCACTCTTGCCTTTGCCACCTTACTGGAAAGTGCAGGTGAGGTCGGTCCTTATTTTGAAGCCTTCACGAACTAGTGCATGCAAGCTTGGGCTTTTTATGAATCGTTTGAGGGACTAGAGAATTTTTCTAGACGACATAGATAGAAATAGAGCTAGAAATGTAGAATGTTATGCAAAGGAAATTACTATTAACCCATCATTTAACTAATTTTTGTCAGACAGGAGATTTCTCCTTTTGGTCGAGTGGTAAGGAAGTCCGATCATTTTTGTTTGGCATACAGGGGTTCGAGGCTCATTGGAGAGTCGCGAAGCAAGTATGCTTTCGGTAGAGTGTCAATTTATGCTAATGGAGCTCAGCATGTATTAGTTATCTCCTATATCCTAACCCATGCTGGCTACCTGTTATAGAACCAGTGAATAAGGCTAATTCCTTAGTTCTAAAGACATCCTTCTTTCCTGTAGATAACAATAGAGAATATTAGTATGTAAATTAAACCTTAAGGACGCCAAGGATACAAGAAGATAAAATTTCAAAATGCCAATCTTTAAAAACGCTCAAGATTATAGTGAAGAGAAACAGGGGTCCCCGGGCCTTTTGGCTTTCAGCTATAAAAGAACTGGCTGACTGGAAAGCAACAGTCTCAGACACTATTAGACCGCCGTAATGGTCACTATCTAAGAATAACAACCTCAAAGATCCCCACTGTCAGTTTCAGCATATCCATTGACGTCAGTACCAGTAACTTCGTTATTTCCATGATTCTTATCTACCTCTTCTTGCGAAGTAGTCTCATCGAGGATTTTTTTAATAGCGTCCTCCAGTAATAGACCTATCAGCGATTTATTCTCTTGATCCTCTCGGATTCCCGTTGCGACAAGCTCCTTTTCCTTCCTGTCGAGTTCCTCCCTCTGGCGTTTAATTTCCTGGAGCTCGTTGCTTAGATTTGCTTCGAGTACATTCTTGTTGAGTTCCATTGCTTTTATCTTGCTATCGAGCTCATCATGAAGTTCTTCCAATTGTGCCATTCTAGCGGTATCCTGCAGGACTTCTGTGAATTCCATGGAGGACTGAATCAAGGAACAAACGCCACGGGCAGTCATTGGGATTCTGTGAACTGCAGTATGTCGAAGCTGGTTCACTGAAATTAAAGCCTTCCTCAAACTTTCACCATGTACTTTGAAGGCAGAAGCTGGCATCTTTTCCGAACGCCTCGTCAATAACCGTGTCCACTTCGTCAATTCACCAGCCATAGGGCAATCCCAACCATTGCTCTCAAGCACTGTTGGTAGCCACTTCTGCGCAAATTCGAAACAACATTCTTCAAGAACACGTTGAGCGGAGGACAGGATTATATGTTGCGTTTTATACGGAATGTAGGCAGGATACAAACATGGCATACTTGGCAACGGCACTACAATCGGGATGGATGTTAATAGACCAGTAGAACTCTTCGGAAATGTATTTTTATTACCTACCATCATCAATAGCTGCTGGGACCTCGGCTTCTTCTTCCTCTACTACTTCTTCTCGGATATACTCCCTATCCGGATCGTATGGTGGCTCATCTAATGATGCAACCTCCTCTAAGGCCTCCGCTGCAGAGCGTGCCGCATCATTTTCTGACGCTGTACGTTGCGCATCTCTGGCTGAAGAAGACAAAAATAGATTTGGAAATTCGAGTTTCGCCTTCACTTCTGATTGAAAGATTCCCCTTTCAAGCAAATCCTTGACGACTTCCACCGTACTCGTGGGCCCAAGGTCTGTGACCAATGGGCCCAGACTGGATCGATGTTTATCGATTAGCTCTCGAATCTTCTTTGTTTTCCGTAGCTGAGCATTCTGTCCGGCAAATATTGGCCTACAAACCAGGTATGCCCGTTGACGATCTGCTGCCGATGGCATGGTCAAAACAGGAGGCGATCGGTAAAGACAGGAGAGTCAAAGATTCTTAGAAATCGGCAAATCTTCCTGACATTGAGTGTTCAAAGAATGCTGCACATTGCATTAAGCCGCGCGGCTGTAAGTGATGACAGTACGGAGCTAAATTCTAATTCGGAACAATGCATACTCTACTGCATGTAAACTACTAACGATGTGGACGCAGAGTTGAGTATTTCGATACACATATTCATGCACTAGGTATATGGAAGGGAAGGTAATCTGCTCCTCCAATATCCGCCCACGGGCTTTGACGGGCCATTAAGAGAAAGACAGCTGGCTCTGTAGTCATCATCCCTGATCAAATAGCGTCTCTTACGCATGGGAATTTTCCGAATGACTCATACACTCTTTCTGTTGATAGACTTGGGGGTTCCCCAAAGTGAAGGTCGAGCAGCTCCTAATGCCGCAGGGATCAGGCATAAATGTGTAAGCTGTTGATTCGAGTGCCCGCACCGCAAGGCTGAGGGGAGACAGCATTAGTACACCACCACTTGTGAAAGAACACGTCATATGGCTACGTCCTAGAAATTATAAATGATAGGTCATGCATATCAGAGCCTCATGATAGATATAGCCACACGCATTAGAGTTGCGAAGTGGTCTAGGATCGCATAAGTCATAATGCATACTATATTTCCCCATGTTCAATTCTGGGATCATTATTCGACCATCACTACCTTGTAGCATGTGAATATGTTGGAACAATTTGCTAGTAGCACTCGCTTCGGAATAACATGCTTGTCACTGCGATAATTTCGGGGCCTTCCGGGGATATCGCGCATGGGCACAATAAATCACACTTAAGCCTTCTCGTACTAATCCCTGGAGTTATTTCCAAGACGCATTCTTATATCGCATCTTTGTCAACGCCTCTCAGCCAACTGGAAGCCTTGTGGAAGCCTCGCTGCATAACCTCTTGTCCAACCAGAATATTGGATTTATAGGTCTTACCAACTTACATATTTTTCCATTAGGAGGATGGTTAAATGAAATTCTAAATGAGAACCCTAGTCGCTTAGCTGGGCATGAGGCTCTATTGTTCATATTAGAACATAAATAAGGGATACATTTCGGCGATGTGACATAGCCATAAAATGCAGGGCATTTGATCCCATACTATAGTTCAGTGTCCTCATTTGTATCCTTCTTTAGATCTTTGAACTTTGTCTATTCTGTTCCTCCTGCCACTTATCCAGGCTTAGATTATTCTGGTCATCTATCCTGTTCGTGCTTCGAAACTCCATTTTCAACCTTCGTCAAATTGAACAGTTTAAAAGCCTACTAGCAAATCGTTGTCAAGTGTACACCATGGCGACAGTTACACTTCAATCGAAGGATCATCGCGATCTCCTTGACATCATTGACAAGCTGAGATCACATGGTATCAGTCGGTATGTTGACTTGCCTGAGATAATTGTCTGCGGTGATCAGTCGGCAGGAAAGAGTTCAGTGCTTGAGGCGATCTCTGGCATGTCCTTCCCTACGAAAGACAACCTATGTACAAGATTCGCAACAGAGCTCGTCCTTCGAAGAGACACCTTCTGCGGTATCAGGGTCTCCATCATACCGGACCACAGTCGCTCAGACACAGAAAAAGAGCGGCTTCAGGAATTTTGTCCCGTCGTGGACCCAGAGAAACCCAACCTTGGTGAGGTCGTAGATTTGGCCAAGGAGGCAATGGGGTTGACGACTGGCAACAAATCCTTTGGTAGCGATATACTTCGCTTTGAGGTGTCGGGCCCTACCCAGCCCCATTTGACCATGGTCGATCTTCCTGGCTTATTCGAAGCCGGCAACCGGGAACAGTCGGAAGAAGATGCGAAGACAGTCAAAGGTCTAGTTCTTGGATATATGAAGAGACCACGCAGCATTATCCTCGCCGTTGTCTCAGCAAATAGCGATTTTGCACTCCAGAAGGTTACCAAGTACACCAGAAAACTTGATCCGGATGGTATGCGAACACTTGGTCTTATCACTAAACCAGACAAATTGGACGAAGGCTCAGAAAGTGAGCGATCATATATCCAACTTGCACAAAACAAAGACGTCAAGTTCCGTCTTGGTTGGCATGTCTTGAAGAACAGAAGTTATGAAATGAGACATGCTACTTCCCACGAAAGAGACGAGGACGAAGCCAGGTTCTTCTCCAAGGGTATCTGGACATCACTGGATCCTGCCCAAGTGGGTGTTGAAGCCCTAAAATCACGGCTGAGCAGGGTCTTGAAAGATCAAATCCTCTTTCAACTACCTAGTTTACTCCAGGACGTTGAATCCGGGATCCAGGAAAGTGAAGAAAGACTTGAGAAACTTGGCCAGTCCCGAAATACGATCGAAGAGCAACGTCGATACCTTGGCCGACTAGGCCACGACTTCTCCAGTCTCATGAAGGCAGCCGTGGATGGAACGTATACTAATCCTTTCTTTGGAAGTGCCACGACGGAAACTGGCTATAGGAGGCGCCTGCGCGCTGTGGTTGCGAACATGCTCACAGATTTCGCAGATGATATGCGAGAGAACGGGCAAACTAGGATTATTGTAGAAGAGATAACGGAGGACGGAGAAAATCAGATCTTACGGGCCGAATTTGTCGATGAGGTCAAAACTCTAATGCGACGGAGCAGGGGTCGCGAACTCCCCGGCACATTCAACCCTCTGATCATTGGCGAACTATTCAGCGAGCAATGCAAACCATGGAAAAGGATAGTGAATGACTTGACAACTAGAATTGTTCAAGCTGTCTATGACACTATTAATGACCTGCTGCAGTGTACTGCGGTGGAGGAGACCGCCGATAGCGTTCTCAAAGAAATCATTAACCCACAGATGGAAATGCTGAAAAGAAATCTTGAAGAAAAGGTCAAAGAACTTCTCGCTCCGCACTATTCCAGTCATCCCATCACATACAACCATTACCTCATACATAACGTACAACAGGCCCAAGCTAATCGACGTAAGGATGAGATCGGAAACATCCTTGAGAAATATCTCCGAACCACTAATTTGAACAACTCATCCCACTACATGAACAATACCATAGATCTTTCCAGCATGTGGGACAGACTCGTTGAAGTTACCGAAAACGACAATGATAGATATGCTAGTTCCTTGGCGATTGATTACATGGAAGCTTATTACAAGGTAATTTCTCGATTACTTCTTAATGTATTGCATTACCAGACATTAAATAGTAACAGGTCGCCTTGAAAAAATTCGTTGATGACATCAGCATCCTCGCCATAGAAAGACGTTTAATCGAGAAGCTCCCTTCCATATTCTCAGCTGAAACAGTGTACAATCTGCTCGATACTAGCATCCAGAGGCTTGCTGGAGAAAGCGATGAATCGGCCGCAGAGCGTTCACGCCTTGTTGAGAAAGTCAAGGTTCTAGAGGAAGGTCTGAGAAGTCTGAAGGTCCTGGACAAGCATCATACGACCCCCACTGGTGAGTGTATCGCCTTCTCCTTGTTGAAGATGAAAACCTCAGCTGAAAGGCTTTAGATAATTCTACCTCTACGTGGACAGATGTTTCCGACAGACCTGGTTCTGAATCTGAGGATGGTTATCAACAAAGCGAAGCTGAAGATGTTGAAAACGATATTCCGATCATAGAAGAACCTGTAGAAGAACCTGTTCCGGAAACCATTGTGGAAGATGTAGTGGCAAATAGAGATGATATCTGGGGCTCCCCTGCCGTCTCTTCAAAGAAGTCCAAGAAGTTTAAGAAGAAGGGACTATTTAGTGCTTAGAGTTAGAAAATACGGATCTTCAGGACTACCATCCCTGTTAGAGACGGTGTAATGTCCAAAGATCTTTATATGCTTAATCCAAACATCGGGACTACTCCTCAAACATAACTATCATACCTACATGGTTAGTGAACGATTCCGCTCGCAGATATTGATATTGAATTTTCACTTCAGTTAGCTGTGAAACCAAGTATTTAGACAGTACTATGTAATATTTCTAGACGCTTATATACTTTTTAGCAACTAACTCCACCTATCCCACTTTGATATAGATTAATTTTTGCTTATCAATTCGAAACAAAAACACAGAATGCGGGATTAACGACCGCTAGCAAATATACATACAAGAAGCCAAAATAACCAAAGCGTCACAACGACAAATAGTGGAGATTCTCTCTTATGTGTTCTAATCTGTCTAGAGCGTAGAGAGCAGCTCAATGACCCTATAGGTACTCATGGTACGAAATTATCATGTTTTCATATCACATAGTAACACCACACTCATTATAACCATCTTTCATGAGCCATTAGGTACGCCATTATGGATACGCATCCAATTCATCATCCAACCTCCACATCTTCTTAACTCTAGTACGCATACCGATTACGACTCCCTCTTCCATCGGTCCCGTGCATTCGACGCGTTCCAGCGGCCTGTTAGCACAAATACTGTTAGCTTATATCGTAATTACAAAATAAGAAGACCAAGACTCTTGCTCTCTAGAGTGAGAATATGCATCACGCAGTGGGCCAGATACCTTAACACCAGGCTTCCTCGTCAAACTCCCCTTCAACCTTAACATCGCACCGGAGACTTTATCGCCGATACTGGGTCGACGGCGCTGGTGGTGGTGAGTGGTCATGCCTGTCGTTCCGACTGGTGGAGGAGCGGTCTTGCTTGTTGTTCCTCCGTAGCCGTGACCGCGGTGTCTACGGCCATGTGTGCCAGTGTTGTATGTCGTCTCTTCAGTCTTGTACGTGCGAGTTCGAGCATTGGGACCCTTCAGTCGAGTCCAGAATGTTGGACGCGTGTTGCGGGTAGTCGTCGTGCCATTGTGGTCGCCGAACATTTTGTTCGTGTTTTAGTCTAGCCAAGAGGTTGCGGTTTGTGCAACTGATATTAAGTTAAGTTGTAATAAGTATGGCCTCTCAAGTTGCAATAGTGCAGTACTAATGCTTTGATATTGAGTAATTGATCTAGAAACAGTATCTGAACCAAAACACGTCGTCTTCAGACCTTATAAACTTATACCGATACATACCCTCCATATCTCAATCAGCCATCTATGTAATCGCATCCATATACCCGTCGATCCTTAAATAATGATATAATCTCTCCCTCAGTCTGCCTATCAAGCATGTCTATGAATTTGCCTCCAGACTGAAATAGCAGCCTCCGCATTACGACTCCTTACTACAAAGCACCCCCTCCCCCTTCCTCATGCACAGTTACATAACCCCTAGCCCTATTAACTAGCAAAGGACATTGCATATATTCGCCACAGGACAGTAGAGACGTCAGTAAATGAAGTCATACTTCCCATAGCACAGCCCTTGCCGCGCTGATGGGATCAAGTATCACGTCCACCAACCTTCTTGGCTGTTGTGAATCGTCTTGGCGTTCGGCACCATCGACGTCATTGTTTTGTTCGAATGGGGAAATGAGTTGTTTTCCAAGCCTGCGCAGTACAGAGCACGTGATGCGGAGATGTCACCCAAATTAGTCCGCATAGCGAGAATAATATAGGGCTGAGGAATTCAATTCTCTACCTAATCTCTATGCTTGGAAAGCGGGGTATCCTGCCTAATCAGGTAAGTAGCTTTCAAGTTCAAATTAGGAATAGAGGATTCAGTTAACTCAATCAGCAGACTTTCATCACACGTGATTTCGTATTCTGAAACATTGGCGGAAAGGATAATGGTGAACTCATCTTGTTCGCTGTAGAAGTGCTTAGTTATGATATTAATTCTTGATTATTGCGACAAGGGTGTTGAAAATCGGATGTTTATTGGATTATAGTATTGGCCATTCCAGATCGGTGGGGAATCCGGGAAGTGTAAGGCTTTTGAAGATCTCGGGTGGACGGATGTTAGTTGTCAGTCTTGGTATGAAGATGATGTTTTGTACCTATACGTGTCAGGCGTGGAAGGTGTGGAAGCCATGAAAAAGATGCATTCTGCTAGTTCTATAGTTGTTTCTAACCTTCTACGTCTATAAATCATTGTGCAAAACCAGAGCAGAAGATAAGAGAGTATCTTGTACCTCGGTTATAGAGCAGAAAAGTTGTGTAAAAAGGGAAGAGACACCATTATCCGACTAACAGACCATGTATGTCGGCATCCATCGTCATAAACAGTAACTCCCTAAGCTCCAGCAGCGGAGGGTTTCTAATAAACGGATAGAATAATAGAATAATAACCCATTCCCGTCATAACCCTGGGCCCGGTTCTCGGCCCTCTTAACCCATATTACAGCCAGAGATCGGCGAGGATCAGTGCTGTCAGCTCTTGAGCAGCGGATCTGATACGACTCATACCGTATGCGTGTGTAGAAGTGGAACTCCGAAAATTAACCCATAACCAATATAACTGTCGACTCGAAAAAGAACCACGATCTGCTGCCCAAGCTCGTGTATTGCCTATGCCGTCTCCCGCACAACACTATCTACCGCAGTGGCGAAGTAATCAACGTTGTGAGTGTTAAGTCCAGCCATGGAGATGCGGCCATTCTTGGTCTGTTTCCGCCGCTCGTCAGCAACGCCATGATTTTCCAATCGGTGTGGGGTAGACGGGGTAGACGGGGTTAGAGAAGGGAGTCACGGGATGGAAACAGGAGGGGGTCTAGAATCCCGTTGAAACTCCGCGCTACGGATGGGGAAGGAAAAAGAAAACCCGGAGGTGGGGACGCCAACATCCAAAAGGGAATGGGGGCAAGGCGGTCAAGGCCTCGTGCAGTAGTGCCATGTACAAGAAGATATCCTAGGTAGACGACAAAAAAAAAGACTCACCATGTAAATGTGCCATTTCTCTCTCAACACTTGGACCTGGGTCGGCGTCAATCCCGTAAAGCTGAACATTCCGATCTGGCTGGTGATGTGGTCCCAGGTGCCTGGAGTTCCCTTGGCCTCCAAGCGCTCACGCAGGCCCTTGCGCATTTCGATGATTCGGCCACTCATCGTGCGGAGATCTCCTTCCCATTGCGCGAACAGATTCGGGTCGTTGAGGATGAGGCTCACGATACGGGCTCCATAGGCGGGGGGATTGGAAATCTCAGCACGTTGGAGGAGGGTCAGCTGACTGGCGATGTTCTGGCTGGCGGCCGTCGCATCAGCACCGGGCGCAGACACGAAGTGGAAAGCTCCCGCACGCTGGCCGTACAGACCAAAGTTCTTCGCAAAGGACTGCGCCACACAGAGCTCCAAACCCAGGTCCGTGAAGTACCGGATGGACCATGCGTCCCGCGCAAGATCCCCCGAAGCGAAGCCCTGATATGCGGTGTCGAAGAAAGGGAAGTGATGTCTCTCGCGGATCACGGCGGCAATCTGCTTCCACTGCTCCTGCGTCGGGTCGACTCCGGTGGGATTATGGGCACAGGCGTGGAGGACGATAATGGAGCCAGCAGGAGCATCCCGGAGGGTCGCGAGCATACCATCGAGATCCAGGCCTTTGGTCTTTGCGGAGAAGTATGGATAAGTGGTGACGGGCAGGCCGACATTGGTGAAGATTTGATTATGGTTGGCCCAGGTCGGGTTGGAAACGTAGACAGTAGGATGGATGGGGTGGAATTTCGACAGGAAGAGGCCGCCCAGATGCACTGCACCGGTGCCTGAAATAGTCTGTAACGTGCTGATCTGTATGGAACCAGATGGTCGTCAATTGCATGGCCAGACGCAGAAGCTAAGATCACAGGGATGGGCGCTCATTTCCCCCATGCAGTTGGATGGGTGGATACGAAAGATGTCATGTCCACCACCATCTTGCAACATGCAGGGAAAGAGCAAGAAAAAAAAAAAGCAGGCAAGAATGCTCAGGAATCACGTACACGTTTCTCACGAATGGCGGAACTGTCCGCGCCAAAAATCAGGCGCTGGGCTGCCGGTCCGAATTCGGGCAGACCGGCGATGGGAAGGTATTCGTGGTTGACGCTGGGATCCTTGTGCAGTATATCATCCGCCTGCGCTACATCAGCGATGACTCCCAAGTAATATAGATCTCCCCACCGCAGGAGCTTTTGTCCGCACGAGACCAGAAGCATTCCAACCAACATACCTTCTTGACGACGGGAAGAATCCATGGTTTCGCATTATCATCGCGGTACGCCCCGATTCCGAGGTCGACCTTGTTCTGAGATAGATCTTGGCGATACGCTCGCATCAGACCAAAAAGAGGATCCTCGGGCGCCTTGGGCACCACGGCCGCAGTAAAAACAGAGGGACTGGTGGACCCCATGATGTGGTGAGAGACCTGAGATAGACGATCTCGTGCGATGGTGGAGGAGACCGATGCGGAGGAGGTGCTGGTGGTATGGCTGGTCGTTGTAGATAAAGGCGACGACGACTGAAGCTGATACTGCAACGTCTGCGGAGGCTGCAGGGACTGGAGTTGGGGTCGTGGTGGAGTCATGGTGGGAAGTTCCCCGGGGGGGAGGCAACGGGTTGACCTGGTGCCGACGAACCTTGCACACCACCCGTTGATTATCGATTACTTGTTGCGCTCACCGGGCTTGGAAGGATCAAACGCCGTCAGGTCAGGCCCCGACAAAACAAACCAGGTCGGAGGTCGCACTGTCCACGAGAACAGAACCGAGCAGGGGGACAGCACCAGACAAGATGCCAGTAGGAAGGGATTGTTGCTCCGGTGGGGAGAGAGCAGGAATGCGGCTCCGTGAGATGGCTATTGCTTTGCTGCTATCTAAAAGTGAAGGGGGAAAAGATGAGAGAAGTACGTAGTGGTCGGTACCGCACAGAAAGCCGAGTGCTGCATGTCACGGAGGCAGACTCTCCATTATCTATCTACTAGGCAGTCCCCATCTGCTGTGATCACCCCCTAAAACCTGCCTCGGTCCACCTCTACTGAATCTTCGTGGCCAGCTCCGAGACCCTCCGCAAGTGACGCCATGGCCGTACATGTGCCCTGCGCTTGCTGCGTTTCACATGCGAGCAGCTGGGCCTCGCGTGTCGCAACGTTATAGATCCCAAACAGAGGATGCGAACGCCGTTGGAGACAGAGCTTCTCTCTCCCCATGTGCCAGCTTACTCGAAGGACCGGGTCCTTTCGTCAGCCCTTTCCCATGCTGCTGGCACTGCTTCTCTGGTTCTCCCGTCCTTCCAGCCCAAGATCGGGGAACTGCGGGCTCTCCGCACTCCAGAACGCAGGATCTACCGCCCACTTGCTCTCTATCGCACCAACCACACATTTCGCTTATGCGATCGGGCCCGCGTCGATGATTCGTCCCCTCCGAGCTCCCAGACCCCCCAAGTTTCAACCCGACGGCCTCCACGTTCTCCAAATTAACCATCGTTCCTCAATTTTTCCTCCCGTTTTCTAGCTTCATCCCCGCAGGAGATTTTGTCCCGTCGGGAACGCCGCTTCCGCACAACGCAACAAGGGAGGACATTCTCAGATCGGAGTTGCTCCGCCTCCTGTCAGGGATGATGAGGAGTCACAATAACAATGGCGCAGGCACCGTCGCATGGCGGGAGCTGTCAACCTTGCGGCCCGCTGTTCTCGTGATCAGTAAAAACCACCAGAAAAACCCAGACATGACCTGAACCCAAGGCTCGGGCTCTGGGTCGCCGAATATGGCGCACCCGAAAATAGCTCATCCACCACGACTAAACGACTAAACAACTAAACCCCAGGCTTGGGTTGGGCACGCGAGGCATGTGACGTTCCGGAATCTTCAGCAAGGCAAGCCGGTCCTGCTGACTCGCGTGGCCTGGATCCACTGGCCATCGGCAGGAACGATTCGCACCCTGACGGGCGATCAGGAGGATTCCGGGTTAAGGCTCCCGAGCCGAACACTAGAGACGGCATCCAGGGGTTCTCTGCTGCCTCAGCACCACGCGGGGAACGGGTTACCGCGGCTGAATCCGGGTGATCTCCTCCACACTCTGCAGCTCGAGAAAGATGCGGAACCGACCGTTCATCGCAGCTTCGGCCCCCGGGAGGACCAGATCCACCGGGCTGGAAAAGAAACAGAAACAGATTTCAACGACGCCTGGCAGTGAACTCTCAGATAACCACCAGCGAATGATCGTAGTGGAACTGACTTTAATGGATTTTCCGTCCGGATGGCGCCATCCAGGATCATTGGAGGGCACTAAGGACGCAGCAGCTTTCCCGGCGGAACCGCAGAAGATTATTAAAGGCTGTTGTTCTCGACGGATCGAACATGCTACATCTGGATCCCGGAAGGCATCCTACCAGCGTCTCCGTCTGCATGCCAAGGAGGAAACTTGACAGCTATCTGCTCTCTTGGAGGTCTCCTCGATATCTGCAGACGAAAATTGCGAATCGCGTAACAGGTTAAACAACTTCCGTGCCAATACTGCGGGGAGATGAGGGATAATTGTGACAGGTATAGTGGATCTGGACCTCGACCGGGACCTGGATCTTGGCGTGGACCATCAGCGACAGCAGTCCGGCTGTATTGGAGCGCAGGTAGCTACGTTGCTCGCACTCAGACAACTTGCCTTCGTGTCAGAGATGCGACATTTGACCCAACGGCCTTACTGTGTCTGCAGTTGCCAACGGCGAATCTTCGTTGGTCATAAAATATGGCGCAGTGTCGACACGCTTCCTTGATTCTTGTAAAAATCTTTGTCGCGGTTCTGGCTGTTTTTAACGCCTCGAAAGTGCGACATTTGTTCGACTCGATGTTTTACCCCGCTATGTTAAATGCCTCACCTAGTTTGTGGAGCGGATGTTGCACCAATTTTGTAGCATTTCAAGTACCGCCCGGAATCATGAATTGGATCATGAGTAGAATGAATGCAGCACTTCGAGGTCAAATGCGATGCTCCAAAGTGTCTATATGTTGACATTTCCGGAGGCGCATTCCCATGCTGCAATACATAACGCCC
This sequence comes from Paecilomyces dactylethromorphus, assembly GCA_029606265.1. Taxonomy (NCBI): domain Eukaryota; kingdom Fungi; phylum Ascomycota; class Eurotiomycetes; order Eurotiales; family Thermoascaceae; genus Paecilomyces; species Paecilomyces dactylethromorphus. Next base: position 1,562,663 of record JAPVCE010000027.1, read on the forward strand.
AATATGAACCTAAATTTCGGCAATTAGGTCGTAACCTTAAACATTGCATCAGCCGGTCTAGAACTCGTGCCATTAGTGACACCCGAAGCTGGTCTCTTAGCCGTGTTTGTCAACAGACTCATCGAGACGTCAAAATGCTTGTTATCCGCAACCTGGGTGCAGTATCGGACATATTTTTTGACGATTAACCATTGGGACACGTTCCCATGCTCGGATAATTTACACGGTATGAAGCTAGTAGACAATTCTGCTATTCTTGATCTGTTGGACGTTGCGCAATCAATGGCAAGTGAAACTATATATTTTACCACCGCCACGTAGTCATCTTGCACAACACACCTACAAAAGAGAGGAAACAATACAACGCATTATCCACAAAAATCGAAATCCAGTCAATTATCTTTTCCAGACATAGATGATGTTCTTCCCACCGCAGGATCATTGCATCTATCGCACTAAACCCAAATCTTCGTCGCACAAACATTCGACGTGCGGAAAATAAACCCGTGAAATTCACATACGTCTCATTCGCCCTCAAGATACGCAGCGTCAAAACTGCGACCAAGACACAGCTCGAATAGCTCAGTTGGTAGAGCGCTTGACTAGTATCAACTAGTTCTATAGCACATACTGCATATCAAGAGGTCTGGAGTTCGAATCTCCATTTGAGCATTCGTCTTAACTTTTTGCCCCTTTCATGGATGAAACATTCCTTTGTGCGTTTCGCGCCAATTGCACGAACTTTAATTTTTAGCTTCAGCGTTAAAGCCACAGCCGAGATGAATCTTAGAGGGAGGAATTGACCAATCACGGCTCGAATAGCTCAGTTGGTAGAGCGCTTGACTAGTACCAGCTAGTTTTCTATGCATCAAGAGGTCTGGAGTTCGAATCTCCATTTGAGCATGCTCTTTTTACCTCCCTCTCCCATGCAGCACGGAGGGGAGTGCTTTTTTTGCGTGGGGGTTCGGTTTTGTTGGAAGAATGTGAGGGTTTGGGTAAGTCGTGGCTGGATTAGCTGCAGACAGGATAAAGCGGTGAGTTCGGACGAGGATGGTGGTGTATGCAGAGACAAGCCCATTTACGAGGTGCTTTCACTATTCACCATAAAAATCCAGTCATTTTATCCATTAGGAAGCTTTCATATCCATGTAAGCGAATCGAATTCCAAGAATTTAGCCTAAGATAACTTGAGCGCCCCCAAACCATCTATTTTATTCGTCTGAGCATAAGCTGTATCATATCACTCATCCATATCACCAATTTACGAGCAAGCGCTACTCTGAAACTTAGTCACAGCGACACGATAAGTTAAAACACGACGATTGATTTCCACGCTTATGAAATCTAGAAACTATTATGGGTACCTTGGAGAGTGGACTCCAGGCTCAATGCGTACCGTGCTCCTATCTACTACGGACCAGAACTTAGAATTGAGAGGCACATAAGAGAATGAATCATATAAAAGGACTCATAGAAAAGCAAACCTCTCAACTGTATCCTTTCTTCTCGGACTATTTGCTAGAAGAAACGCTCCGTCGACGCGATCTATACACTCACGTGACATAAACTTTCCGCGTGGTGGAGATAGACAATATGCACACAGCGTCCCACATTCCCCAACCGCACAGAACAGAACAGGTCCCAAAAAAAACTCAAGTCTAGAGACCCAAAAAGAAACGCGCTATGCTCAAATGGAGATTCGAACTCCAGACCTCTTGATATGCAGTATATGCTATAGAAACTAGTTGATACTAGTCAAGCGCTCTACCAACTGAGCTATTCGAGCAGATGTTCTTTGGCGATAGTAAGGGGAGTTATGGAGCGAAAGTAAATTGGGACCGAGACCGAGCATGATTTTTATTTCATCTATGGAATTGACTAGACACTTTTTTTTTGGGGTCGTATACAGTACGGTAGAAGATGAGTAGGTATACAGGAATTATACATTATGAGTTAAGAGGTCATGATTCGCTTTCACTTTCACTTGCACTTTTACTTTTGGGTCTAGGTTGCCTTTGCTCATGCTCATGCTCGTCTTTCCCAGGCGACTTTTGCGGGGGCGAGAGGGCGAGAGAATAGGGACTGGGTGGTGTTAGTTACTGTACTCTATAGTGAAGAAGGAGAAAAGGGTAAGATGGTGAGATCAGGGAATGGATGGATCTTACCGAGAAATCCGTCTGGGGAACTCCCTTGACGCCGTCGACATTGCGGAACTTGAAGTTCCGCACGAGGGTTGCTAGGATAACGCTCATCTGCAGGTACGCAAACTGCTCGCCGATACAGCGGTGTCGACCAGCTCCGAATGGCAGGTAGGGGCTTCCGGAGCCCTTGCTCCACGAAGGACCGTTTACTTGATCTTCAAGATCTTCTTCCTCATCGTCGATTGCGTTTCTAGTATCCCATCGATGCGGATCCCATTTCATCGGGTTCTGGAAGTATCGCGATTCACGGGCTGAAGTGGCTGGGGTTGCGATGACGACGTGGCCACGAGGGATCACATAGGGCGTTCCGTCAACGACCAGAGGATTCATGACCTTGCGCATGATGGAATGAATGGGGCTGTGGAGTCGTAAGGTCTCCCGGACGGTGTGACGGTGTAGCTTCAATTCCAGCAGACCTTCGTACGTCAGCTCGCTGAGTTCCTGTCCGAAGACTTGCTGCTGCTCTCGGTACAGTTCTTCGAGCAAATCTGGCTCTGAAGCTACTCGCAAGAGGATGAATGAGATCGTGGACGACGAAGAATGGTGGCCTCCCATCAATAGCGCAATCATCATATGAGCAATCTCTTTATCCGGCAGTGGTGTTCCATCTTTGTATTCGCACGTCATCAGGTTCCAAATCATGTCCTCAGAATCCTTCTTGTGTCCGTTCTTGCGACGATCCTGAATAATTTCCATGTAGATCTCCGTCATCTTGCGCTGGGCTCGATCACGGGCACGGTTCTGCGGGAGGGGGGCCCAGGGAAGCATGAAATTGATAGGCGTGAATCCCATATCGAGGTCCTGGAAGAGATCGGCGAATGTCGAGTCCAGCTTGGATCGAATCTCCTTGCCTTGAAGCGAACGAGCGGCGGTGTACATGGTGAGTTCTTGCATTGCTGGAGGCACATTCAGGATGCCGCTTTTGCCCTGGAGCTCAGCGGATGTTGAAATGAAATCCACCACTTCCATACCGATCAGCTTGACATGAGATCGCATCGCTTCCGTCGTCAGACCAAATTTGACAAACTACATCTTCATTAACACGATGTTCACCCGATGGCTTTTCTTTCTGAAAATAGTCTCATCCCACCTTCTTTTGCTGCATGAGCTTCGAGTTTGGACAATCGAACACGACATCCTTGCCAAACACAGGCGTCGTCAGAGGCGCATAGACCTCTTCCGCGGAGAGGTCACTCAGTTTACCGTTCAGGACGAAGTTGTTTCCATTGGCACCCAGACAAACAGTCGTGGGCTTGCCGAGAAGAATGAAGGTGAACACTTCTCCATACTAGTGCGCGGGTTTCATCAGCCACGGACATGATTTGGGATCCATTTCTTGCTGCTGCACGCAGGTTACCTTTTCTTTACAATCGAAGAAGAACTTGAACGGGTCCATGCCATAGGTGATGGTATTTCCCAGAATCGGAAACCAGTGAAAGACCACGGGAGGCTTGTGGGGGTCTTTCCAGAGCAATTGCTTCAAGATATTGATGACAATGGCCCCGACCAGACATGCTGCCGCGACGCCGACGAGCGTCAAGGGAGACGCGTCCGCCAGCTTCGGGAGCGTAGGGGTATTGAATACTGCGAGAGTCATCTTGAGGAATTCGAGAGCAGACCAAGGGCTCTCTCCAGACGACCTACGGTGAAGGAGCAAGTCAGTTTCAAGAAACGACGGACACCGCTATATTTACGAATCACCCATCGATCGGCAAATCACTCAAAAAATGGGATCACCCGAACCGAGAGCCAAAGAAACTATCTGAATGTGGTCCAGCCTCCTTTCCAGAAAGCGACGGCGTATTCATCATCATCTCTTGGTCTCTGTCTCTCCATTCGTCGCTGGATCTGCTTCACCGCGGTCGGACAATCGCCTACCGGAACGTCGATACCCGGGCTCAGACGATGCCGCCGCCCCAATCACGTCCGGGCGATTTATGGGGGTTGACTTATTCAGCACGGTTGGCTGGGTTGGGATTAGGTTTTACGTGGGTTTCGCAGTCTTCTCATTTGATATCGGGGCGTTTTCATGGAGTGGAATTGCTGTTGCCTGGACGAGAATGCGGGGGGCGTTGTGGTGGTTAAGTTGGGACTAGCTGTCGGGCCCCCTGGTGTCCCTGCATAAGGGGCATCACAGCAGCCGGCTCGGATACAAATAAAGAAGGGTCACTGGATTGGTGGTAAATATTCAGTTGTACGTAAATCTTGCTTGACCCTCGATTCTAAATTTCTTTTAGTGGAGTGGGCACGGAGATGGCAAAAATAGCTTAAGCATTCACCCCCGAATATGGGATTGATTGATTGGCGTGTTGATTGCATTTGGAACGGATTAAATACAGTTGATGGTTACCTGCTAAGCTGCAGAAACTTAGAGACGCTACTCCGTACGCTGGAAACATAACTGGTTGGTTCGTTGGAGGAAAAATTCGTACGAGAAATGGAATTGTGAAACGAGCAAAGAGACTCGAAATAAACCCCAAACAGCATTCAGAAACCGTTAGAACAGCGTGGGCAATCGTTGCACAGATAAGAAAAAAAAAATCCATTAGTGATGAGGTAATAAAATAAACTTTACTTCATAATACTTGACAGGAAGAAGCGAAGTTGTATACAACGTTCCCACCCACAGAGACCAAGGGGTCCCTTCCCTCCGTATGTTGCTGCGAAACGGGTTGTCGGGAGACAATCCTGATGATATTTTGGTATTCGGTTTCTTTGTTCACTGGCACACCGTCTAGTGTCGTCTACAATAGGAAGACGGAGAAGACACCAATGGAGCCGAGCAGGAGCCACGCTGGGATTTTCAGGTGCTCCGCCGCGCTCTTGGTCTTCGTCGCTGACACACTCGTCGAGGTCGCGCTTCCACTGGAACTTCCAGACGAGGACGTAGTGTCTTCACTTCCGCAGAGCCCAGAACCGTTGATGTTGAACGTCGGGAAGAAAACCTTCGGCTCTCCCTTGTCCATCTGCACGGTGATGCTACCATTCTTGCCGGCCGTGACGGTGCTGCATCCAAAGATCTCAGTCAGCTTCGTGCCCTCGTCAGCTGCGCCAGGCACCTGCAGCTCGTAGGCGCCGCCCTTGGTGCCCTGGTTGGAGAGAACTGAGACGATCTGCACGCCGTTGACGCCCTTACGAGCCGCGTAGACGGAGCCGTCCGTGTACAGAATGCTGCTGTCGTTGGTGACGTAGTTACTGTTCACCTTGATGGCGTGGTTGCGCAGCTTGTTCAGCGTAGCGGTCAGGTTGTAGAGAGGAGCAGAAGTGTTGTAGTTGGTGGTCCAAAGTTCCTGTCGGTTGTAAGGAGAATAGTTACCTGCCAGGTGTTGCTCCTGGCCGTAGTAGATCTTGGGGATTCCATCGGCGACGATGGTGAATGCCATTGCATTCTTAGCGAGCTAGGGGACTGTCAGGTTGTGAAGAACAACATTGAGGATAAAGGAAACTTACCGTGATATCATCCACATAGGATGCGAAGCGCGAGTTATCCTGATTCTCAAGGAAAGTCGCCAGGTACTGAGTTTCAGAGCAAGCAGATCTCATCTGGCCGATCATCGACACCAGATCCGGGATGTTTCCAGCTGTGAAAGCCTGGATGATGGAATAGTAGAGAGGATAGTTCTCCAGACCACCCGTCAGATTCTGGTAATTGCAAGTGAAAGTGGCGTCGCCGTCGTCAACCTCAGCCAGTCCGTATACGCCGGCACTCTTCAGGAACGGCTGGAAGAAATCGTAGTTGATCTGCTTCGCGCCATCGATACGGATACCGTCGATTGAGTAGTTCGAGACCAGATTCTTGATCCAGTTGCCCAACTGCTGGGCGATGGCAGAATCGGTGGTCTTGATCCTCGGCGTCGCGACGCCTGTGTAGCCCAGCCAGCAGGTCTGGTATTCCGTCGCGTTGTTCCAATTGATGATGGGACAGTAGGATGTGTAATCCTCCTCCTTGTTAAATGGATAGAACACAGAGTAGTCGATCGGGGTGCTGGACGTCATGTTCCCAGAGCCGATATCATAGGCCATCTCGTTGGCCACGACGTCCACCAGGATATACATATCACGCTTGTGAAGCTCCGAGACGAGGTTCTTGAAGTCAGATTCGTCACCGAAATTCTCGTTCAATTCATACAGGTTCTGTGGCCAGTAGCCATGATAGGCCTCTCCGTAGATGGTTGTCTGGTTCAAGTTCTTGTTGATAGGCGAGATCTGGACGGCTGTGAAGCCCATGCCCTGAATATAATCCAGCTTGTCTACCAAGCCAGCCCAGTTGCCTCCACAGTAGTTGGTGATGTTGCATGGCGCATTGAAGTCGCTGGATCGCGCGAATCTATCTACGACGACTTGGTAGATAGATCGCTGGGCCCATTCATCGCTGGACGCGGCCAGCGCCAGCTCGACAATGCATGCGAGAAAGAGTGTAATGTAGTTGGAGAACGCCATCTCGGGTATGTCCGTGATCGAACCTATACAATCCTGCGATTGGCTGTCTCACGAAATGGGTGGTTCTAGCGAAAAACCACAGGCCGGGTAAGCCGCAAGCGAATGGATGCTCCGAGCAATGGCTCTGGAGCAGTGCGATAGAGGTCAAAACGAGTGAATTCTGCGTGAAGCAGCAAAAAAAAAATTATTATACAGGCAAAAATGCGACGGACTCAGGAACCGAAACAGAAAACGGTTTTCTCCCGGGATGTGGCATGATAAGTAATAACCCATCCTTCACGGTGCCCAAGTGGGATGACACCTCCGGCGACTTGTCTCAGAAGATACAAGGAAAGTATCGAATCGCATCCCCAGGGACCGTATCTCGGTGGATCGTGCATCCATCCTATAGGCTACCCAGAACAAACTCTTGCAGAGTGGCAGCGCTAAAGATAATTCCGTGGCGTTCATCGAAAAACTTCACTAAATAGCGATCCGAACTTCCGTTTTATGCCAAGAGTTCCCCAAATTTCCCAGGGAAAAAGCTTATTTCCGCTTTATTCGTTGGTCTTCTAGCGGCTGTACCCTTCCTTCGGAATCGTCGTACCCAATTTCGGCATTCTAAAAGGTCTTTTATTGAAAGTAGGTCTTTCGGTGGGGGCCGGAGTTTGCCCCCCGGAAGATACATCCTATCATTTCCATAAACAACTCCTCGCAGAACACGTCAAAGGGGCCGACTGACAGCGTCGCATCTGTTATCAAACAAGACAGGCCAATCGATCCAGCGATCCTTCGGCTCCACTAACAATCAAGGAACCCCGCATCTTCCATTCGCTGGCATCGGCCGTGCTACGCGTCCACTCATTGTGCGCTTACACTATTATGCGCCACAGAACAAGCTCGCATGTCAGCGGAGGTCACCTGCGTTGCTGATCATGGCGCTTTTGGGGCATGATCAACCGCTTGAGCCCATTTGAAATTAAATATTTAGGAGAAAATGACATGATTATACCGAGGAGAGTGCTAGAGGATTTTGGTGTACTTTGGTGTACTTTGGTGTATTTTGGTGCTGGTGGTTAGGTTGATCGGAATCAAGGAACAGACGGACCTGGATGCGACGGGGCTAAGTCCCGTTTCACAAGGATGAACAAGTATTCCCGTTTCATTTGTCACTGAGGCAGCGAGGATCCAAGAGCACTAAAACCCTGGTATTATTGCTAACGGCCAGAGCCTAAGGCGTCTATGAAGGGGCTTCTTGTTGCACAGACTATTTTGCCAATTCAAGAAACTGAGCCACTGCTGTTCCCCGGAGCAATTAAGATTTGTGGATATCTGACTAAGACCGCTCAGGAACAGGAGTTCCCTTGCATCGTCGTCATCGTCATCATCATATAAGAAGCTCCCGCAGTGGGACTTCCTCAACCGTCAGATCTGCAGGCACAGACAGCCACAGCGCCTTGCTTTTGGCAACTGTCTCAGTACATAAAGGCTTGTCAGTTATGAGAGCCACTTACATTGCCTGTCGCATCCCCACCTCTCAAGAACAGTATAACGTAGTGTTGTGTATGTGAGTCTAAGACAATTGGAAGGGGGAGGAGCATCTGGACCCCAAGGGATGCCTTATTACGCAGTTTATCCTGGCTTTACAGATGATGCTTTGTCAAACGACCAATTTTTCAATGTTGACCCTTGAACAAGTCCTTATTGAAATCTGATGAGACAGCACATGCAGAAACTCATATCTGGCGCCTGGGTCTGTCGATAATTTGATTTCGAAGTCGACTTTCAGCAAGGTAGGGATCGACTCTCGCGCATGGATCCCTTGTCTCTGTCAGACGGTGCGGGCAATCCGTCCTACGCAGAGCAAACATTTCGACGGCGGGAAGGCCTTTTCCGGTCAGAACTCGAATTTTATCTCTCGGGTATCTGATCCAAACAATACAGCACCAGGGTCAAGGTTGATGTTTTTGCCTATGGGTGCGAGGTAAGCGGTAAGGACGCTGAAAATCAAGCCTATCCCGCATTAACCAGTTCACCTCGAGCATAAAAAAAAACGCTGGCCCTGACGAGGGAACTCGCAGTCATAGCATTATTAGCATTACGATCTAACCGACTGAGCTACAGGACTTGCATGATTAATACGGCAATTTGCATAGATATGAATATGGCGCGATGTATTTATCGCAAGGGTGACAGATTGTTGTTATTAGAGGAGGTTACAGGGTAACTGATGTGTTGTTTATTGAGACTCTAGGATTTAGCATATGTCAGTTTGACAAGAAAAAAAAATGACTGTTATCCCGTGTATATCCATTTCATAATTTGTCCAGACTACTAGGCGCTGAATTTATATAAAATCACTGAGAAGTCAAGATCCCACAAATATGCCACCGGTTGATTTGCCTGCTTGAAAGCTCTTGAGTTCTCTAGATTTATCTAACTCAGGCTGTTTATTTTCTTCGGTGAAGCTGGCTCCAGGCCTTGCCTGGAGAAAACTCTTCAGGAACTCTCAAGGAGATTTACTTGGGCAGTTGTTATTGCACACAACTACCTTTAATGAGAACATTAAAGAATACAGAAAGAGATTTATCACATCTAGGTTATCCTTCTTTTCTGAACAGGGTAAGAGCTCATTCCTGCATCTGTTATTTGATTGCGATCGAGAAGCGATACCCACATCTGATAACAATGATGGATTCATAATTAACATGGGCTAATTATGAATCAGTCTGTGGTATCTACTGAGCCTAGAAAACAGCGTAAGGTTATGATCCCACTATCAAACCTCTCACTGCGGGAAATGACTCCATCAGCGTCCAGCACCACACGCCCAGACGATGACGGCTACCCCCGTAGCTATTATGGAAGCTAGAAATGCAGCTGCCGGCATCATGGTACCAAGCATGGCCATGCTTGTCAACGTCGCAAATATACCGCCAGCGGGAGTGAAGCCGCCATACATGCAGGACTGAAAGACGGCAGCCAAAGTCCCTAATCCTGTGTCAGTGAACCACAAGTCCGTTTCCATATCAGGAGTCGCATACCGGCGCCAACACCAATAGGCCCAAAGCCTAGGCAGAGAACTATGGAACAGACAACGGTGAATGTGACGGCCCAAGCGATGATAATTGCTAATATATCTTCGTTCTATCAGTACAGTTCGATATACTGAACGTAAATGACACTTACGAGGCTGAGAGACCCAGGAAACAAACGAGCTAGCAGTCTTTTCGAAACAGCTCCACCAATCGTTGATCCAGTCCTGGCTGGAAGGAACAGGGAAGGGAACCTGGGCAGCGACGAGCTGATAGACTAGCGAGGGCATCTTTAAGTCTAGAGAGAAAAAAAAGGGACAGGATTAACTGAATTTAATTGAACTGGAAGGTAGAGCTAAAATATTGATGATGGATGACGCAGTCACTTCCGAAACGGTTGGTTGTGCTGTTATCTACAACCAATTCGAACGTATACAGGGAGACTTGCGTTGGACAGCACCCTGGACAGAAGAACAGTCAAATTAAAATATCACCTGTGAGGATAAGTTGGTATAAACACATGCAAGACAGCATTTCAACCCAAGTTATGGGGGTGCGACTGGTTGCTATATATTGGGAACGCTAGACCTACAGCGCTTAGCCGGCGCAAATGATCAATATCAATACTCCGACAACCACATGTCTGCCTTTAATTGGCTGTACTTCATTGATGCTATCAAGAAACTGCAGTCTTTGTTGGGCGGGGCGAAACATACAGCCGTAGACCGCAAGGCTGCAAAAGGTGGGGTAAAGATTCAAATATGTCCAACGGCTTGCCAGCTCGTGAGTCTGTGAGAGTTTCGTAAAGACCATTGCAGAATTCTCAAAAATCCGATATTAGAATACCGAAGCTCTGCCCCTCTGATGCCCCCGAAAAGGCATGCTAAAGAAAAGAAAACATCGTGTCACAAAAATATGCCGCGCTACGTTTTAACAGGGCAGTTATTCTGGTGCTCATGAGCTTATCCGACCCAAGCACTAACTAGTACAGGGTGGAGTGGAGATGTCAGTCGATAATACTCTAATCAAGCTAAGCAAAAGCTTGTCTGTGCCATCCGTTCCATTACTATTCTGTTCTCTTCTGTTTCCCTCCTGACGGACCCGCGCGCAACGTCATCGGAATCATTGGCGATACCTTAGTAAGCAGCATCGCAGTCTTGTCTGGAGGAGAGGCAGAGGGAAAGTAGTTATTTCCATCATGGATCTGTCTTGGTTTAATATTTTTATTTTGCCCTTATAAGCTCGGAAGGACGTTAGCTGCCCAATTCAATAATTGGTCGTATTAATTGAGGATTCTGCCCTGCGGAACACGTCTTGATCTACCCCGCATATAATCTCTACAGCAATAAGAACATCCACGACAGGACAGATATACTGATAAATAGCAAAAATGACATCCCAAGTCGCATGGATCGGGTTGGGGAACATGGGCCGGGTAAGTTCCGTTCAATTGCCATTTTCCCCCCATATATCTCTGATAGGGATACCTTTATATGGAGGGGTCGAGAGAAATAAATTTCCACGGCATAGCCATCCAGACAAACTAACAATCCATCAGGGCATGTGTAAAAACATCGTTGAAAAGGGCCCACTCAAGTCTCCACTGATCGTCTATAATCGCACCACCGCGCGTGCTACTGCTCTAGTTGAATCTTTGGGCAAGGACAAAGCTACCGTCGCTACCACCATCGCCGATGCCGTGAAGCCTGCGGACCTCATCTTCATCTGTGTCGGCGACGACGCCGCCTCCGACCAGATCATCAAGGCGGCCATTGAATCGGGTGACGTCAAAGGAAAGCTCTTTGTCGACTGCTCAACCGTTCACCCCGACACGACGCGAAAGACCGAGCAGACCCTCACGGAGAAGGGGGCCTCCTTCGTCTCATGTCCTGTATTCGGCGCCCCTGCGTTCGCTGATGCAGGGCTGCTCGTCTGCGTCTTGGCGGGAAAGAAGGAGCATGTAGACAAGGTCAAGCCGTTCACTACGGGAGTGACCGCGCGTGGGATCATCGATCTGTCCGGTGAAGATGTTGGAAGAGCGACTTTGCTCAAGGTTCTTGGCAACACGTTCATTCTCAGCACTGTTGAGACCATCTCTGAAGGCCTCGTCCTGGCAGAGAAGTCGGGTCTCGGCACAGAGACCTACCACCAGTGGCTGGAGCTCATGTTCCCAGGACCATTTTCTAAGTATTCGACGCGCATGACTAGTGGCGATTACTACCAACGGGAATACCCGCTGTTCGCAGTTGATTTGGCCAGGAAGGATCTCCGTCATGCGATGAGCCTCGCGAGCGCTGCCGGTGCGCGTGTCCCCAGCGTCGAGGTCGCCGATGGTCTTTTGAAGGAGGTCAAGGAGCACGAAGGTGCCAAGGGGGATGTTGCAGGTATATATGGTGCTCTTAGGCAGCGGTCTGGACTGAAGTATGAGAACCAGTAAATAGTTTCTTTCTCCTGTGAATAATGCGGTAATGTAAGCCCTCTGCTCTATATCTACATAACGAAATGAGATGAGGTGAAGATATACATAGAGAATATAATTCAAGTTCCGACAGTCAGTGAGACGTAGCTCATTATATCAAAAACATAGGAAAGGAAATGGTGTATAGCGAAGACTAAATAACCACACCAGATCATGTCCCTTGTATAGTATCATATCGCCATCCCAAAACGCCAAGGACACATCAACTGATCAGACAGCTGATCTATGCACCATGCTTATCCAGAGCCTGAAGATTCACTAGCTCGCAATACCGTCCACCCTTCTTCATCAGTTCAGCATGCGTCCCCTGTTCCACAACCTTCCCCTGGTCAAAGACGTAGATCACATCCGCTTTCTGGATGGTGCTGAGTCGATGCGCAACAGCGATCGTGGTCCGACCCTTAGCAGCCTTGTCCAGTGCTGCTTGGACGACATGCTCAGATTCCGAGTCCAGGGCGCTGGTCGCCTCGTCGAGAAGGAGGATCTTGGGGTTTCGGAGAAGGGCTCGGGCGATAGCAATGCGCTGTTTCTGACCTCCGGAGAGGAGTCCACCTTTGCTGCCGACCACAGTTGAGAATCCGTCTGGCAGGGATGTGATGAAATCGAGGATGTTTGCTTCTTTGCAGACAGCTTCGATCTCAGTGTCTGAGACGTTGTCGTGGCTGGCGCCCATAAGGATGTTTTCGCGGATCGTGCCCTGGTATAAGGTCGGCTCCTGGGAGACGAGAGCCATGCATGATCGGTAATCAGCGATATTAAGAGTCGAGATATCTTTTCCGTCAATGTAGATCCCGCCTGCTACGGGGTCGTAGAAGCGCTCGAGAAGGGAGATGGTCGTCGATTTACCGCAACCAGAGGCCCCCACGAGAGCTACGTACTGCCCGGGCTCAACTTTCAGATTTAAGCCCTGTAGAACAGGTTGTTCGGGTCTTGTAGGATAGCGGAAGTGGACATCACGGAACTCTAGAGTACCCTGGATGGCTTTGGCGTCTATCTTGTCTCCTTTCTTGGACCATGAGTCGATCGATGGAGTTCGATCGAAAAGAGTCTTTAATTGACTCGCAGCTTCCTTTGCCTTACTCATGTCCGCTTCATGAATGTCAGCCACTGTCTTGAGGTAAACGAAGGACAGGAAGTATACTTACGGGCGAAAGAGAAAAGACTCCCAGCAGATTGCGCACCGAAATTGATCGCGGGAAAGCAAATGAAGAATTGTATGAGTCTGTATTTGCTCTCGGCGATGAGGGTACCGCCGTACCAGAATCCCAGTGCCATGCAGAGGAACGTCAGCGATTGAGAGGCCGCGTATAGTGTGGATGCTTTGAGCACTGTGCGAAGACTCCTTCGAGCTTGAGCGTCCAATGATGCGCGGTAATGATCCAAGACATCATTCTCGCGGGTTAGAGATGCTACAGTGCGGATGGCGCTTGTCGCCTCACAAGCATAGCTTGCTGAAGCTTCGTATGCCTTCTTTGCGCGACCTTCCAGTTTCGAAAGGACCCAGAAACGGAAGAAGCCACACGCGAGAAGTACCGGAATAGTCGATGTTGTTACCAAGGCTAATTGCCAGCCTATACTCACAGACAGCACGACAGCAGTGATCAGTGTTGTCAACACGGTCAAGATAGTTCCAAGAGTAGCGCCGCTGAGACCGGCAATATAAGTGGCCTGTGTAGACAGGAATGAGGTAAGGGCACCTGCACTGTTCTCTTCGCGGTCGAAAAATGATATATCCTGCCGCAGAAGGTATCTGAATGCAGTGTCCCTGGCCCGATGTACAAGCTTCTCCGAGCAATAGGCGAAACTAACCCCCTGAAGTAAGAAGGCAAGCAGTTGTACAAAACCTAGCATCAAGTACATCAAGCTCCAGAAATCTGAGTTATGCAGGACCTGTAAAATCGCAACTAGTCAATCGCAATTCTGCAACATTAGAAAATAGCGAACTCAAACTTACCTCTCCAGAACTTTCTAAAACCGGAAATTTAGCCAGGCTGACTACCTGTTTCGCAAAGAAGACGGCCTGAGTGGGATTTCCTCCACCACATACGATTGAGCAGCACAGTCCAAAAAACATCCAACCCCATTCGGGCTTGTTGAAGCTGGCAATAACTTTCATGAGAGACCATAGTGAATAGTGAGTGGTAGTAGCCTCCCCCTTTTCGGCGGCATCCCGTTTCGCGATCGACTTCTTTCTCTGCAAGAAGTTCGTATTTCCATCCCACAGATTTTCACTGAAATCGGGTCCATCTGTGAAGGATATCTGACACCAAAGCTTTTCATCATCACAGAAGCTATCTGTGTCCTCTTCTTGAACAGCTGCCTTTGCCTGGGAAATCTGCTGCGCTTCGACGAGCTTGAAATACGCACCACCCTTCTGTAGGAGTTCGTCGTGTGTTCCTTGTTCGATAATTCGTCCTTCTCCCATTACCACAATGTTATCCGCATTCTTTATGGTTGATAAGCGATGGGCAATGGCAATCGTCGTTCTTCCAGCTGCGGCGGCTTCAAGAGCTGCTTGCACTATACCTTCAGACTTCGTGTCCAGTGCAGATGTCGCTTCATCAAGCAGGAGAATCTTCGGGTCACTAACGATGGCGCGGGCAATGGCAATACGTTGTTTCTGACCGCCAGATAGCAAGAATCCTCGGTCACCAATATTGGTGTCATAACCATCTGGTAGACTCATGATGAAATCATGGGCATTGGCAGTCTTGGCTGCTTCGATGATGTGCTCTTTCTGCTCCTGTTCGCTTCCTCTTTCCAATGGAGTGCCGACCAGACCATGTCGAATGTTTTCGAAGATGCTAGTTGCGAATAGTGTAGGTTCCTGGCCGACCAGAGACACTTGTTGACGGAGCCAGCGGAGATTCAACCTGCTGATGTCACGCCCATTGAAGCGGACTACTCCTTCAACCGGCTCGTAGAAGCGCTCCACTAGCCCGACTATGGTGCTCTTCCCAGAGCCTGATGCTCCAACTAGCGCAGTCTGCTTCCCCGCTGGGATGACTAGACTGACGTCATTCATAACAGTTACGTCTGGTCTCGAGGGATAGATATGCTTGATATTGCAAAGTTCAATCTCCACCTTTCCATCTGGAAGGTCCAATATCTCTCCATAGTTGGAAGCCGGATCTATCGGGGAAACCCGATCGATGGTGTCAAATACTTTTGCAGCTGCTGATTTAGCAGTGGTAAATGCCTGGATGTGTGGTGATACGTTGCTCAGGGAGAAGGCTCCAGTCATGATGGCGAGGATGATTGTGAGTATACTGCCGAGGTCTGTTTCCTTTTTCACCAGGAAATGAGCGCCCTGCCAGAAGGCAAGGCCGTAGTTCAGATAGATAACGAGGAAGAACCCAGCGATCATGCTGCCCAGCGCGATCTTGGTGCGGAAGCCATATTTTTCCGCCTTGGATAGATACTTGTCATATTGGGATGCAAGTTTGTCCTGCGTGCCAAAGGCAGTAGCGGTTCGGATCGAACTGATTACCTCCTCAGCGATAGATCCTCCTTGCGCGTAAGTCTCCAAGGATAGGATACTATATTTAAGCCGAAAAGCCGCACCAGACACCATCACGATAAAAATAGCAACGATTGTTGAGCATAGGATCAGGGTGAGTTTCCAAAATTTGACGAAACTGACAACGAAGGCACCAGTAAACGTTGCCAAGGCAGCCAGGGTGAGGCCAACCTTTTCTGAGATGCCGTCCTGGATCAGATTCATATCCGATGTAATGCGCGTGGTGACCTCGCCGGCGCCCAGTCGGTCATAGAATCCGATATTCTGTCTTAAACATCCTGCGAGGTACTGCGTCCTGATCTTGTCCGTGATCTGTTCACCGGTATAGATAAATCCAACGGTAGAGATGTAGACGGTGCAAAATTCAGCGATCGCGAGATATACAAAATAGAGAACGTGATTGGATAGGACGCTCTTCAAGGCGCCTTCTGACAATCCTCCCTGAAAAAACTCCTTGAAGATACCGGAGATATTACCGAAGACGACCTAGGTGATATTAGCCATGGCCTGAAAAAGACATTTTTTGTATCCATACCGTCATCAAGGGCAAGGCAGCTCCTCCTGCGATAGCGCAAATCGCACTGATCGCGATAATGAGCAGATCCAGCGACGTAGCATATCTGTATAACGTACGGACGCTCACTGGAGTCTTTGGGACAATGACCTGTCTTCGTAATATCGCAGCTTCATGGGGTGGTAAATGCCCAAATTCATCTTCCCCCGTTCGATTGACGTCTGGACCTGGGTTCAATTTGGCAATGGATCCCGTGCTCCATTCTGACTGTTTGCCTTCTGTGACTACGGTGTCGCCTGAGAATGTGCTTTCTGCGGAGGTCCGCTTTGCCTTCTCGGAGATATTCTCCCCCATGGGTAAGGCTATTTTCTGGTTCTAGCTTGTCTAGGCTAGAGACAGAATTGTCGATCTGGTTGTCGATGGATCTATGCAAGATGTGTCATGGATAGTAAGGTTCAAAATGGTAGTCTATCGATCGACACCAACAGGGTTGTTAGATGGTAAGAGAATGTTAATGACTGATGTCAATAAATGATTTAGGACGGTAGGCGTCATATATGAGTATTTCTATGGGGCGACGCCCTCTTTTCTCCTCTAGGGGCGTCATCGTGGTAGCTATCGAGAAAGGCTCGTTTTCGAACCGACGGTCTCGGTTCGTGCTGACCGGTCGGAGAGTCGGGACTAGAAACGACCGTATATCTGGACGATGCGTCGAATATCGGAGACATGAAGCCGGATCTTCGTACCCGGTGGAGAAGTAGAATGTCCCTACTCAAGAAACCCCACGGGATGATGCGCATTACTGGCATTATGAACAATGTATACGATGACTCAGCAGGTCTGGAGACTTTTATGCTTTTTATATGTTGGGGGCTGAGCTAAACGAAAGCGAAACCGAAAGCGAGATACAGGAATTTAGGGCGGAGCTTAGCAGAAGCTTAAACGGGACCGAGCGTGACGATCACCCCTCTAGAGTTGTCGCTCATTTGCTATATGCGGCGGAGCAAAGAGGCCTCAGACAGTCGCAAAAAAGGAGATTTTACAGGGCGCTTAACACGAACCAGTCGTCCTGCTCTGTTGTCATGCCTGACTGTTGGTCTGACACCGTCATCCGCATTTATTATTGCTTCGCCACGTTGATCTTTAACCTACGTCTTCTCAAATCCGTAGATCTGCATAAGGTTATCTCATACGGTCTATTTGATTCGAATTGCGATGGGCGGGGTCGCTATGATGTGTAGACATGTAGACCAGCAATAGGGGCCATTTTTTTTCCTGTAGCTGCGCCGCAGAACTGGTGACACATATAAGAGTGCCCGTTCAGCCAAGCCTTTGTGTTACAATTTGGCCCCCAAAACACCCCTCTTTCATTCTTCTCCATCTATTTTCCATCAGAATGGCCGAACTGATCAAGCTGGCCGTGAAAGGCGTCGCTGGAGGCATTGGCCTCGCCTCAGAGAGTGCAAGTGCGTATAAAAGTCGCAGAAAAGCCAAGAAAGATGCAGAGAAATATGGAGAAGCTCCTCCCCCTTACCGTGAGGGACACAACGAGAGAACATCGTTAGAGGACGATGAAGAAGAACAATGGGAGCTAGATGAAGCACAAGATGAACTTGTGGGCGGGTCGAACCCGCAGCGCCGGCCGACGCAGGAAACAGAAGTCCTGTTCGACGAGTTCCTTCGCCATTATCCTCAACCGGCGTACTCAGAACGACCAACTGAATCAAGGTTGCCATATCCAGTGGTCCTGCCCCAAAGGCGACCAAAGGACCGTTCGCGCGGTTTTGTTAGAGCGTATGCACCCGTTCTGGAGAATTGTGGCATTGACCAAACCATGTTCCTTGATTTCCTTGAGACTTTCAATGAGGCTAGTCAGGCTTCGCCGTGGTTGAATGCCATTAATTTGGCCACTATTGGAACTATGTTCCTGCCACACGGCATTTCTATGGCCGTATCTATTGCCATTCAAGTGACGACTAAGATCGCGATTGAAATGCAGAGCAGATCAAGGACGAATTCCTTCATTGACAAGGCCAATGACGAGTTTTTCCGTCCGCGCGGTCTGTATTGTTTGCTCATGACCTGGAATCCCGAATCAGATGAGATTCATGCTTCCGTGAACATCACAACTACAGTGTCTGAGTCTCTGAGGCCCAGTGGATCAGGGTACGCTCAGAGGATCAAACATAATCTGCGTTCATCTAGCGGAAGATCATATGGGGATTTCGAATTTCCTGAAGTAGCACCACTGATCTATCCGGGACTGGATTACCTAGCTTCTCAGGAAGGTGAAGCTGCCGCAGAGCAGAAGAAAAACCTGAAGAAGGGCAAAGCCTTTGTTGAAGATTATATGGATAGGCGAGCACAGGCGAAATTCGTACGTAACAAATCGTTTCTTCTCAGTGATTTCTTATGTGATTGCTAACAAGATAAAAAGGCCGGAAAGAATCCAGACAATTTGTTGGCTCAGGGACCAAAGCCCACATTTACTTCGCGATACGCCGATCCAAACCATCCTGCCAGCAGTGGCTCCATTGTTTCTCTTCTGACTGGAGGTTACATCAACCCACCTTCGCTTGGTGGTGGAGGTGGAAGAGGACTCGGGGGCGGTGGACGAGGCGGAGGTCTTGGCGGCGGCGGCGGCGGTGGTGGTGGTAGAGGATTCGGTGGTGGCCTTGGAGGAGGTGGTAGGGGATTTGGTGGTGGCCTAGGTGACGGCGGTGGTTTTGGTGGTGGTGGAAGAGGATTGGGAGGAGGTTTTGGAGGAGGTGGTGGCCTCGGTGGTCTCGGTGGAGGAGGCCGAGGAGGTAGAGGATTGGGTGGTGGCTTTGGTGGTGGTAGAGGTTTCGGCGGAGGTCTGGGTGGAGGCGGTGGTTTTGGCGGTGGAAGAGGACTTGGAGGCGGCCTTGGAGGAGGCCTTGGAGGAGGCCTTGGCGGCCTTACTTCAGGTGGAGGGCGTGGGGGAGGACTTGGTGGAGGGCTCGGTGGAGGAAATTCAGGACGCGGGCTGGGAGGAGGAGGAGGGGGTCTAGGAGGAGGTCAAGGACGAGGCGGCGGACTGGGCGGAGGCCTAGGAGGAGGCCTAGGAGGAGGTTCCGGAGGTTTGGGTGGTCTGGGAGGTGGTGGTCCTATAGGACTCGTGAAGAAGACGCTCAAGAAGGTATGTTTGACCATCTAACTCTTTTTGTCTGAGACGTGCTAATATGGCGACACTAGAATGTCCTCTATCTCATGATCGTCAATATGCCTACTGAGGAAGAAATGGAGGAGGCACGACGTGTAACTGCAGAGCTAGAAGCTGAAGCTGAAGCTGAAGCTGAACAATACCGTTACTAGATGTTTAATTTGGACAGTCTGGATGAGGCGTTATGATGAGGGTTCTTCAAGTGCAAATGATGAATAGGAAAGGGTTGTTATATAGGAGGTTATGGATCTGCAATAAGAATATTTAGAATGCTTAGACTCTACAATCTTTGCGTTTTGAATAGACTGCTTCTATGATGTATGCATTATGCTCTTAATGCTGTCTGTCAATATACAACTTTTCTCAATGACATAAGCTGCTATCTAGTAATGCTTTTGTTTAGTATTTAATTAACTACTAGGTTGGTGTTGAGAAGCGCGACTATGCAGCTCTAACATACTCGCGCGTCTATTTACAGAGTAATTAATGCTTACCCTCGAACTATTCTAGGAATACTCGTGTTTCGGATAACTTTCGATCCGAAGTGATTTGAGGATCGTCGTACGTCGGAGGATTCCGAGCCAGAAAGAGAAAACGAACAACAAGTGGGACGCTGACGCCCGGAGCCACCACCGAGCTTCTCGTTCTCGGTTTCGGTCCCCACGCGCGAGTGTTCAGTCAGATAAACAGTCGCAGGATGCGAAACCGCAGGATACGTCAATTGTATTTGCAGTTTTTCTTGTACAGATTGAATTTGTTTAAAAGATGTTATTTCCTTCGAGATTCTACAATGCTGCTCATCGCATTTGCTTTTTTCATTCCAACGCCTACGGTTGCTTCGACTCGGTCGTTCATTTCTTCAATAATAGTGCCCGAAAATGGGCTCATTTCCCGTTGCACTACCCTTTTTGGGTCTTTTCTTTCTATATTTCATTATTAACTATATTACCACTTCCGTGAGAGCTTATAAATTTAAGCGCAGCCATGGCTGTCAGCCTGCCCCTCGATACCCTCAGCGGGAACGAATCCTCGGACTCGAACTGTTCAAAACAGTCAAGCGGAGTGTGGTAGAGAAACGAAGTCTCGATGCTGGTTTGGAGCGTTCGTTAGAGATCGGAAGCACGTACTCTGCCGTATCTATGGGACGGCTCATCGTGGTGACTATGGACCCGGATAACGTTAAAGCGGTTCTGGCGACAAACTTCAAGGATTACAGCCTGGGAGAAAGATTGCTCGCATTTAACCCTCTACTAGGAAGCGGAATCTTTACAACCGATGGTGTGCACTGGGAACACTCTCGTGTATGTGTGCTGGCAGACAGTAACTACCTGATGCTGATGTTTGGTAGGCTCTCGTTCGTCCGAACTTCTCCAAAGCCCAGGTTGCCGACCTTGATAGCCTTGAAACACATGTACAGCACCTTATCAGCAAGATCCCCAGAGATGGATCCACTGTTGATCTTCAACCACTGTTTTTCAATCAGACACTGGATAGTGCGACGGAGTTCCTCTTCGGTGAGTCCGTTCAGTCTCAAACAGCTCCTGAAGGATCAGAGGCGCATCGTTTCTGCGAGGCATTTGATTATGCCCAGTCCCAGCTCCAGTTCCGTTACCGTCTAGGTCGCCTTTGCGTTCTGTACCGCAATAAGAAATTCTCCGAAGCTTGTAAGAGGGTTCATACCTTCGCGGACCGGTTCGTCTACAAAGCTCTGGAATATCGCACCGAGAAATCCGCAGCGGAGGACACTGGGAGATATATCTTCCTGAATGAATTGGCAAAATCTACTTCAGATCCGAAGCAATTGCGTGATGAGCTGTTGAACATCCTCCTCGCTGGCAGAGACACCACGGCTAGTCTGCTCAGTAATACGTTTCACGCATTAGCCAGACATCCAAATGTTTGGAAGAAGCTGAAGCAAGAGGTCGATACTCTGGAAGGTCGAACGCCCACGTATGAGAATCTGAAAAATATGCAATACCTCAAGTTTGTTCTGAATGAAGGTACGCATCATGATATCTTTCGAACAGAATCAATCGAACTGACAAAATAAACTAACCAGCCCTCCGCCTCTTCCCATCGGTTCCCAACAACGCCCGTTTCGCAAATAAGGACACTGTGCTCCCACGGGGCGGTGGACCTGATGGTCAATCTCCAGTCTTCATTCCCAAGGGTACCATTGTCGCCTACTCTGTCTATTCCATGCATCGCCGCACCGACATCTACGGATCTGACGCACACGTCTTCCGACCTGAACGCTGGGCATCAGACTCTCCTAGTGGACAGCTGAGGCCTGGATGGGGATACCTGCCTTTCAACGGTGGCCCACGTATCTGTGTTGGACAGCAGTTCGCCCTGACGGAGGCCAGCTACACCATTGTCAGGATTATGCAGACATTTGGCGAGATTGAGAATCGGGATCCGATGCCTTGGATTGAGAATTTTGGTATCACACTTAGCAGTTCAGAAGGAGTGCAGGTTGGGCTTCTATAAAGATGATGAAGAACTGGTGGCTTACCGTGACGAGTTATATATTGGGAAATTGATGTTTGTGCCTGTGAAAGTACTTGAGTTATCTTGTTGTCATATTGGTGTTAGGGGGGATATGAATATGGAGACCTTTACTCCTCTCTCTTTACGGATTTCTTAATCTCCACTAGAATGTTATGACTTTTCCATAGTGACTTTATACTCTCCTGCGACTATCCTAAAATCTTGTTATTAGATGAAACTTCCTTTTATATATGACCTAGATATTAACCATAGTATCTGACGATTTCATTCATCTGTAAGCAGCGTGGTTAGATAAAATGCCCAGTTAAGATATATATATATTTCTTCTACTCACAATAAAAAGCATTTTCTGCAAGTAATATTCAGTGTCATATGATTCTGCGCCTAGAATCTCGATACATAGTATATTTTCATCCAGGCAAAGGGAACTTTTTCCCAACTTGTGTTTGACAAAATATAAATTTCTGTATACATACACATATATATAAATCTACTTCTTTCGTATGAATGTACGCCTCTCTTCTAGCTTATGCAGATGGACAAGTAATTCCATCAGAAGTACAGGATCAGTTTCTGACCACATTACGAGCCAAAAACAGAAGGAATACCCAGAGAGTGACTATTGCTATCTCTTGAAGTTGGATTGCGAATATTGGGACGATGTGTTACTACCCATGTGTCCGCATACCATACGGGCCAGAGGTTCCAGAATGCTCCTCGAAGGTCTACCACGTGGCTGACAATCCTCGCACGTTTTTTGGGGGCGGATACTTATCAGGATCCTTGGTAGCTTGCCTGTACCTTACATTCATCCTGAGTGTTCCTAAGAAAGGTAAAGCCTTGGTTGGCTATGACCCTCGCTTAGAATAGATTAGACTTTTGGAACCTTATCTGCCATGTGGCCAGGGCCCTTTGACAAGACACCGTTGTTACAGGCCGGTGGATTAGTGGACTTGTGACCACTGAGAGGACTACAGAAGGATCCTGAGGGATCTGAATGGTTAGAGATGACATGAGGCATTTCCCTTTTGGGATGTCAGATATACTGCGGAGAAGATGAGATGAAGCTAGTCCTGATCTGGAGGGCGGATGACCTGCAGGGGAAGATATGAGATAAGCCAGTAAGATCAAGACTATTTTCGGGGAAATTACCCGCACGGACCGCCGTGGGCCCGAGTCTTGATGCCTTAGGCGTTACTTATTGTTGGCTGCTGAAGGTATCATCAACGACCCGCTGGACTTTACTCTTTCCAACCATCTTGTCTCCATCACAGCCTTCCAGGTCAGCGAGACTGTCAGCACCGATACTTCTCCATAGTATCTAGATCTGTCAGCTTTGAAGCTCTACAACTCCATAGTCTGTCATCCATGGTACTCCACGAGATGCACGTTGCATCGATTCAGCCTCTTCGGGGGCGGTTTGATGCTCTCAGTAGAGGTGATTGCCGTGTTAAACCTAGCGTGGTATCCCTGGATAGAGGTTCGGGAAGTTGCTATAGTTAGGATTGAAGCTGTATGAAGCTCTGTGAGAAGTATATTATGTCCCTGATTCCACGTGGATGTTCATCTTTCTGTAGGCACATCGTCCTCTGTCTTTCAACAAGTGGTCATTCTGGTCTCTAGATCTTCATCGTCATTCTGGTCAACTTGAATCCATTGACAATAGTCAATCGAAACTGTCTCTGTTTACTCTGATCTCGCTGAGAATAGCTGGTTGAATATACCGATTCCATCTTGATATCAAATTCCTCATTCGATCGAAATTGACGCTTGTTTGAACGGACAACAGCATACGCGCATAACTTCAAAGAATACACAGCTATACGATAAATATCTCTGTCACAAGAAGAGAGATATTCCGATAACACTCTTTTTGATACTCGAAGCTGAATTCATCACCAACAACATCTTCCAACTAAATCAATCATTTCTGCAAGATGTCCTTCGTCAACGAACCGATTGCTGTCATTGGTACTGGTTGCCGCTTTCCTGGCCAGTCTACCTCTCCTTCTAAGCTCTGGCAGCTGCTCAAGCAGCCGCGCGATGTCTTGAGAAAGATCGATCGTTTCAGGGCCGAGAACTGGTACAACACCGACGGCCACCACCACGGTGCGAGCAATGTCCTCGATGCCTATCTTCTGGCTGAAGATCCTCGCGCCTTCGACTCTCAGTTCTTCAATATCCAGGCGGGAGAAGCTGACTCCATCGATCCTCAGCAACGTGTCCTCCTGGAGACCATCTATGAAGCCGTCGAGTCTGCTGGTGTGACTCTCGAGTCTCTCCAGGAGGCTTCGACTGCTGTCTATGTCGGTGTCATGTGTGATGACTACTCCGAGGTCATCTACAATGATGCTGAGACCATTCCGAAATATGCTGCGACGGGTAGTGCCCGCAGCATCCTTTCCAATCGTGTTTCTTACTTCTTCAACTGGACTGGTCCCTCCATGACCATCGACACGGCTTGTTCCTCCAGTCTGGTCGCCGTGCACCAGGCCGTCCAGGTCCTAAGAAGCGGAGAGTCTCGTGCTGCTGTTGCTGCGGGATCGAACTTGATCTTCGGACCTAGTAAGTCTCCATTCTTCCCTTGTGACCATTGTTTAGCTGACCGTGGCAACTAGAAATGTTCATTGCGGAGAGCAACCTGAACATGCTGTCTCCCACGGGCCGTTCCCGTATGTGGGATGCGGATGCCGATGGCTACGCTCGTGGAGAGGGTGTCGCATCCATCTTGATGAAGCGTCTCAGTGATGCGATTGCAGATGGGGACCACATTGAATGCATTATCAGGGAGACTGGTGTCAACCAGGACGGACGTACTCCTGGTATCACCATGCCTAGCTCGATCGCTCAGGCTGCTCTTATCCGCCAGACCTATGCTAAGGCTGGATTGAACCTTACCAAGAAGTCGGACCGACCTCAGTATTTCGAAGCCCACGGTACTGGAACGAAGGCTGGTGACCCCCAGGAGGCTAGGGCCATCCATACAGCTTTCTTTGGTGAGGACAGCATCACGGATTCTGAAGATTTTCTTCACGTCGGCTCCATCAAGACGGTGGTTGGACATACTGAAGGTACTGCCGGCGTTGCTGGTCTTATCAAGGCTTCCTTGGCTATCCAGAACAAGACGATCCCGCCGAACCGGCTTTTCAACCGACTCAATCCGGATTTGGAGCCCTACTATGACCACCTGAGGATTCCTACCAAGGCTCAGGCATGGCCTGAGCTGCCAGCTGGAACACCCCGTCGAGCTAGTGTTAACAGCTTTGGTTTCGGTGGCACGAATGCCCATGCCATCATCGAGAGTTACGAACCAGAGGCGGCTTCTGCTTCCACGACACCTTCGACCGACGTTGTTTCTCTCCCGTTCGTCTTCTCTGCCACTTCGGAGAAATCGCTTGCCGCGCAGTTGAGAGCTTATGTCAACTTCCTTAGTGAGAATAAGGAAATTAATCTCCAGGATGTGGCCTCGACCTTGTCCCGAAGGTCTGCTTTCACTTTCAGAGCTTCCTTCTCTGCATCTACGGCTGAAGGTCTTTCCGCCAAGCTGGAGAAGGCACTTGAGGCGAAGCAAGCCGACAACACTCCTGTTGGAACCCGTCCTGTCAACAAGGGCCGTGGTATCCTCGGTGTCTTCACGGGCCAGGGTGCTCAATGGGCTGCCATGGGTCGCGAGCTAATTTTGGCCTCTCCGTTTGTCGAGAGGGTCATCGATGAGCTCGAACAATCCCTGGCAGATCTTCCTGAAAATGATCGCCCTTCTTGGTCGCTCAAGGAGGAGATGCTCAAGTTCGCTCCCGAATCCCGTATCGGCGAGGGACTGTTCTCGCAGCCGCTCTGCACCGCAATTCAAGTTGCTCTGGTGGAGCTTCTGCACAAGGCTGGGATTAATTTCGAAGCTGTGGTGGGTCACTCTAGTGGTGAAATCGGTGCTGCTTATGCTGCTGGCTTCATCTCCGCCCGCGATGCCATCCGCATCGCATACTACAGAGGACTCTATGCCAAACTTGCGAAGGGTCCAAATGGTCAGCAGGGATCTATGCTTGCTGTTGGAACTGACCTCCAGGACGCCAAAGACCTTTGTGAGCTCCCATTCTTCGAAGGAAGACTGCAGGTCGCCGCTAGCAACTCTTCGTCCAGTGTGACTCTCTCTGGCGATCTTGATGCGGTGCTACATGCTAAGGATATCTTTGACGACGAAAGCAAGTTCGCCAGACAGCTCAAGGTCGACACTGCGTACCACTCTCACCATATGATCCCTTGCTCCGATATATATGTGAAATCCTTGGATGCTTGCAACATTGAGATCTTGACCCCGCCAGAGAACGCACCTCATTGGTATTCATCTGTGCTCGGTGGGCCAAAGGTTACGCCTGACCTCGAGGGCTTGAAGAGTGTTTATTGGAAGGACAACATGCTCAACCCTGTCCTATTTTCACAGGCTTTGACGGCTGCTCTTGCTGATATCGAAGCCCCAGCGGTCGCCTTGGAGGTCGGACCCCACCCTGCTCTTAAGGGTCCCGCAAGTGGAACTATCGAGGAAGCGCTCGGAAGTGGAATTCCTTACTCTGGTGTTCTGAGCCGTGGCAACAATGATTTAGAGGCCTTCGCAGATGGCTTGGGCTTCTTGTGGACTGCCTTCGGACCATCTGCGGTTGACTTTGCTAGCTATGCCCAGCTGTTTAACAAGGAGGCTGGAGCTACGAGCAAGCTTCTCAAAACGCTTCCCTCGTACACTTGGGATCATGACCGTGCCTATTGGTACGAGTCTCGTGCCTCTAAGACGCAGCGTCTTCGCAAGGAAGTCCCACACGAGCTCCTTGGTGTCAGGACGAGCGATGAGGTCGAAGGTGAGCACCGGTGGAGGAACTACATCAAGCCTGGTGAGATCCCATGGCTTCGCGGTCACGCCATTCAGGGTCAAGTTCTGTTCCCTGCGGCTGGTTTCGCCGCAATGGCGATTGAGGCTTCTAAAGTCCTTGCACCTTCTACGGATGTCTGCCTCATTGAGCTTCACAACTTCAGCATCCACCGGGCCTTATCTTTCCCTGACGAGGCCGCTGGCGTTGAGACTCTCTTCACTCTTTACAACGTCCAGGAACATAATGGTGCAGAAAGATACATCTCAGCAAGCTTTGGCTGCGATGGTTGCCAGAACAAGGAGTCTGGAAGCTTCACTTCTCTGGCTAATGGACAATTGGTGCTCCGTCTTGGTCAGCCTTCTGCTACCAGCCTGCCTGAACGACCGGCACCGCTCTTCAAGATGACCGATGTCGATGTTGATGAGTTCTATAGCTCTCTGGCGAACACGGGATACAACTATACTGAACTTTTCCGTGGAATTTCCGAGCTCCAGCGAACTACCGACTTGTCGTCCGGAAAGATCTTCATTCCTGCGGATCCTGAGCATGAATCGTCTTTCACGGTCCACCCTGCCACTCTTGATGTTGCTTTCCAGGCTGTATTTGCAGCTATCGGTGCTCCAGGAGACGGTCGACTGTGGACTCTTCACGTACCGACAAAGATCGACAAGATCAAGGTCAACCCATTTAGCTACCCTGCAGGTGCGGGACTCGGTGTCGAGCTTCCTTTCAATGCCAACCTTGCTCCATCAGAGGCCTACGAAGTTAACGGCGACGTCGAGATTTACGAGGAAGGTGGTCGCCACTCTATTGTTCAAGTTCAAGGTCTCCATGTCTCTCCTCTGTCAACTCCCGGGAGAGCCGATGACCGCCCCATGTTTGCTGAGACTACGTGGGGTTACACAAAGCCGGATGCCGAGCTTAGCTTCAAGGAATGGGATGAGGATGATTTCCAGAAACGTCTTGGGACTTTGTCTGAGCGTACCAGTCTGTTCTATCTCAACCGCCTGCAAAAAACCATAACCCCCGAGGAGCGCGAGAAGTGTGACTGGCATCAGACGGCTGTCCTAAACTGGGCAGTGCACATTGTATCTCTCACCTCTCAGGGAATCCACCCAATCCTGAAGAAGGAATGGCTGAATGATACTTATGAGAATCTCTACCCATATATGCTGGCGTACGTCATTACCTTTTCTTTAGTACTTGTTGCTCCTCTAATGTTTTTAACAGGATGTGTGTGGAATATGAGGACTTCAAAAACCAGATGTTTGTGGGCGAACGACTGATCCCGTTTGTCCGAGGTGAGATCTCCATGCTTGAAGAATTTAGGAACAATAACATGCTAGAGTGGCTCTATAAGGGCTCCGATGGAACTGTTGAGTACAACGCCTATGTAGGTGACATAGTGAAGCAGATTGCGCATCGCTATCCTTACATGGACATTCTTGAAATCGGTTAGTTAGCTGCAGACCTCTCCCGAACTCTCTACTGATATTCTATAGGTGCTGGAACTGGAAGTGCAACGCAAGCTGTCATCAAGAAGATTGGCCACAGCTACTCCTCCTATACCTACACCGATATCTCTTCCGGCTTCTTCGATGATGCGATGGCGGTCTTTGCTGATCACTCCGACAAGTTTGTCTACAAAGTTCTGGATATCTCTAACGATGGCTCCGAGCAGGGCTTCTCCCCCAATTCCTATGACCTCATTGTGGCTGCTAACGTTCTTCATGCTACTCCATTCTTGGAAGAGACCCTTTCTAACACTCGTAGGCTGTTGAAGCCTGGTGGTTTCTTGGTTCTCTTTGAAATTACTGAGGTGGACTGGCTGCGCACTGGTTTCATGTTTGCTGGTATGAGTGGATGGTGGGCTGGAGACAAGGATGGCCGTCCTTACTCACCTACCGTCCCTAAGAGCACATGGGACAGTTTGTTCCGTCGTACAGGATTTTCCGGAATTGATACGGCTACTCCAGATTCCAAGGGTTTCATGACTCCATACTCCGTCATGGTTACCCAGGCAGTCGATTCGCAAATGAACCTTATCAGGCAGCCTCTCTCGGCGACCCCAACGAAGCCGATTATGGAAAGTCTGATGATTGTCGGAGGACAAAAAATGTCAACATACGAACTGGCTGAAGAGGTCAGCACTCTCTTGGAGCCACTCTGCAGCAATATCACTATCGTCGACAAGCTTGAAGACCTCAATGACAGCTCTGCATCCAAGCACACCGTCTTGTCGCTGGCGGAGCTTGATGAACCTGTCTTCAAGCCATTTACTACTGAGAAATACACCGCTGTGCAGAACCTGTCTGAACAAGCAAGAAACATCCTGTGGGTTGTCCAGGGAAGCAGGGGAGACCGTCCTTATTCCAATATGATGCTGGGTATTGCCAGATGTCTCGTCAGCGAGAGAAAGGAGGATCTTCACATGCAATATCTGGATTTCCAGGTCGATCAGAAGCCCGATCCTAAGCTCATCGCGGAGACTTTGCTCCGCATGCACATCTCCGATTCTTGGAAACAACTGCCGACTCCTTATGATCCCGTCTGGACTCTGGAACGTGAGATGTTCGTTGTGAATGATAAGATTGAAATCCCTCGTTACAAGCCAAGTGCGGCCCTCGATGACCGCTACAACTCGACCAGACGTCTCATTACGAATGCGGTATCTTTGGATGAGTCTACCATTGTCGTTACTTCATCGGGATCTTCATACCAATTGGAAGAGTCTAAGCCTGCTCTGTACGAATTACAATCTGCTGAACAAGATCTCAGGACCATCAGGGTGCAGAAGTCTATCCTAAACGCCCTTAAGATCAAGGACGCCGGGCTCTTGTATCTCGCTCTCGGTGAAGATGTTCACACTAAGCAGAAAGTTCTTGCATTGTCTGAACACCATCGTTCTACTATTTCTGTGCCCAAGGACTGGACTGTTGACATCGAGGTATCTCAGAAGGACGACTCTAGCTCCTTGCTCAAGGTAGCCAATGAAATTCTGGCCGGATCCATTCTTGGAAAATCAGGACGCAAAGGTTCTTATCTCGTGCATGAGCCAACTCCACTCCTCGCTGGGGCTCTGACCAGACAGGCTGCTGAGAAGAACGTGCGAGTTGCGTTCACCACTGCAAAATCATCAATTTCTGGATTCACCTATGTCCATCCTTCCGCTTCCGAGCGCCTGATTGCATCTTATATTCCTGCCGACGTTTCAGTCTTTGTTGAACTTTCGGAAGACTCTCATTCCGAGAGCATTGGGGCTCGTCTCGAGAGATATCTACCTGCGAAATGCAAGTGCAAGACTGCTGCCTCGTTTTTGGGTCAGGAAGGCTTTATTCGCTCGGATTTAACTCAGGATGCGCCATCGAAGGCTCTTTCTGCAGCTTACAGTCGGGCAACGAACGGGTCCTCAACCCCGGAGACGGAGGCACTTGATGAAAATGTTGACGTCTCTCTCAATGACTTGGCCGGAGTTTCCACTGACAACACTCTACGCACTGTTGATTGGACTACAACGACAACTGTTCCGGTGAAGATCACGCCTTCTGAGAATGACGCCCAGTTCCGTGGAGACAAGACTTACTTCTTGGTTGGATTGACTGGTGAACTCGGCCTGTCTTTGACCAAATGGATGGTCGCTCGTGGCGCCAGATACATTGTCCTTACTAGTCGAAACCCGAAGATTGACCCTCAATTCCTAGATGCTATGGCAGCACAGGGGGCTACTATCAAGGTCTATTCATTGTAAGTAAAAACTTATTTCAATCACCGCCAATATCATGCTAACATGGATTCCAGGGACATCACAAACCGAGCATCCCTTATGTCTGTCTACAAGACCATTCGTAAGGAACTTCCTCCAATTGCCGGTGTTTGCAACGGTGCCATGGTTCTTATCGACGGAATGTTCGCCACGATGCCTTACGAAGACTTCAACAAGGTCATTCGCCCTAAGGTTGATGGAACTATCTTCCTCGACCAATTGTTCTCTGAGAACAACCTCGACTTTTTCATTGTATTCTCTTCGCTTACTTACGTGACTGGAAACATTGGTCAGACTCCATATGCAGCTGCTAATGCATTCATGGTCAGTATGGCTGAGAACCGAAGAAAACGTGGTCTGGCAGGAAGTGTCATGAACCTTGCAGGTATCTTTGGTATCGGTTACATTGCTCGCACGGACAAGAGCATCCATGAACGTCTCGGAAACATGGGATATGCCAACATTTCTGAGTACGACTATCTTCAATTCTTCGCTGAGGCAGTCTTTGCCTCACCTGCAAACTCCGGTAGACAATGGCAGATCTCGAACGGTCTCAAGTCATTTGATCCGGAGAAGGATACCAACCTTCCTGCGTGGATCAACATCCCCAAGTTTGCCAACTATAAGATTGTCAGGAACAGCGCTTCTGGCGGAAAGACCGACAAATCAAACATTTCTGTCAAGGCACAACTGCAGGAGCAGAATAGCTTGGAAGGAGTGGAGAAAGTTCTCCTTGGTAAGCCCTCTTCCCTCAAAATATACCTTGTCACTAACCGGTCCAAGCGGGTCTGCTGTCTGTCCTCTACCGCCAACTCAACATTCCTCCAGAAGAGAACAGCATCACCCCGGAATCAAGTTTGGTGGAACTTGGTATCGATTCACTCGTTGCCGTGGACTTGAGATCCTGGTTCACGAATGAGCTCGAACTTGATATTCCTGTCATCAAACTCCTGGGAGGAGCCACCGTGGCTGGCCTTGTTGAGGACTGCCTCGGAAGACTCTCGCCTGAACTGATTCCGAATGTCAAGTCTGACACGCCACAGACAGAGGAAGAGAAGAGCAGCCAAAGCTCATCTCCATCCCTGGAGGCCTCTACCCCGTCGCTCAACACCGATACCCCGCCAAGTTCTAGGGTGTCTGAAATTGGTGAACCCATGATCAAAGTGGACGGTTTGGCTATCCAGCAAGCCCAGCCAAAGCTGGAATTTGAGAAGACAGTAAGGATGTCATATGGCTCTTCGCAATTTTGGTTTCTTACACAGTACCTTGAAGATCCAAACGTCTTCAACATCCAATTCCGAATGTCTATGAGCGGTACAATCCAAGTGAACCGCCTGGAGCGCGCAATCGAGGCGCTCGGCCAACGACACGAAGCATTCAGGACCGCATTTTTCGCAAATCCCGACAAACTCAACGAACCCACTCAGGGAGTCCTATCGCAATCCCAGCTTCGTCTCGAAAAAAAGAATATCACCGACCTAAAAGACGCTGAAATAGAATCACAAAATATGTTACATCACACATTCGATATCGAACGGGGAGAGGTTGTCAAAACTGTTCTCTTGACGCTTAACCCCACCACTCATTTCATGATTTTTGGTTTTCATCATATTGCAATCGATGGTTTCAGTTTTAATCTGCTTCTGACCGAACTCAACGCTCTCTACGAGGGGCGCCAGCTCCCGCCAATTGGGTTTCAATTCTCAGACTTCGCCCTCAAGCAACGAGAAGAAGTCGAGGGCGGGAAGATGGCTCAGGAACTGGAGTTCTGGCGCAATGAACTTCGCAAGGTCCCGGATCCATTGCCATTGTTCCCCATGGCAAAGATCAACTCGCGCCTTGCCCTGACGCACTACGATTATGAAGAGGCAGATGAGGTTATCCTCGACAGCAAAACTAGCCTCCTCATCAAAGACCTCTGTCGCCGACAGAAGTCAACGAAATTTCACTTTTTCCTCGCTGCATTCAAGACCTTTCTCTTCCGCTTCTTGGATGCTGAAGATCTTTGCATTGGCTTGGCCGATGCGAACCGAACGGATAGCAGCACCAATGGCACTATCGGATATCTCTTGAACTTGCTTCCACTTCGCTTCGAGAACAAGGCTGCTCAGAAATTCTCTGACGCTATTAAGGAGGCTAGGGACAAGTCATACGCAGCCCTGGCTCATTCAAGACTTCCTTTCGATCTTATCCTGGACAACCTCAAGATAGAACGGTCCTCCACTCACAGTCCATTGTTCCAAGTCTTTATGGACTACCGTCAAATCACTGCTAAGGCTCCATTGTTAGGTGCTCAGTCGGATGGTGTATCTACTCCTGGTCGCACCGCATATGACTTGATCCTCGACATTAGTGAGGTTGGCTCTGAAATCAGGATCACCTTCAGATCGCAGAAATCTCTCTACTCACGCGAGAGCACCGAGACTCTATTAAAGAGTTACATACAACTTGTTAAATCATTTGCTGCGAATGCTGAGGCCCCTGTGGAAAAGGCACAGCTATTCAACCCTCAAGATATAAATTTCGCTAAGCAGCTTGGTCGAGGTATACCACTTTCCTCCACAGCTGCTAATATCTACTAACACGAGTACAGGCCAGCTCCTCGAAATCGGTTCTCCAGACACCGCCTCGCTACGGATTGATGATGTTATCATTGCTAATTCTGAAAGTGTTGCGCTTAAGGATGGCTTAGGTAACGTGTTGACGTATTCCCAGCTGGGCGAGCGTGTCAATACTATCAGTTCCTCTCTTCTTGAGGCAGGAGTGCGCGAGAACACGTGTGTTGCAGTGTACCAGGAACCGACATCAGACTGGGTCTGTTCACTACTGGCTATCTGGAAGGTTGGAGCAGCTTTTGTCCCTCTTGATCCACGAAATCCAATGCAGAGACTGGCTACTATTGCCAACGACTGCAAGCCTGCCGCAATCCTCTGCCACGAGCAAACATCAATTGGTGTTGCAGAGTTGAAACCCACTTCTACCAAGGTTATTGACATCACTAATCTTGTGCAATATACGCGGAATTCGGTTGTCTTAAACAGATCTAAGGCAGATTCCCCTGCCATGATTTTGTACACCAGTGGTTCGACCGGTGTACCGAAGGGCGCTATCCTTAGCCATTCAGGCATTCTCAACATGGTCATTGGATATAACGACAAGCATCAGATCGGCAAGGAAAACATGCTTCAACAGAGTGCATACAGCTTTGACATGGCGCTCTGGCAGGTAACCACAGCCTTCATTGCTGGAGGAAGTGTCTTCGTGGCATCTAAGGACCAACGCCTGGATCCGACCGAAATAGCGAATATTATGTCATCCGAGAAGATCACATCCAGCATGGCAACACCCTCTGAATATCTCAACTGGCTTCGCTATGGTTCTGAATATATGGCGCAAGCACGACAATGGACACACGCGGTTGCTGGAGGAGAGCGACTGAGTCACGGTTTGATCAACGAATTTAGGGCCCTTCAAAACCCGAAGTTGCGATTGATCAACATCTATGGCCCATCTGAAATCTCCGTGGGTTGTACCACTGTTGAGGTAGACTACCTAAATATGCCGGAAGATTCTGATGTACCCGTTCCTATCGGAAGTGCTGTACCCAACTACTCGGTATACGTTGTCGACAAGGATATGAATCTCCTGCCTGCTGGAGTGACTGGTGAAATTGTTGTTGGTGGGCCAGGTGTTTGTCTGGGCTATCTCAACAATGACAAGTTGACCAGAGCTAAATTTTTGCCTGATCCGTTTGACTCGTTTAAAGAAGGAGCTACCATCTACAAGACCGGAGATCTTGGCCGCTTGCAATCTGATGGGCTTTTCATGTATCAGGGAAGAATGGCAGGAGATACACAAGTTAAACTCCACGGCATCCGTGTCGAAATGAGCGATATTGAAAACACAATTCTGGAAGCCGCTGGTGGAGCTATTCTTTCCGTTGTTGCTTCTGTCCGCGGGGAGACCGGGTTCCTCGTCGCTCACGTCGAGTTTTCGCAAGAGTTCCCACCTAGCGAGAGGGCTTCCTTCTTGAAGGGCTTGATGTCAAGATTGCCTCTGCCTAAATATATGTGCCCTTCTATGATTGTCCCTGTGGATAAATTTCCACTCAACAGCCATGGAAAGACAGATAGAAGAGCTGTTGCTGCCCTGCCTCTGCCCCAAGACATACAGGACAATGAGAATGACGAAATCCTGAGCGAGACTGAGGCCGCGCTCAAACACGTCTGGGAAAAGGCGATCCCTAAAGAGGTCGCTGAAACTGTCAAGATCCGCTCGGACTCTGATTTCTTCCACGTGGGAGGAGACTCATTGCTTCTCGTCAGCCTTCAGTCGCTTATCCGCGAGAGGTTCGATGTGACCTTACCCATGGCTGACTTGTTCGAATCGAGTACTCTCAGAAGCATGGCAACCAAGATCGAGACAACAGCACCTGTCGCACACATCAACTGGGATTTGGAGACCTCGCTTGAGGAGGCTATCCTGTCTTCGCAACGGAAAGAGGCTGTTGAAGTACCAGCAAGTAGAAAGACAAGCTCGTTGACTGTCCTTCTTACGGGAGCAACAGGGTACCTTGGTCGTCACTTCCTCCAGCAACTGGTTGATGATGAAAGAGTTTCAACAATCCACTGTGTTGCAGTCAGAAACTCGAGCTCTGAACCACGTGAGATGCCACTTACGTCGTCAAAGATCATCACTCATACTGGAAATCTTTCAGAGCCGCTCTTGGGACTATCCGAAGAAGAGTTCAGCTCACTTGCTAGTGAGGTTGATGCTATACTCCACAGTGGTGCTAACAGGTCTTTCTGGGACTATTACCAAGTTCTTCGAGGATCAAACTTCTGGTCTACCAAGGAGTTGACAAAATTGGCTGCTGTTCGTAAGGTCCCTCTGCACTTTATCTCTAGCAGTGGAGTGCTCCGATTGAATGGAGAAGATATTGATGACACCGTACCAATCTCTTCGAGACAATTCCAACCACCGGTGGATGGGACTGCAGGCTATGTCGCCTCGAAATGGGCTAGTGAAGCATACCTGGAGAAGGCCGCTGAAGTTCTCGGACTTCCTATCCAGATTCACAGGGTGACCTCCGCACCTACGGACCGAGAGCCGTCTGCAGAGCTTCTTGATGAATTCTCAGGCTTGGCAAGGCAGATGAACTGTTTACCTGACCACAATGGTTGGGACGGTACGTTTGACCTGATTTCAACTCGAGCACTTGCACAGCAGGTCTGCGACTCAGTCTTAGGAGGTCCCTCAAACATTTCGGATCTTTCAGCGGCCACTATTATGCACTACCAGTCTGAAGTCCGTCTGCACATGGCAGATGTTCTGAAGCACCTTGGTATCAGTCCTGAAGATCGAGCATCCTTTGACGCTCTTCCACCACATGAGTGGGGCGGTAAAGCGAAACGTCTTGGTCTTGGATGGCACTTTGCATCCCAGGATCTTGAGATTGGGAAAGGAAATGGCACTGCTAGACAGCTGAATTTGAGGAGATAAGCTAAAATTGTGATAGACTGATAGACTGATAGACTGATAGACTATGTTTTCAAAGCAAGGAGTTAGGGCGCTACATCGACTTTTGTGTGATTATTGTTTATAGACTTGCTTGTACTGTTATATATTTCAGCTGAGCTTGGGATGTTTTCGTTTTGTGTTTTTTTTTTCTTTGTTGAACACCTTTCCTTTGACCTATTTATACACATCAGATCTAGACCAGAATGACACATTTCATAACTATATAATTCTTCCAGTCTCTGTAATTGGAGTAACCACGCTCAACAATACAGTTAACACAAAACATTCATAGTCACCGAGTCTAGAACATAGATTTGATAAGTGATGAGATTTTCAAATGTTAAATAGTCTCATAAATCCTTAATTTATTGTGTCATTCCTTTCAAGCGAAAGCAAATTGAACAAGGTATATGATTAAGAGAAGAGATTCTGGGACTAGAAATGTCATATCACAATAGAATATGTACAACATCAGTTACATGTTTGTGAATCAAGTATGGAAAGATGGAAGGGTAAAAATATCGACAGATATAATAAGAAATAAGTTATGTGCAGTTATAGTAGTCGTATTCAGCTGATGTATCTGCAATTAGTATTAAGAATTTGTTTTAAAAGAAGAGACTATTATATGAAATCGGGCCAGGATTTGCCTGTAGACATTTGCTAGAGGTAGGCTTTCTTAAGTCATGTCCAGAAATTCCAAGGGGGGGTAATTGCAAAAATTGGAACAGGATAGTGTACTGTGAATAATCTTAAATGAAATATGTAATAATGATCCAAACAGACATAGTTGCTAGCATGTCTATGGTCGTCTTTCTTTCTCGTAGCATTTGAGCATTCATATTAGGAGTCCTCCTGTGGGTTGTCGATTCAGCTCTTTCTGTAAAAACTTCATCTCACAGCTTTTTGCTTGTTAATGGCATTGAGAGTTATTATGACGGATCGATTTGATGTTTCAGAGAAATAAGACATTTTTTCTTATATTTGGTGTTTGGAGGTACTTGCTTACATATGTTAAGGGAAAATATTGGCTTAGGTACGTTCTGAGAAATGAATTCAGAAACACTATACGAGAAATCAGAGACAAAAAAACATTCTAGTAATTTCAAACAGGCAGCAGAAATAGTGAGATGTGGGTTAACTTCATGAGAAAGGAGAAACGCCAGAAACAAGCGAGACGATGTGACACACCAAAAAAATATATACTAGCAAATTTGCAAACAACAAGACAAAACGAGATCTTTATATGCCAACGTTTTAATCCAAACGATAAACCAGCTTCTCACCACTGATTTCCTTTCTCCGAAGCATACCGACTCCGTCGAGGACAGCACTGAAACCACCATCGCTCACCCTCAACTTCTGTGGTTGAATCTTACCCTCGGTCAACAGCCTCTGAACCTTCTTGTACAACGGAGCCGACCACTCCAAGAACTTTGGGTTAGCCTCGCTCTCATACGGAGCTGGCCAGGTACAAGGTTGACCCCCGATCCGTGTGGCCAGAATCCAGTCCGGCTTGACGACCTTCCGCGTCCTCTGGCTTTCGGGAAACGGGTCTAGGGCCGTGTAGCGGCCACCTGCACGCCCGATGGCACCGTAGCAGATCTTCATGGTGGTCTCCT
Organism: Paecilomyces dactylethromorphus; assembly: GCA_029606265.1. Lineage (NCBI taxonomy): Eukaryota > Fungi > Ascomycota > Eurotiomycetes > Eurotiales > Thermoascaceae > Paecilomyces > Paecilomyces dactylethromorphus. Next base: position 1,600,290 of record JAPVCE010000027.1, read on the forward strand.
GCGTGATGCAGTCGACGGCGTAGGCAAGTGTGTTCTTAGTGTATTTCCGGATGTCCTCGCCGACGGTGGGGGAGGTGTAATCAAAGGCGGCCTCGGCGCCGAAGGATTTCACCAGGGGGAAATTTTTTGGCGAGCAGGTTGTAATGGGGATGAGGCCGCATCTGCGTGGTTTATATTAGTCTTTAGCTAAATTTTAGGGTAGAAAGGGTTCCTACAGTTTCACAAGTTGAATAACCATAGTTCCAGTCGAGGAACTACCTCCGTAGACCAAGACGTGAAAAGGCTTCTTGGATGGCTCATCGAGCAGAGATTCGTCGAGCCCCAAGGACCAAAACAAAGCCATAGCTGCCGAGGCAATAGCAGTTCCCAGAGCTGCCGCCTCTTCGAAGGACATACCCTCAGGGATCTTTAGTGCTAGATCTGCCGGCAAGGCGACATATTCCGCAAACGCACCACCCTGAGGCCGCAGCTTGTTCATGCCATCGGCACTGCCGCAGACACGGTCACCAGGGGTAATGTCTCTTGTAACTGCGGAGCCCACGGCGATGACTACACCAGCACAGTCGAAACCGAAGGTCGTACCAGGGGTCACAAAGTCGCCGACAAGCTTGGTGTCGACGGGGTTAAGCGCCACAGCAACATTCTTGATTAGGATAGTGTTTGGCTCTAGTTCAATGACAGGGACATCATTAGAAATGAGGAAATCATGATCAGGTCCGGCAATAATAGCTGTTTGCCGCTCAGGAAATCTGAATGCTAGAGATGGCATGTTGAAGCGAGTGGTATATGGTGAACCCCTGGAAGGTAGAATTGGCAATGAAGAGAATGTTGGATGATGGCAACCTAGTGTAAGGAAAGGTACCTGATATTCTAGAATATATAGCTTCACTTTGTTGCTATTGAAGTATTCTGGAATCTATCCATATCGGGAAAACATGGGGCCAAATTGATTGTCCAAACTCACACTAAAGTCAGGAGCCTCATCTCCAATATTTTTTCGCTCGCGCAAATTGTCATCTTGAACAAATCTAGAAGGAATTGTTTGTTCATTCTCTATACGAGACCGAGATGACACTAATTGTGGTGTTGAAACGGTCTTGGCATAGATGCTGGAGAGAGCGAGATCTGACGTGGTAGTCGCAGTGCAAAAACCTTGATCCGTGCATCTGACATGGGCCCCTCATCTAGATCAAGTACTCGAGTGCAAGATGCTGACATCCTGATTCGGCAATCATGTCAGATGCTTATTGGAGCGTTCAAAAATGAAAAGTCACAGATCTGACTGGAGATATCCTAATTATAGCTTTGAAGCCTTATTTGCGAAAACGAGGTTTCGCGTAGGGAAATATACGAGTATACACGAGGTCTCTGGTCGTAACTGCAATAAATCATCGCTCTCGTGCATCATGTCTGACGGACCTGATGGACAGCAGGTAGCCTGAGAAAGTAATCGACCCGTTGGCCAGATTCAATCATTACGGCCTCTTCTTTAATTAAAGGGATCGTTTTCTCAGCACCTCCTCGATGCATCAAAAGACGAAATCAAAAACTTGGAAGTCTAGGATCCGATCAATATTCAAATTATGGCTTCAGGCAGGAGAGGTATTCTCTTCCTCACAAACAGCGAGCTTGGTCAAGCTACTGTTTGTATGGCCGTAGCTCATGAATTCCTCCTGCGACCAGAATACGACGTCCACCTTGCGTCTTTCTCCAGTCTCTCCAAGGCGGTTACGGATCTCAATGTCCGCTCAAAAGCTCTTTCGGATGGTGCCAGTGATGCTACTTTCCACACCATCTCTGGAAAGTCGATGAAAGAGGCTGCCGGCCGAAAGACAGAATTCATCGAAATGCACCGTCCAGGCTTCCGAGGAGCCATCGAGGCATATAATAAAGTTCTCCCGGCGACTTTTGCTTCCTGGAATGGTTCAGAGTATATGATCGGCTACAGCAGCTGTGTAGAGATCATAGAAGATGTCAACCCGGATATCTTGGTGGTTGATCCTCTATTCAGCCAGGGTATTGACGCGTGCCAAGCTCTGGGTCGCAAATTCATCATCCTGAGTCCGAACACCTTCAAGGACCATGCAATCAGAGAACAACCGAAGGGGGCCGCATTGTGGAAATATCCTCAGTAAGGGACCATTATTCACTCTTGCAACTCATCTGGATGCTGACACCGGATATCTATTCAGAATATGCACGGGCTGGCCGTATCCTGTGCCATGGTACCTGATCCTTGCCAACATCTATCTCACTATTCGTGTCGTCCTATCTCGTTTGTTCTCGCCACTGCTAAAGGAGCTTATTGCATATCGAAATGCTTGCGGTGTTCCCGGTCGTACACCATCCATTTTTCAGGGATTCGGACCTGATGTTCATGTCCTTCTCCCGTCCACTCCTGAGACAGATTTTCCCTTTGTTATCCCTTCCAATTTCACTGCTTGCGGTCCAATGGTTCTTCCAGTTCTTCCAGTCTCTCAAACTCATCCAGAACTAGATTCATGGCTAAGAAGCGGTCCGACTGTGCTGGTCAACCTCGGATCCCACATTCTCTTTGATGAAGCTTTTGCTGAGGAGTTTGCTACTGGATTGAGGATACTCCTTGATCGGAGACCTGATGTCCAGGTTCTTTGGAAGCTCAAGACTCAAGGGCAGATCAGAGAGCGATTGCAGGCCAAGAATGGTGCCTTTGAGGTTATCACTAAAGAGCTCACCAATGGTCGTGTTAGAATCGAAGACTGGCTACCGACAGATCCAATAGCCATCTTGGAAACCGGCCACATTATCTGCATGATCCATCATGGCGGGTCCAATTCGTATCACGAAGCAATCAGGTGCGTGAAATTCGTCCCCCAAAGTTCCTAGAAGGAATCCCGTCTCTAACGCGAGTATAGTGCTGGCGTTCCTCAGATTGTTTTGCCTGTGTGGATCGACACATACGATTTCGCAACCCGCGTGGAGTGGCTGGGCATCGGCGTGTGGGGAAGCCGTACTGCTGCACCAAGAGTAAAAGCTCCCGAGCTTGGGAGTGCCTTGGTGAGGGTTATTGACAGCAGCGAGTCCGATAAGATGCGAGAAAAGGCGATGATGATCGCCAGAGGCCTTGGCGGTGGCTCATCTGGGCGTTCGGTCGCCTGCGAGAAGATCATCGAGCTTTCTCAAGACAGGCTTCCGATGTACGAGCTCAAGGTTGAATAGACGGACAAACTTATTTCTCTCTTATCCATTTTCCTTTTTTGGTGGTGATCTGCGAGTTTTTGATAGTCAACGTTAATGTGAGAATGTCGGAACCCACGCATCCTCATCCTTCCATACAGTGACCGTATCTATTGGTACACGGAAACAAGCCAGTATCCAACCTCCACGGTACCATCAAGGAAATAAGCATCTTGTCCCGTTCATCAGTGTCGCATCTATAATGTTCTAGAAGTATTCAGAATAAAAATAAGTGGAGAAGAACGGCAGATCTTGATGATCTTACTGTTGTGTAACCTAGTTACTATCATATCAGGGCTTTGATTGGAGTCAGAAATGTGCGGTTCCTGCAGAAATAACAGGGATGATAGCTACGTAATATGGATGACAAATCCTGGAAGACCCATAATTGAGCTTAGGGAACGCAACAATCTCTTTTTGATCTGAATAGGCGTAGGGTCGGAGAGTATATAGCAATTAGACACCCCCAGCGGAAGTTATTATTACAATAAAATTTCCACCTGATTAGCTCTTAGCGGAAGCTAGTTGGTAGATCGTTGCCTCGATTGGGGGCCAAAACCGTACTTGGCAAGAAAACCCGCATCCCAGATAAAGCTATTCTGTTGCCGAAATCCCGTAGTTGCTGATCAACGTAGCTATCTTGAGAGATAATAAATATATGTAAGTGTAGGCTTTATAGCCCTATCATGGCATGCATCTTTGGTGGAAATCCTGATGGCATACATAAGTGCGGTGAAAAGTGGTAGATCGAGACTCCACACTGTAGGAGCGCCTGTTTAGGAATGTGATTTCGTGGTCCCATCTTATATTTTAGATAAGATCAGCAAGTCTGATCGTAGTTAGAGTCATCCTCTCGTGTCTATTGGAAGTATGTGATTGGATTGCCTACATTTGAAAATGGTACCCAAGGAAGGCGAAAGATCCAGATTTTATTCGTGATAAGCTCTACCTGGCTGGCTTAAATCTCAGCCGCAATATTTGCTGACGAATCATCCCTCAAGGAGTATTGTCATCCCATTATTTCTTGTCTCAGAGACAGCGCTCACTATGGAGAAAAAAAAAAAGTCTCCGTAACGGGCTATCAGATAACGCATCCTTCGTGTTTCCAAACAGTTGGGGGCTGGCCATGAACGGCTAATTGGAGCGACCACTCGTCTCTTCATGACAAGCCACTACTGTTTCAGATTAAACTGAGGGAAATAAGAGGGTATTATTAGCTGTGCAGTCAGTGCAGACACGAGATGTCTGCTTGAGGCGGCCTTTTCAGCCCATTATCCGGGAAATTTTGTGCTAGATACGAACACGGCAGGCTTCGAGAAGGCAAAGGAGAAAAGCGTTGATCGCTTCCCAGCCTCCACTGTGTGGATAAGAAATCCTATTTTAGGATATTAACTTCAGATAAGAGCCCTGCGAAATGCTCTAAACCTGTCATCATTCCATTTTCAATTACATGTCCTGGATTGGGGAACATCAGCTGCGACCAACTATTTTGGGAGTCGAGAAGAATCACTTCCAAAGGAACACGAAAGCTGACATACATACAGACCTGCAACAGACTTGCTATCTACAAATTCCTGCACCCATCATATCTAACTTCATCAAAGACTGGCTATAGGGCGTCCTGGGAATGAAACACGAGATGAAGATCAACCTTCTAGAATGGCACGCAGATAGCTTCTATAATACAGTAAGAGCATCCTGCCCGGATGCCAGTGACGAAACAGTTTGCGTGAATAGCAGAGATAGGGCTTTGCGGATCAAACTTCTCTAATCCTCATGCAGGGTGGGAATGGTTCTGAGGATGCTACATGCGAAAATACCAGTAAACCATCGTAATAGAATTGAGGTCTGATGACCGCAATTCGGACTTGGAACGTGTTATTGCAGCCCCCCAAAAAGCAAAATGGTAGATCGTACGTAAAATACAACATTTCCTGTAAACAAGTGATTGTGGGATCATCACGACATCACTAGAGCAATTCGAATCAATACCGCACTAAGGATCATGCACTGGTAGGTGCTTGTCCTGACTCAAGATTCCGCTTTACGGTCATCAATCTAGCCGACTACCTGACTAGACGTAGTATCCCGTTGTCGGACCACGAGCAACCCAAATCATGTTGTTATGTGATAAATGTCATCAATTTCTGTTTCATGAAGCCATAAATATGTGATGACATTTCTAGGATCCTGATCTGGAAGTGAGATCGTCATTCAATCGAGATCTGAATCTCAAGGGAATCCGCGTCGCTGAGGCGCTTGGATGCCTGTGGACCCTGGAGGCTTATACAAAAGGACTTACTCAGTAATAGTAAGCCAACTGAACGTTACAACATGGTCGAATGATAAAGAAGGAATGAGGGGAGAGGCAGGTAAACTTTGCTTATTCCCCGCGCGGCACGCCACGATAGCTCATCGCCCCCATGGCGCTAACAGGGGCGGAAAAAAGGACCACAAATCATCTGCGTCGAAAGCGACTAACACGGGATAGCCTGATTATTTTCTGCTGAACCGAGCCAACAAAACAAGTCCAGTGTTTCTGAAGCGGGCGAAGGATCACGGCACGGACGAGAGCTCGTCACGGTATCCAAGGGACGTAACGTATTCTGTACGTAGCTCGGCACTAATGGAGCTACCAACACATGGATGCCATGCATACGTGATCTGTCAGATACACGAGCTCACCATGTTGGTCTCCATAGGAAACTTGGTAAGCTGAGAGCGATCTAGGACGTATCTCTTACAATGCTTTACACCGGCATATGAGTGTCAGTTAAAACAAGAGGACAAATGTATGGCTTCGAATCAAGAAGCTATGAAGAAGGATATGGAGAGATAGAACCTGTTAGAACGAGTCGAGACGCAGAACCGAGTCTCTCAGTGAAGAGGTTTATGGTGGAGCGATCCTCCACTCGCGGTGTGGGTATGTACTATACAGTAGTGCAAACCACCATACTTCGACAATTCATCCAAGGCTTCATGGCAAAAGTCAAGTAGGTCAAGCTCTGGACCGAAGCGCAAGGCTTAGCTCTTGGGGGCAGGCTTAGTTCAAGTTCCAACCGTCTGAGCGCCACGCCACATCTTTCGGGACGGGCATCCTTTCAACGAGCTTGGACGAGACCTCTGGATCCTTGGCCCCAGGAGCACGAAGATCTGACAATCTATCGAGGTCAACCCTTTTCCGATTATGGTTAATCTTCAGTCTATGCTCGGAGCCCCGTTACAATAGGCGCTGAAGTTAGCTTAGGAAAATTTCCGTTGGCCAATACGAACAGGGCGCCTCATGGAGCTGTATTTGACCCAGTATTTTTAGACGTTTCAATCGCTTGGTCATCTTTCTTCGACGGTGGATCAGGACTGTCTGGTTCTTGATGCTTAATTTACCACGTGGGTTCCCCTTTCCTCACAGGATGCTATATTTGACAGAAGCCCCGAAGGACGATAAATATTCTGGGTAGTACAGAGGTCAAAGAATATCAGATCTGTCTCTGGTTCGCATATACGACATACGAGGAAGGTATCGAAAATGGCCCCACGGAAGTCCACCATGACAGAAAGCAATGAAGTCAATGATGGATATGACAGCAGGGCGTCCCAAGCCTCGGATTCGGAAGACTGGACCAAGTTGACCGATATCAGTGCGCGAAGAAGGATTCAAAACCGCCTCGCTCAGCGAAACCGAAGTGAGTGAACGCCCCTAGATCACACGGATCGGTCTCTCCATGGCTATTTCCCCGTTGCAACTCGAAACAGCTTCCTAACAACTAGGTGTCCACAGGGAGGAACCTCAAAAAGAGAAAAGAAGAGAGCGAACAGCAAGGCTCCACTCCGACATCAGATCCGAGAAGCACCAAACAGCATAATGAGCTAGTCTGGGTTCGACAGACGATATTTCCAGAAAAGGGTACTTCGAAGACGAGCCCATCAAATCGGAACGTATCTGCAGACCTTCTTCCCAATACACCCCGTCACAGTAGCCCGGCCTCGTCTCAGCGAGATGGTTCTCCTGCCCTATCGGGCGATCTGCCGTATTCCGGGTGGCCCCTAGTACACCAAGACCCAGTATCGTCTGTAGAACAGAGAAATGCGAATCCGAACTGTTTGCCGGATATGTGGCTGGAAGGATCTATGCACTACCAACCGTTGACACCGTCAACTCAGCAAGATATGGCATCAGACACAGGGTATTGGTCTCATACGATAACACCACAGTCAGACACCGCTCTGCAAGGTGACTTTATCCTATCACCACCAATTTCGTTCCCCGCTCAATATGAAAGCATAGAGCAAAATGGGTTATTTGGTTCGAATTACGTCAGTGACGAATTTAACCAAATATCTGATGGATCAAACGGGACTAGATCTAGCACTGGAAGCAGTCACAGCCGAACCACCCCGGTGGACCTCTCAGATATCCCTACTGCATCGTCAATGACGGACGAAAACTTGCTGCCTCTAGGACTTGGTAGGTTCAGCTTACATCTAATAGCCCTTACCTCATCCGCTAACTTTGTTCGTTTAAGGTCTATCGAGCAACTTACTATCCAACCTGAACTCTGAACAATTAGCCATGATCTCACCAATCCTCTCGATATCGTCTGATGGATCTAAGGAGAGCAATGGCCAAATACTGCCCCAGTCCTGTCTATCAATTTCTTCAGACGGAATCCTGAATTCTGATGGCGTGGACACGTACGGACATACAGCCCTGCACCTAGCTGCACAGAAAGGCCATCTTCCCATTTTGAAGCTGTTGCTGGACGCTGGATTCGACATCGATGCGAAGAATGCAGCCGGCTACTCTGCCCTACACTTAGCAATCGTGGAGGGCAACCCCGTTGTGGCCAAGTTTCTTCTCCAGCAAGGTGCTAACAGTGACCTCTGCACCGACGCAGGTCAGACGACGCTGCATCTCGCTGCAGAGAAAGGAAACGCAGCGCTTGTCCGAATGCTGCTAGATTATGTCAGCGATGCGGATCTGCGAGACGCTCAAGGCCAAACAGCTTTCCACTGTGCGGTGATCGACGGTCATGAGGAGATCGTACGAATCATGTTGGACCGAGGCGTTGCTTCGTTCTCTAAGGTGGAATTTTAAAGGCCATGATATGTTCTACAGTTTCATTCATTGATTCATTTTTTTTTTCTTTTACCTATTGTCCTTTTCAGCGATGGAGTCTTCTCCTTGGATGTTGTGATTTTTTGGGATTCCCTTCAATAACTTCAATTCTTTATATGAGCTAGATGATATCGATGTACGAACAAAATTTGTTTCTTTTGTGCCCTTTTTTATTTTGTGCAGCTGGGGAGTTACTTCATCCTGATTTTTAGGGGATGGATTACAAGCATCATAGAAACTTTCATAGCTTGTTATTACAGTTTCATGAGTCTTCGGTTTGATGGGTCCCTGTGACGAGAATTGACTTCTATAAATATATCCTTAGTCACCCAATCATCTGCATTGATCTCCGAGGAAGGATCGATCAGATTGCAGATCATAACCGCTACTGGATTTGCTAAATTCTTCCAATTCGTAATGATTTTGGGGGCCAACCTCGTCAAAATATGCTCACTCATTTTCTTGGCATCTTGATCCAGCTCCGTAAATATTCTAATTTCAAAACAGATTTGAGTATGATGACAGTATTCTTTAGCGGAAACCGTTGGAAAAATTATAGCTATGGAACATTATTCTTCTAGTAGTTCTTTATATGATTTTTTGAGCCAGCTTGTAAGCAGATGCTTCTAGTAGTGGCGAGTTCTCCCACACCTTCCTGATGGAGTTAGATACGCGCATAGTTCCATACCAGCTTAGCCAGTCAGGATAAAGATTAGAAAATCCAGCTCCTTAAGCTCCACTACTAAGAGAAACTTTCGTTAATTCAGTCTGGTTCTTCTATCCCGGAGCAAATTGAAATATATTTCATGTAGTAGACTTCAATGGCTATATCCAAGTATTAAGCAGGAAGAACCGCGCTTCTATCATGGAATTGTTGAAGGACTTCCTCAGCTGGCCTGGATGGCTTGTCTATTTTATAGCAAACGCGAGAATGCAATGTATCTGAGATATCTTTGTCAGGCATCCGTATTTCGTTCAAAGAGCATCCAATATAATGAAAATTAACATAGTATGAGATATTATTATGTGTCTTCTTCACTCTATCTCTTCAATGTATGGACTCTTTTTACAAAAACGGCAATTACAGAGTCCTAAGTTTGCTGCGCATTGCTCCGGAGAATGAGGCAATTCTGCCGATGGTGTCGACAAGCGGATATAGACGCAAGTCTCTAAATATCGCTACATTCATACATTCATTCTACTATGTGAATTACTTCCAAGAACCCACAAATGCCAAATCCTCCTATCCACTATGTAAAAGTGCTACGGCAAATATTATATCATATCATACTGAATACTCCACGAAAGCCCCATGGATCTAGATACTCCGCGGAGTGCCCCTAGAAAGTCTTGCCTTCATTTAAGATCCGGAATAGAGTGTTGAGCTAAAGATTCCTGTAAAAGAAAAAAAATGCAATGCGTGATGATGGAAGATTTTTATTAAGATGAAGGATTAGGAAAGAGGCTGGGAGAATTTGATATTGGAAGGGACACTGGAGAGTGGTAAAGGTGACAAATCCCAAGTGCGTCATCCTTTTGAATGAATATGAGGCTTTTCCGATTAATTATCGAGAGAAAATCAGAATATGGGCCAAAGCGACTGTCAGAGCGAACGCTACATGATGCTAGAATTAGGGCCGAAGTTGAAGATGGAAGGGAATAGGTTGATTTGAGCTATCATATTGAATGGGAGATAGAGGACTTCAAGAGAGCATATAGGAGGAAGTTTTTTTTACCTGAAAAGGCAATGTGAGCAGCTTCAGATATGGGTTGGAGTTGATGTGGCCGAGAGGGTTTTGTGTCGGACTTCCTCATCAAAAGGAGAAATCTCTTCTTGGTCTCCCTGGGTATCTAACATCCTTCTTTTAGCTTGTAGAATATATTGACGTCTCTATTGACCTATCTATTCGTGATAACTCCCTATATTTCTCTCTGGAACTGACCAGTCATAGCGAAAGGTGCTTGATCTCTTTTATCAAGAGTATTGAATTGTAGTAGAAGACGAGATGAAGGAGGAGTAGGAGGAGCAGGAGGAGGAGGAATATTGCAAGAGCTTGATATGGAGACCTGGATCAAATAATCAAAACAAATGTAAACGTGATGATCCTTCAGCGATGATAGCTTCAAAATAAACTTCGTTGATTGCTACTTAAGCCCCTTGACTTAGCAACTATACTAGAAACCCATGACCCTATATAGAACAGTAGTATGTCATCTAGTGTTGCAATACCATGGTATTTGAAGCCATAAAGCTTGTAGTCTGAACAGCAAAATATCGATCCTGGCTCGGTCGGTACATAGGGTGAAATGGGTCGTTGATAAACCTCCATATTTTGGTAGCATCATTTGTCAGATCCAGGGAGACCAAGAGGAAATTTCCTTTTGGTCGAGTGGTATGGAGTGCCGACATCATTTGTTCTTTTTCCCCTTTACTTCTCGACATAATATTTTATTTGATTATAGGTCAGAAGTGGCTTCGAGAAAATCATGTATGTGTTGCAGTTTATTGTTGAAAACAGTAGAGATCTAAGATTCTAAACGATCGAAAAAGAACCCGAGGTCCTCGCCTCCATGTGACTAGGCGAGATGAGCAAGAATAATGCTAAAGGCAAGTTTGGCTGTAGGTTTATTTCGATATTGCCAGACGACGATGTCAAGCTTGAGGTAGGAGAGAATAGTATAGATTTCCGTCCTATTGAATATTTATATAAATTAGTGAGGTATTAGTATAATATTAGAAGCCTAGCTATCTCACTGCGATTACTGTATGACGAGAATATCAGGCAGATGTTGAAGGACGAACTCAAAGAGTATGTACTGAGGAATTTATTGACGTGAAAACAGCGCCCTGGATGCGTTTTAGAATTTGATCCAAATGGAAAACAATAAAAGGCTGTTATCAACGCCCAAATCATGTAGTAACGTCGTATTGAAGGTATCAATTGGCGTAGTTAAGATGTTGCCAATGAGGAATAAGTAGTAATATTATTATTCTGCCGGGTGCGTAGTTATCTTCAATATCAGAATTATCAATTTTTGATTACGTGATTGTCTAATAGGGTGACTCCCTCTATGTTGTTGCACACCGCAGAAATTCTCGTGGATAGACTATGAGTAAGGTTCGCTTATTTTTTATCTCTATTATTATACCGTGATTTTCCATTTGCTCTAAAAAGGTTTGGGTCCTTTGCCGTGTCTCACCCTGTTACCGTTTTGCCTCTTTTACCCCCTGTGCCGCTCCTATTCCTCGCTATTGCCGTTTGGGAGCCGAAGCCTAACTTCTTAACCTACGTCATTGTTAAGCCCAAAATATAAATGAATCAATCCTAGGGGAACGACTATCTTGCATCCGGTCCAATCGGAACCCGTTCCCCATTCAAGGGGAGAGACCGGGTCTTGGGCAGAATCGGAGCCGATGTCGCTATACATCAGCCGATAACCTAACCTTTCATCTTCCGCGTATCTTCCGCGTGAACAGGCCGCGTCTTACCTAAATCTCCATAGGTGAAAGTAAAAGTGCAGAAAACATCATGCGGTTACGCACTGAGATTCTTCGCTTTACGGATCTCATAAATAAACGCCACGCGCGGGATCTATGCTCTATAGCGGGCTGTATTATAAGTCTAGTAGCAGTCTCATACCTAAGGCAAATTCTATCTCTGACGCATTTATGATTGAATTTTTTTCCTTGAATGGAGCGTATTATGCCTTAAAAATGGCTTCTGAGAGAGCCCAAAATGTTCATTGTACTCGTTTTCGTATCTATTCCTATTTTCTATATCATGGTATATTATGCATTTAGGCGATGCGCGTACCAATAGATTATAGATATGCCCAGCAAACTGGGAGCACTATTGAACCAAAATTTATGGATCTCTAGAAAATTACTAATGTCCTATAGTCTGGAGAGCGGGGTATACTAGATGTAGTTCTGTTTTAGTTTCCTTCCGTACCCATATAGTGTGATGTTAGAGTTCCAAGGTGTGAGCTCTTTTCCCAGACAGTCTTTTAACATTTCTCGTTTCCTAGTAGCAAGTATTAGTCGGAAGCAAGAGGCTTCCACCTCCACGAACACGTGGCAACGATGACATCACCCTTTATTGAGGATAGATACTGTTAGGCGCGCCATGCGACCCTCTTTTCCTACTTACTTACCTTCAGACCTCCCTCTTTAATTAATTTCCTTAATATAATATCATCTAGAGATTTTACATGCCAACCTCCCCACCATAATGACAACAAGGTCATTCATTTATCCGTTCATTTATCCATTCATTCAACAATATCAGCCAATACCATCTTCTACATTTGCTTGCTGCATTTCCTTTAAGTTTCATCCTAAATTTCCCTGCCTTACCTCGCTTAACCTTTCTCTTCTATCTAATCATCTATCTTCACACGCATGATGTACCAATAACGGCGCCAAAGTATCAAGTCCCATCTTAGGGTATAATTGCTCTTTCAGGAAAGTGCTTAATTCAAATACGGCCATGTCCATGACGAATGCATTCGGATGCATGCTGCTGGGTCTGTAGAGGTTTATTAGTCTACATCTACAGTTGTCTTTCTTTCTCCATTCGTACACGAGTACACCGCTTGATGGTGAGACATGATATGACATAAGATGAAAATGGAATTTGAGCCGCGGAACAGGGATGAGATGTGGACCAGTCTAAATAGACTTTTGTGGCTTCTGTTGGAAGGTTCTATGAGATTTTACATTATGTCGGAAGTAGAGTTTAATTTTCCTGGTTGAATTTCCTGCAGACTCCTGTCGGAGGAATGGTGTATGCGGGAAGCGTGATATCTCCACAGGGGCTCTAGTATTTTCAGTGTTGAAAAAATGTACGTCCATATGCCAACGCTTAAGTCCTCTTACATGCATACAGACTAACATATCTTTTGTTGCCCTAGGATGAGAGGATTTATGTTTTCATGCCATATAAGGAATATATTCTCCAAGCGGACCCATTCAACAGAACACTTCCACGCCGTATGCTTTGTGTCCCACCTTTCGTCACAATAATCGAAATATTCTACAAAACTCTGACTCAACGATCATGTCTTTCATTACTTATCGAGAAATGCTAGTTGCATTGTCATCGACTATGGTTCATATTGAGAGATCAATACAGAATACTTCTTTGCAGACAAAATATCTCGATAGTTCCCTTGCCAGGCAGCTTGCGACGACGGACGAATTCATCTGCCAACTGATTTCCCTCCAAGGTTTGCAGGTTGGCATACATGGAGTCGGAAACAATCTCAGTCTCCTCTGGCAGAAGAAGCAACTGCTGGATAGAGTCGTCGACTATAATATAACAGTAAACCCAAGAGTTCTTCTGGACTGGGAACTGTATATTCAAAAAGGTCGGGTACTTGCCTGCGCTATGGATGCTACTGAACAAGATGCTGCTCAATTCTTGCCCGCAAACGTTCCCATCAATAGTCAATGGGTACAATACAGCGATCTGACGACCTGGGGATGGAGTTCGGTCGAGGGCAAACACAACTCCGATTCCCTCCTAGTGGAACTTGATGATGACCTCAAGAACATTGACACAAGTCCAAGTAACAATTTGCTCGTCGAGATCACTCACAATGAGACTAGAGATGTGGATGGCCATATATATGAAGTATGTTTACTGTGACAATCTCAAGCACAAAATCTGGAAAGACACGGGCCTTCATATACTAACTATAGGACAGGCATCTGGAGGTTTCTACCACAGTTTCTATAACGTCAAAGATGGTGCGATAATCGTGACAAATGTGGATAGTCCGGAGCAGAAGTCAGGTTACAGCTTGCCCTTCTACCCGAGGTGCGGAAGATGGTCTGATGTGACCTTCCTTCAATGGCAGAAGATGGCAGGTCAAAATATCGGGAATCTTCGGCACGTTTTTCATACGACTGTTACGAATGATGAAACATTAGAAGTCATGGAAGGTGTGCTGGGAGAGGAGCCCGAGTGGTACTTCTATGATGAGTACAATGGATTGGCAAATGGTCTATCATTTTACCCAGGAGGTGATGACTTTAATTCTTTGCTATATACCCCGAATGTGCGAGGTCTAGCATGGCTTCTAATCCAACATAAACCACAACTGGGCCACAAGAGGATTTCTAAGATCACGCTCTTCGGAAAGCGGTCTGCGGAAGTGGCTTATGCGGCTATCTACTTGGAGATCGAGAGTGTCAGTTAATAATTACGAATGATCCTTCTATACCGCAAGTATTTTCAGAGATACTTAATAGGGGAAAGCGCTCTTCAATTGGTGAGATGAGTCCTGAGATGGGTGAAGACACCGTCCAATGGACCAATCCAAGTCACAGGAAGGACACCTTTGATTGTCTTCCATGAAGATTGGTAGTAAAAAAAAGCAGCCTATGTTCATGATATGCTCACGAACTAATGAGCATGGAAGCTGGCAAAGCGTCGATTACGTATAATTCTTCTGGACTGATATCGTTCATGTTGTCGCTCCATAAGATCCTCTCATTTTTCTCCCATCGGAATACTGGACCATGAGAACCATATCTCTATAACATATGTACCTGACAGGCCAAAGGCTTCTAGCCTTGTCGCATCCAAGAATGGTATTACAAATGGCCAAAGGACGGAGACATGGATATATTTAAGAGGAGAATTATTAAGGTTGTTGCAGTTGGAAGGCAGCTTGTACCCAACTATAAGCCTCCTTATTACCGGCCAGTGAGCTTTGGCCTTGTACCATACATGAGGCATGTAATTCTTCTCTACAAGCTATACCTGGTACCTTTGTTACTATCAACCCGGGTACACAAAAAAGACAACTTCAGTGAATTAGTCTCATACTAGATGACAGTCCTAAATGGTGTAACTAGGATGCAACATTGTAAGATTTGATTGAAACTGGGAAGCACCTGAGCTCTATTTCCGAACATTCAGCATACAGAAAATGGACACAAGGGGATAAAAGATTTAGAACTAAGAAGGTTTAATATTTCAGAAATAATTTGTTGAATCCTAGGAACAGAAGCATAGCAACTGTATTAACTATCAGAAGTGACCTAGATAACTGCTAATTCCTTGCTTGTTGCCTGCTTGAAGCTTGAATATAGGCAGTGGTTGAACCACTTGCTAATATTACTCGGTTGACTAGGAATTACACAGTTACTATTATATGAGGATTCCTACCTGAGTACAAAAAAAAAGTAAAATGCACGACTAAATGGCGGCTTTGCAGTGCATTAGAATGCCACTGCTAGATTTAACACGCAGTTGAAAGATGTTGCCGTCAATATTGTTTGGCCGACCACTATAGAGGAAGTACGCTGTGAATGGATGGACAAGCAAACAAGGAACGAAATGACCTTAGAGTAAATTGAAAGCTTAATTTCTAGCAAAATCAAAAGTCAAATGGAATAAAGCAATCTTAAAAGGATGATTGCTCCACGCTTGCAGAACAAACGAGCATACGGTAAAAGAGGAACGAAGCAAACAGTTACTATAGGGTCAATTTTCCTGAAATGCGAATTTGGTAGAATTATGTTTGACTGCCAAGACATCCTGTTGCTATTTCATGATCTGTTCTTTTTAAGGTGTGAACACCCGACGAATAATTGCTTGAGCAAACAAGCTTCCTCTCGCAATGTGACTAGTTGTTTGATATTACTCGCAGCTATGCAACTGAGTGGGTTATAAGAAGGGATTGTAAAAATCTGTCGCTCTTTTAAACCTCTATCCAAAAATTAATATATAATATGAAGGTCTACTCTCTTGGAATAAGCAGGCACTATTAAATAGTTCTCCGCCAAAGACATAAGTGATCACGTGCTGCTACAATTTCACCGCTCCAAAATTCACAACATAAAGAAGAATGAAGATTAAGGTTACCTAACCCGGAACGCCACCCTTAAACTACGGTACCTTCTTCCGCGCTAGCCGTACGAACCGTTCGTCCATTGGCACATCACATCCCCCGCATTGAAGCTTCGCTTCCGTCACCGCTGATAATAAGACCGTTTTTCTTATTCTCGCTCTGAGCTAGGGGACATTTATGTGCGACATGTCGAACGAGATCAAGCTCCTCACTGGCAATAGCCATCCGGCTCTTGCCCGCCTCGTGGCCGACCGGTATGTTCTCAATGACTCGGGAGCGATACCATTGAACCAGAACTGATGTCATGAGCTACCAGGCTCGGTATCGAGATTGCAAAGACCTTATGCCTCAACTATTCGAACAACGAGACCAGTGTCACTATTGGCGAGTCAGTCAGAGATGAAGATGGTGAGGTGCCTTTCCCATATAGAAAGATATCTGGCTGACAATGGGCTCTCTTCTAGTATTCATCATGCAATCGACAGCTCCAGGTGATATTAACGATGGTCTCATGGAGTTGTTGATAATGGTGCATGCTTGCCGGACGGCTTCAGCAAGACGCATTTCGGCTGTGATCCCTAATTTCCGTATGTGACCCTTGACCAATATTTTGCATTGTGTTTCACGTCCTCCTGTTTCAGGAAATGGAAAGCTAACTTCGTAGCAGCATATGGTCGGTGTTCCAAGCTAGCAAATTTCTATTAACTGTGTCATTAGGAAAGGCATTAATTCCTTAATTTTGTTTTACTCCTCATTTCCCGCTTAGTTTTCATGACGTATAATATGCTGAGACAACAAAGCTCGCCAGGATAAGAAGGATCGGTCCCGTGCCCCAATCTCAGCCAGGCTGATTGCGAATATGATACAGACGGCTGGCGCTAATCATGTAATCACAATGGATCTCCACGCGTCCCAGATCCAGGGATTTTTCAATATTCCTGTCGACAATCTCTTCGCAGAACCGGATGTTGTCAGATGGATACGCGAAAATCTTCCTGTGAACAGATGCGTGATTGTTAGTCCAGACGCGGGTGGAGCTAAAAGGTATGTTAGATATGTATCGATCAGAGAGAAAGACAGAGCTAAGCAGCTGCAGAGCTACTTCCATCGCCAACCGTCTGAATCGCCCCTTCGCTCTGATTCACAAGGAGAGACCCCGGCCCAATGAGGTTGGGCGTATGGTGCTCGTCGGTGATGTGGCTGAAAAAGTCGCGATCCTCGTGGATGATATGGCCGATACATGTGGCACGCTGGCTAAGGCTGCAGACGCCGTTAGGAGCAAGGGCGCTATCCAGATCATGGCCATTGTGACCCACGGTATCCTGTCCGGAAATGCGATCGAAACGCTAAACAACAGCTGTCTGAGCCAGGTCGTTGTCACAAACACGGTGCCCCTGGGGGATAAGGTAGAGAGATGTCCCAAGCTCCGGGTTGTCGATGTCAGTGCAACTCTCGCAGAAGCGATCCGCAGAACCCACAACGGCGAGAGCGTTTCTTACCTATTCAACCACATCCCTCTATGATTTTACGTTGAGATGACTGGAACAGACATTCAGGCGTTATGTGCTTTATGTTTTCAAAAAAGTTGATTCATTTCAATGCCAGGATGATGTATCATACCACTCATTATCGAATTCGTGAATCAAAGACAATCTTGTGCTGTAACCGAGTCCCTGTTCAAAAAGCAACAGCCTAGGTCTCTATCTCCACTTTCTGATGAGCCTGCCTGGTTCTATAGAGGCGATTGTATGGCTGAGTATCGGTACACGCCTCTAGTGTTGCGGAAACTCCATCACACGTCTCGTTGAAAGGAGAAAATCGACTACATCCTACAGTAGTCAAGCCTCCACCCCTCAATCTTAGGACAATAGTAGTGTCATATTAAGAGAGCAGAATAGTGGGGGCTTCAAAATTAATAATTCTTGATTAGATACTATCTGTGAAGTGGTCGTCAGTATATCTCAGACTATTCCATTAGCCAGTGAAGAACCGCTAGCCCCTGACTTATTTGACCAGAATTTGCTGGAAATTGTAGGATAAAGGGGTTCAATATTAGGAATCTATAAACACTAATGTTTTGTTCATGATAATGTAGCGTTTTAAAATCGGGATTCCACATAGGTATAGAATCAACTACTCGCGATTGGTCATCGTGGGCTTCAACTACCAAAAGGTCCTCATCATTGGTGCCACCTCTCGTATCGACCGTGCTCTGGCTGCGAAGCTGGATGAGAATAATATCTTTTTCGTCATTTCTGGCAGATGACGTAATAATCTAGCTGAATTCCTTCGCCATAATGGTAGTGATAAGGTCAAAGCTAAGGCGTTTGATGTTACGAAATTGGATAAGGTAAGGGGATTCTCCTTCATGAGCCAATAGTGTAGCGACTATATTCAATTGCTGGCACTAGTGGCCTCATAGATTCCACAATTCGCTTCTGAGCTTATTTTTGAACACCCTGATATCGACAGCATTTTCATCAGCTCCTGGATTCAGATTCAATTTCGCCTAGCCCGAGTCTGTCAATCTGGATATCTTCGAGCAGGAATTGACCACCACTTACACCTCTGCGGTCTACCTAACTAAGGCATTCCTTCCTAGCTTGTACATGTAACAGAGGAAAACGGCCATCGTTTTCACTACCTCCCAAATGGCACTCGTTCCTATGACGCGGTGCCCAAAGTACGGCGCCTCCAAGGCCGCTCTGCATCACTTCATCCTCACCCTCCGCAGCCAAATTAAGGATGCACCTGGTGACGTAAGGGTGTTTGAGATCTTACCACCTGCGGTCCAGACGGAGTTGCATGATCCCAAACATCAGCCTGACTTGAAGAATGGTCATCTCATTGGGATGCCTTTGGAGGATCTTCATCGATGAAGTCTGGGACCGGCTGTGTAAGGACAAGGAGCAGATTCCTGTTGGTTGAGCTAGGGACTTCTTTGGAGCTTTTGAGATCAAGAGGCAGGAGCTCTACCAGAAGTTGACGGAAGAATTGAACAGCTTGCTGAAACCGTCTTTAAGGTAGATTACGTGGACAACAGGATGTATTAGCGCCCTGTATTTAGTGTTTTCCCCACCCATAGGCATGATGGATACCTAAAGAAAACTCTATACGTAGCAGCAGAAGCTCATTAATGGTCGGTGACCTATAATCGGAGTCTTAACTGCGCCAAGGCAATTCAATTGACCGTATGATTTTCCTCTTTTGCACGAGGGAAAGGCTCGATGGATAAGATCGGGGCTGTGCAAATATATCAGGTGGACTAGATGGAACATCAGGCCAATAAAATGGTCACTTTTGTGCCGTCTAGCCGCTCTTGGCGTCACTTTGCGAGACTTTGTGAGCTACGGGAGTCCGAAAAGTCTTGGCACGAGATAATAAGCAGCGAATAGCGGATTATTTACTACCAACTAGGAAGGAGAGTCAAGATGGAGAAATGGCGGAGTTAAGGAAAGAGGGGTCTTGAATATCTAGCTTATTTCAACTTCCAGACCTTGAAATCTCCCAGGAATCCCATGGCAGGAAAGTTACGCAGGAGTCCCCCCTTCAGAGCGGAGCATTTGGGCTCCCTACTACGCCCAGAAGGCCTGCGGCCGGAAAATAAGAAGCAATTAGAACCGGCACAATTGACGGCGGTGGAAGACCAAGCCATAAGTGACATTGTCAAGTTGCAGCTGGACTGCGGGTTTCGTGGTGTGAGTGATGGGGAGTTCCGGTAGGCCAATGGAGAATAAGCTTAAGAGACAATTAATTCTCTGAGAACCAATGAGCATCAATCACTAATTCTGAATCTGCAGGCGCGATGTTTTTTGGGGCACACTCTTTCAGAATTTCGAGGGCATGGAGAGTATAACGGATCCGGATCCGGCTATATTTCGCCCATTTGTAGCTAGCTTCGTGAAAAGCGGCAACTTGAAAGCCGAAACTCTGGTGTGTCGCGGGAAGATCCGTCACTCAGGAAAAAGCGACTATATCAAAGAGTTACAATATCTACGGCAGGTGGTCCCCCAGGAGCTCTGGGGAGGTATTAAATTGACCTTGCCGTCGCCAAACTGGTGTCATATTCAATTCCGCGAAGGGTATGCTTACCCCAAGGAGGTGTATCGTGATGTGAAGGAGTATTTCTGGGATCTCGCAGTCGCATATAGAGCTGAATTGGACCTGTTATATGAGGCTGGGTTGCGGAATGTTCAGTTCGATGACCCAAATCTCACCCGTATGGACCCATTTGCAGTCTTCTACCCTTTGATAACCTAGAGACTATAAATAACGTGATATTTATACTGATGGTTTATAGTGTTTTGTGCAGAGGACACACTGCAAGACTGGGAAACCGACAAGGCCAATACTTACACCCCGGATGAGATGTTCCGCAGCTATATAAGGCTGTACAACAACATCCTCTCCGCTCGTCCTGCAGATCTTCACGTCGGTATCCATCTCTGTCGAGGCAACTTGCGTGATTCACCCCGCAAAGGCGGATACGAGCGAATCGCCCGGAGACTCTTTCAAGAGCTGCAGGTCGATACATACTACCTTGAGTATGATGACCAGGCTCGCACAGGTGGATTCTCGCCTCTGCGACACCTTCCTCAGACCAAGAATGTCATCTTGGGAGTGGTGACAAGCAAAAATCCAGAGCTGGAGGACAAGGATGAGATAAAGCACCGTGTATTCGAAGCAGCGGAGACGATCGCTGAAGGAAACGGAACGAACAAAGAAGATGCTCTCAAACAGATTGGCATTAGCCCACAATGTGGATTTTCAAGCATTGTTGCAGTCCGCCATATAGAATATTATGATATGGTCCGCAAGCTGCGACTCATTCGCGAGGTTGCAGATGATATCTGGCCAGGAGAGCCTTGAGATGAATTCGGAAATTCTCAAGATAAATGACTGACATGACTTTCAACAGCATGGCCCTGTTTTTCTTAATTTTCGGCCTTTTTTACATCCTTCCGGAAGAAGAAGAGAAAAGTCCCTGATCAACAATTGAACGAATTAATGTTATTTGGCTGTCTTTTTTGAAATCGTCGCGGGTCTCGTGAAGCGCCGGCGATTTGTATGTGTATCCGGAACTGATATGTATATTCACGTGGTGATAACACCAAAATGTTTGTGGGGGCGGTTTTCAGAAAAATGACATCCCTGCTAAGCCTGAGAGGTGCAGTAGTGAATGATCCGCCCAAAGGTACTCAAAGCAACATCCAAATGGGCCTCTGGGATATCGTCATATCGGAGGTCCGAAGCAGTCGGATATCCGCTGGTTAAGATTTTCCTATACTTGCCCTAGCGTACCGCCCTAGGGAGAAACAAGTTAGCTCAGATAGAGACTTTCAACCATTCTCCCATTAAGCTGCAATGACGCGCCAGCTCACCGTTTTAGCTGGTAGCCAATTGCATACGCGCTCATTCTCAGCTCATATCTTGCCCAGCTCGACCAAATCACCTTCCAACGTCGTAGAAAACGTACGAGGTCGAGAAGGATTCGAATGCATTTATTATTCCATCGTGAAAAGCATCATTTTTCTTCACTTTTCAACTTGGTTCGCGATAAGTCGGAACTCATCATCATCATCACCTGCGTAGAGCGCATGACATATTAGCGAATAAGTCGTTCGTCCATGGATTCCATGGATTCCAGCATAGCCAGCGGAGGAGGGGTAGCGCCGGTGATCAGTCGCGGCACGAACGCGTTGGGGATCAAGATAACGTTAAATAGCGGACGACACAAACGTGGGATATGCCTCGAAACCATTCCCAAGTCAGACAAGACCTACGAGACGGTCAGCCTTACATTAAATAGCCTCAGAACCGCCAAGGTGCTCTGACTTGGCCCCCTTCTTCTCCTCCAATCACGATTCCGAAACCGATGCTGACAGCGCGCTTCGCTTTCGGGTTCGCTTTCGCTTTCGCTTTCGAACCGCTGGCCCTATTTCACTATCTCAACGCTGAGGCGCACGCGAGCATCAGTATGCGAAAATACGGCACTAATAGTGGCTGGTGCCTGGAGAGGTACAGGTACGAGGGTGCGAGATGCGGCGGAGTCGTTTCGTACATCGCTCCAGACGCATTGTAGGGGTGTTGTTGGGAGGGGTTCAGCTGGCTTAAAGATGGAGAAGCTGCTCTCGTTGTCTTGGTACTCAGACCCTATCTCTTCACATCAACAATTTGATTCTCTTGTGCATAGACGATTTCGGGTGTTTTCTTTCGAATAATTTTCTTTTCCAGGAGTCTTTGTTGCTTGAAATTCCTGAATCGAATATATACGATATTTTTACTCTATTATTTTTCATCCGGTACTTCGGTACATACATCCATTTCTACCGTTCCCTATATACCCATATCACACATTATGTCGAGTTCAAGCACGACATCAGCTATTGCCGATGCGCAACTAGCTGTTTTCGCTGTCCTCGCTCTCCCCGCTACCTACAACCTCATCAAGCATGGCGCTCGAGGTTTCCTAGGATGGTTCTACGTGTGTCTTTTCTGCGCAGTCCGCATCGTCGGCTCCGCTATGGAGATCAACGATCTCAAGAAAGGCACACTGAGCGTTGCGACGGAAGTAATCAGCAGTTTGGGATTGTCCCCTCTCATGCTTTCTGCTGCGGGTGTCCTTCATGAGGCGTAAGTTTTTTTTTATGCCCCCAACAATATTTGGGGGCCAACAATTGACGATGGGCGGTAATAGGAGGAAAGCGCGCGGTGTCCACCGACTGACTGGGTGCTGTGAATGGGTCCTCGTTATCCAGTACCATCTTCTGGTCGCGGTGGGAATTATCATCGTCGCATCCCGTGCGGGTGCTCTGTCGGGGGGAACACGCAAGCAGATCGACCAGACCCTGCTGGATGTTGGTTTCGCCATTATTGATCTGTGCTGGGTGCTGCTCACATTGTGGACGTGTGTGTCCCCGCGTCCTCATGGGAAGCGACCGCATTCGAAGGAAAGCTATGAGCTGGGTACCAAGGTATGTCTTTCTCTCAATGCTCATGATGAGTATTAATGTAGAGATGCTGACGAATGTTAAAGCTTCTCTATGCGACCTTGATCGCTATTCCGCTCATTGGTGTTCGCGTTGTCTATGCGACGGTCTGCTATGCAGGCAACTCTGCGACAGCTACCAACTCTGTGCCACTGAAAGTCATCTTTGGCGTTGTTCCTGAGATGATCGTCGTCGTGGTCTTCGTCCTTATGGGTATTTTGACGCAGGACCTCGGGATCTTGAGAAAGATTGAGAAGAGTGAGAAGCGACGAATTAGGAGCTGAAGAACAAGTGCCCTTGGGTGAACTTGTGGTAACGGAACATTTACGAATTTGCGTCTGAATTCTCACTTTTTGTGACGATATTTGCAGGTTTGAAGGGATTCATTATGTATATTTGAAGGTCTGGCGGGTTTCTGAGACCGATGGATTATTTCATTTGTTGGTTTATACATGGATATCTGTCTTTATTTCGCACGTTATATCGTGGGAAGGAACTTTGGTAGAGAGGCGCATGAAATAGATATATTCAAATGACGCTAGATATAATCAAGAGTTTCCAAATTTAACCCGAAATCTTTGCATGATATGCTATCAGGAAAGACAGATTGGATTGGTAGAACACCAGCCATAACTGGCTACAACGTCTAACGGAATATGAAACAAAGCGAATAGTTGTGTCGCCCGGCGAACTATGGTAAGATTTCTATTCTGCGGAATCCCAATAAAGTGGTGATTTCATTTATATGTTACAATCACCCAAGGAGGGCAACTAGAAAACTTTCGCTCCAAAAGAATGACGAACAAGACGTGTCTCGTGTCGCATTGAGGTCCAAACTTCGGCATCAAGAGTAGCCGCTAGACTTTGGTTGTGCGGACGTTTCATCCGGTGACAGACAGAATTCCGAGAGATTCTGAGTAGAGGGTATGTTTAGGGTGGTCAGCTCCCCACAAGCATGGAGATCGACGACGCCCTGCACAAGAGTTGCAGAGAACCTGCAGAGGAGATACATTTGGCCTGATAAGGCGACCAACTGTTATCTCGTTGAGGCATGGATCCAGGCCGGATTCTTCTCGGGGCTCGCAACGCGGACGCATATGCTTAAGATGTTGTAGATAAGTGCTCGAGCGACTGACAGTTAGACGGATCGTTAAGCGGCGCTATACTGGGAACCAGGTGGAGACCAAACGCGTAATTTCCGTATCGGAATTTTTTTGGGCAGAAATAGGAAAACTCTCCTCGAAGATTGTTGTCCATGACGCCGTTTCAATTTCAGATAGGTACCAAACCTGCTATCGCCAGTGGCCAGTGCATGTGCTCCTGCCACTCTGGTGATAGTACCGTCATTATTCCGCGGATCTCTCTCTCAGGTATCTTGCCCATCCACCACGCAGAGACTCTAGACGCAAGAGCAAAATAGTGTGCAAGCACAACGAGAGCACGAGGTCTCCGTTCCTCAACAAAGTCGATGAACTTTCTCGGTATGAGTGGAGAGAAAGCCATAAGGCGTCGACAAAGGGGGTGTGTAGGTTCCCCATCTATAATGGCGCGGTGAACGGATCCTATGAAACTGAGGGTCCTTTGGTAGGCCTCAAGAGTACCAATATCGTAGAGGTCTTCATGTCCTCCATCGATATCCTGACGGAGTAGACTTCGAAATTCTTTCCAGTTACTCTCCGCAAACATGGTTTCCTCATTGTCCAGAAGTGAAACTGGAGGTGAATCGATCAATGACAGGATCTTTGACATCTCGTGATCTAGTCCGCTCTTCATAGCAACAGTGAAGACAGTAGCGGCTCCTCTACCCATATGCAACCACTCCATAGGCGGGAGGTACAGTGTGATCTCGCGCCCCTCAAGTGTAGCAAAGGCATCAATGAGAATCAATGTAGAAGCAAAGCAGACCGCGTCGGCATTTTGACCACTAAGTTGAGAAACCGCTTCACGTTGTTTGCGCAAAGCTAAGCCCAGATAAGTCTGACGGGCTGCAAGCAACTTGGCGCTGTTTGGTTGATTTCTTAGCATATGCGTAGCAGATATGGCAAACATGGCATATAGGAGGTTATCGTGTTGCAGAGCCATCTGCGGAACCTCCAGAAATGACCATACTGCGCTTCCATCTTGCCCTTGCGTTTCGGGGAAAGGCTGTGAGAGTTTCGTCAAGTAATTTTGCAGTAGCTGAAGCTCTAGAAGGCGCCTTGACTTCGATTCTGGGATCTCATCACCGTCGTTAAGGCCTAGAAGGAATTCTTCTGACCCGGCTTCGCTTCCGGTTCCCGGAGAGCCAGTTGAGTGGTCTGCGAATGGACCGGATATAGATGGAGGACTTATGGAACCTCCGTTGCTCTTCCGGCTTGGTGATGGTTTTGATGGTGGGGTTGGCTTCTGGTAGACGCACGAGACCATGTGCCGCGTGCAGCTGCCGCAGGAAGGTCGTTTTTCATCACACTGATATAGATGTTAACGCTGATCTTTCAAAGGACTTGATAGATCATAATCGGTGAAAGAATCCGAGTAGGAAATGTATTGTGTATATGCCCTCTGGCTGTTTGCATGGTCGAATCTCTTACCTTCACCCGACGCGCTTTACATCTTAGGCACCCATTTCGCGACTTCTTGTGATAGAGCCGTGCCGGGCGTTGTCGCGGCAGCGGGGGACTTGGCATGTCAAAATTCATCGTATACAGGAGATATCACAATGAAGCCTAAAACATGAATCGACGCGAATGCGAGCAATATCGTGCGAGAATGCTTCCTGTTGTAAAAAAGCAGTCGGGCCTTCCGTCCTAAGTCAGGAGTTCCAAAGCCCTAGGCAACAACAGTCTACCCCACAGATCTTCGTCGCCTCAAACGTCGCTGACGGTATGATCTGAATATAGAACAGCCCTATGGGCAGTATGGAAGACGAATACAGATCTGTTTAGGATCGAATAATGTCAGATCACTATTATGGACGTCGATCATGTCAGATGAGGATGTGTCTAAGCTTTTCCTTGAAACCGCCGGGCGGGAGTCATGTGTGGCTGATGTTGGTTATTTTGGGGGCCGCAACCTTAAAGCAGTTGTCCTACACACTACCGCGCCTTATCTCAGCAGGCTCAGACGCTTTGCGAGACTTAGCTTGGGACTAGTCCTTTTTTAAACTACTGTAAACTCCTGCAAACTCCTGGACTAATAAGAGAGATGTAGATATAGACTAGATCTAATATAGTAATACTTAGCAAAGTCTTTATAAAGTATCTAAAGTAATTTAGAACCTCTTTCTTAGTAAAATCTATAAATTTTCTTCTTTTAGACTATATTTAAATTAATTTTATAGACAATAACTCTTCTACATAATATCTAATTATATTAAGGCTAAATTATATTAAAATTATTAATAGTTTATTATTAATTAATCTATATAACCTCTAGAAATAATAATTTATTAATAAAAAGATACTATATTAAATAATATAGATTTAATTTTTATAATATTCTCTTTTTATAGTTTTTTGTAAACTTTTATAAACTTTTATAAACTCTTAAGTTAATTATATTAATTATCTATTGTTGCTTTTCTATAATCTAAAAAATAGATAGCTTAAAATAGTAAAAGCAATAAAAAAAGATAAAAGAAGTTAATAATATATAAAATATAAAAAGGCAAAATATAAGAAATTATATATAAAATAAGATCTTTCTTTACTGTTAAAGATATTATTTATAAAACTTAAAGATTTACTATTAATAGTAAGAGTATTTGCTAGTAAAGAAAGAGTTTTTTAATAATATTTTATAATTAAAGTATATTTAAAGTAAATACTTTAAAAGATAAATCTAAGATCTAATTATTTTTTATATCTAGAATAAGTTTAGACTGTTTAATAATTAATATATAACTAAGAAAATACTTTTTTTATTACTTAAATAAAATTTAAAAAGAGCCTTATTCTCTATTTATTCTTAATTTTAATAAAAAAGATGATTTTCTAGATTATTTTTTTAAATAAGCTTACTAAAGAGTAAATAAAAAATATTAAAAAACTTTATAGTACTAGATTGTATATTTTTAATACTAAAAGTAAACAGTAGTAGTATAATCTTATTTAATATATTTAATAAGGTAGATATATTTATATACTTTTAAGTCTTAAGCAGGCTATATTAAAACTATTTATAAAAGTATTATTAGATTTAGAGATGTAAACAAAAATTAATTTTATTATTATTAATAAATATTATTTAATTATATAATAAAAGTCTTTTTAGCTTAAATTTATTATATTAAGTAAATTAAGATTGCTATTAAAGTAAAATATAGTCTAGTTTAACTATTCTATAATACTTAGTAAAGATAAAAAATAAAATATTCTTAAAAGAGCTAGTTTTTAAATTATTAATAATAATCTATAGTAAATAAAGGTTATTTAAACTTCTATTAATTAAATTAATATGTTTATTTATATCTAAGCAATTTTCTATAGAAAGCTTATTTTTTTTAGTATGTTATATTTTCTTTTAGATGCCGCCACAGAACCCAACAGGGTGATACTTAAATATATACTAAAGATAATAGTTTTTATAGATAGTATTTAGAAGGTTAATATTATAGCAGAATATCTTTAATAAATGCTTTTAACAAAAACTACCTTATTATTATTAGAATAATATATTTAAATAAAAGATAACATTTACTTTATCTACATAGTTATCTAGACCTTTATATTATATATTTCCTCTTATAATTAGAATATTTAATTTAATAAATTTAAAGCATAGTTATCTAAAATCTATATTATAATAATAACAACTGTGCTTGGAATGGGAATTAATATATTTAATATTAAATATATTATTAATTAGCAATTTCTAATTGATTTAAATATCTATAATATATAGCAATAAATAGGCCGAGGTAGTTATAGCAAAGATTAAATAAGTAAAGACTATATCTTATTACTATATTAGACATTTAATTTAAAAGATATTAATAAATCTAGCAAAAATGCAGTAATTTTTTTATATATTAAAATATTATTTATAATAAATAGACAGCCTTAACATAGTTAATTAATTAAAGTAACTATTTTAGAAGATATTAGTAATATAAATAATATTTTATTAATTACTTTTATTAGAAGCTATAACTCTAAATCTAAAAAAAAATATTAGAGTTAAAAAAAGTTAAAAAAGTGAACAAAACTTTTAGAGCCTTAGAAATAAATTATAAATAGATTTTATTATTAAAAAATATTTTTATTTTATCTAGACAAAGACAAAATATTTTTATATATTAAAATATTTCTTTTACTCTTATAAGACTATTGTAGTAGATGTAATCTATTATAGATTCTACCTTTTACTATATCTCTTTTAGAGAAAAAGCTTTTAAAAAGACTATAAAATAAAATATATACTAGTATTATACTAGAGCTTCTTAGCAACTAGGCCACTTTGCAAGTAAATTTAATATATAATTATTTAAATTAACACTTCTCTATAATATTTATTATTTTTATAAGTAAAGACTATTAATAGTAATTAACAGTCTTATATAGTTTATATAGTATATTTAATAGAGAGTTTAATAAACTTAAAATAAGAGCTCTATTGCTTTAAAAATGGTGCTATAAAGAAAGATATAATAGTAACTTAATATAATAGTTATAATATATAATTAGAGAAGTTAATTAACTATATATAATAAAAAGATTAGTCTAGATTTAATCTTAAATCTAATAATATTAATAAAGTTAACAGATAAATCTTTATTTTAATATAAAAAAATAGCATACTAAACTTTTTTATAAAAAAAATAACTCTTTTATTATATAAGTAGCAAGATAAGTTGCTATAAAAAAATTAGAATTTAAAAATATAAATGCCATATCACTAGATCTATTATTAGTTTTAATATTATTAATACTATATTAAGATATATCTTTTATATTAGATATACTATGCAGACTAGAGTATTTACTATTAATATTAATATAGATTCTAACTAGAATATTAATAGATCTATTATTTTCTCTATTAAAAATGCTATTATAAAAGAGATAAAATAGTTAAGTATTAAAAACTCTAGCTAAGTAAAAATTTTTATAAAAATAAAGCTCTAATAAAGTGCTTATATTTATTCTAGTTATAAAGAGCAGACAGATTAAGACTTTAATAATATTAAAAAGAAAAAACTTCTAGATACTTAATAAATAATTTTAAAATTAATAGATTTATAATAGATCTATAGGTATAGTAAAGACTACTTATACTATAATTTAAATATTTAAAAGCTTAAAAAAAGATTGATTTTAGCAAGGCAGAAATATTAAGAGATTTTAAAAGTAAAATTTATTTTTTATTTAATAGTTTTAGCTTTCTAATTCTTATTAGATTTCTAATCTATAGATTTACTATTATAATAATTATATTTAATTCAAACTATTTATATTTAGAAAGTTTTATAAAATTTTATAAAGTTTTATAAACTCCTAGGCTAATTAGCATATATATTTTTTTTATATAGATAAACTAGACTTACTACTCTACTTATATATAAATAAAATTATAGGCTTAATAAATAATAATTATATTATTATAAACTCTTATAAACTTCTATAAACTTCTACAAACTTTTAAACTAATCAGCATAAGTAATCTTATATAATAATATATTATTAATAGTTATATTTATTTATTAAAATTTAAAGTAAGAATTTTTATAAGCTTTTAAAATCTTTTTTTTTTATTTATAATAAATATTAAGATAGTCTATTCTTTTATAATTTAAGTGCTTAAGCATCTCTCTATAGTCTTTTTTAATAAGAGAAATATGCTTGCTGCTACTACTTTTATTTTATAAAGTGCTTTATAATTTTATAGAAAACTATACTATTTACTATAAGTCTAGATAATATTTATATTATTAAAGACTACTAACTAAAAAAATATAGGCTTTCTTTTTCACTATACTATTATTAATTAGTCTAGATAATATCTAAATTAGACTAAAAATACTAACTAAATATTTTAATTTATTACTATTATTATTTAGCCTATCTTTTACTAGCCTATCTCTTAAGAACCTACTTTTTATAAATAAAGAAAAGAATAATAATAATAAAGTTAATAGTTTTAATCTTAATAATAGCTTACTATTATAGCTATAAGTAAAAATATTTTAAATAAAAAAAAATAGAAATATTAATATATTATTAGTTACTTTTTAATATTAATCTCTAAGCCTGCTAGTTTTATTTTTATATTAAGATTTTTTTTTTTTTATACTTCTATTTCTATAAGCTTGGTTATTCTAGATTCTATTACTTTAGTCTTTAGTCTCTCTTAAAAAGATTATAATTACTTATAATAGACTAATTAATTTTATTTAAGTTAGAATTATAAAGCTAGAAGTAAGATAATAAAGCTTTATATCTCTACTACTACTAAAAAATAATAATTATATAGTAAGAAGGAGTTAAAAGATCTAAGTCTTAATAAGTATTATAATATTAGCTATATTAATTGAATTATAAAAACTAAATTAAGTATATAATTATTTAAAAAAAAGAGATACACTATCTACTAGTCTTACAATAAGAAATACTAAATTTATATTAAAAAGAATAGCTAGTAAGTAAGTTAGCCTAAAAATTTCTATATTTATTACTAACTATCTATTTATTTAAAAGGCTACAGTCTATTAAAATAATATAAATAAAACTCTTTATTATTTACTTCTTCTCTCTAGCTTCTACTGTTAAAAGAGAGTCCTCTATCTAGGGCTAGCAATAATAATATTATAGTTTAAAATATATTAGTATTTATATTAAGTTAGATAAGCTCTATCTATTAATTATTCTTTTTTATAAGTTAATTTTAACTAGGTCTTTAATAACAATTAAACTATAAGTTAAACACTTCAAAATATTCTAAAAAAATTAAACTACAAGTATTAATTAGCAATATAATAATCTTATATTAGTTGCTCTATTTTATAAGTAAATTTTAACTAGATTTTTAATAATAATTAGGCTATAAGCTAAATACTTTAAGATATCTTAAAAGGGTTAAACTATAAGTATTAATTTAGTATATTATATCCACTAGATCTTATTATATCAATATTAATAACAAAGAGAGAAAGAAGTATTAAAATTAAACTTTATATCTTTATATAGTAGCACCCGGGCAATATAATTTATTTAAAACTATAGCTAGATCAGAGACATTAAGCAATTATAAAATAATAAAATATTATATTATCTTTTATATATTATTCGCTTCAAGCAATATAAAATATTAGAGAAAAGATATTATAATATAATTAAATATAAACTAGCTTTATTATTAATATTCTATAAAAAGATACTAAAGTTAAATTTATTAGTATTATTTAGGTCTAGTCTATATCTACATAACTCTAATTAATTTAGAAGTTTATAAGAGTTTGTAAAAGTCTATAATTATTTAAAAATAAATTAATATAAAGGGTTTAAGCTTGCTAAAATAAGCATAAATAAAGAGCTTTACATTAGATTAAATTATATAATATTAAACCTAGTTTTTAATATATATAGAATAGTCAAGCATAAAGCTATTTATAGTAAATTCTACTATATACAACCCCTAGGCAGGCGTGTTATAAGTAGAATAATATAAAAGTCTTATTTATAAAGTATAGCTAAATAGCTCAACGCATTAAACTCTAAGATGTGTTATATAAGAAAATAATAAGCAAAGTTATTTTATTATAAAATTAGGCCTTTAAGCCTATAATTAAAATGAAATCCTGACTAATTCCTATGTAGGCTATCTTTTTATATATAATATACATAAAAAGCATGTTAAAATAAATCAGAATAAGGTGTTTAACACCACAGAAAAAAGATTTTTTAAAAAAATACAAGCTAGAATTAAACTAATAATCTTTATACAGCAAAAACTATTTAGTTTAATAGCTAATATAGCTTATATAACTAATACAGCTTATAAGCTAGTACAGCTAATACTATAGATATAGCTAAAAATAAAAAAATTAATAAAGCAGATAGAATATAGCAAAAGAAGCATAGCTTTAAGCAAAAAAAAAAAATAAGAAAGATAGATTAGTATTATATTTTTATTATATTATAAAAAAAACTATACTATAAAGGCTATTCTCTCACACTAAAAATATAATAAAATAAATAAAGGCCACATTCCTCCTTCTATTAAATAAATTTATAAAATCTTTCTTTTTAACATATAACTTAGTTTATTTTTTAATAGCATAAGCATATTTAATTTTAGTCTATAAATTTATATTATTTTTCTCAAGCTTTAGCTCTATTATTTTTTTTTTAATAGTCTTATTATTTTTAATTAAGCTAAATCTATTCTAATCTATAGGCTGTAGTTTAGTATATTATTTTAAAATTATCTCTAATTTATTATTATAGCTATAGAGGCTATTATAAAAATACTATTCTATATATATAAAATAGAGATTGCTTAATAAGAACAATAATTTTTTATAAAAAAAATAGTCTGCAATCTAGCATAATATATTAATAATAATAAATATAATAAAGTTAAGCAGTATGCTTAATATTCTTATATAATAATCTCTAAATACTACAGTAAGCACTGCCTTAAAATATAAAACTATTAGGCTCATAAAATATGTTTTTTTAATATTAAATAGACTTTTCTATAGACCCTTATTTCTATTCTATATACTTTAATATTTTTACTAAAAATTAATAAAAATATTATATATAAGTAGCTAATAGACATACAACTATTAAGCTTATAAAATATATTTTTTTAATATTAAATAGGCTTTTTTATAGAGCCTTACTTCTATTTTATATACTTTAATATTCTTACTAGAGGTTAATAAGACATTATATATAAATAGTTAATATTTAATATATCTAAAGTTTACATTAAGTAATTATAAACCTATAATAGTTAATAATAATAATTAGAGACTTAATTAATAGAAAATAGATAATTAATATATTATTTAACTTAGACCCATAAAAGCAACTCTCTATCTTAAAAATTCTAAGAGATAATTTAGCTAGAGTTCTTAATAATAATTATTAATAAAAAAAAAGCTCTAGATATAATTTATATAAAAGCTTTAAATATTTATAATATTTTATTAGCTTAAGAGTTCGCAAAAGTTTACAAAAAACTAATAAAACCTAAAAATAATAATAACTAATTAATATAATTAGCCTAAAAGTTTACAAAAGTTTATAAAAGTTTATAAGTATTATTATATATTCTAAATTAAATTAGCAGCATTATCTAAGACATTATTAAATTAATTATTAATAATAGCAGCATATTTATTAATATTAAGCTTAATTTTATTATTTTTATAACATATCTTTGTGCTAATCCTAAGATAATATATATAATAGTTATTAAACTAATTAATTTTATTAGCTAGTTATTCTATTTTATTTTATAGTATATTCTCTAAATTAAATATAGCTAAATAATTAGTTAGATATTTAATATTTTTTAGTTTAGCAAGACCTCCAACTATTAAATTTTAAATAAAAGAGAATGTTTCTAGCTATATAAATGCTATAATATATAAATTAAATATATATTAACTAAATTCTATCTCTAGTTTTTCTTATAAGTTTTATACCCAGGTGTTTATAAGATATACTTAATTAAAAATAATATTAATATTATATATAGAATTTTTATAGCATTTTATTTTAATTTTATAGTTTATATTAAAATGTTTAAGTCTAAGATTAGTTACTTTATAAAAGGCCAATTTCTCTTACTAATTAATAAGTCCTAATATTAAGATTATATATTACAATTTAAATATATTAACTAAAAATAGATTCTATTAATAAAATAACATTTTATTACTATAATTATACTAAAATATACTAAGAAAGTAAATAATTAATAAATTAATTAGATATTAAAGTAGTTTAATATTACTATACTTTATAGTATGCTAGATAGTAAAAAATAATTTAATTTTTTATAATAATTAACACATAGTATAAAATCTAAGATTCTTAATTAATTATTTAATAATAAGATTAACCCCCTCCTAAAAATTAAATATAAATATTATAAGTTAAATATCTTTAATAAGTTATAAATAGTCTAAAGGACTAAGCATATTAATAATTTTATTATACTCTTCAGATTGCTTAAGATAAATATTATTATTAGTTTAAAAGTAGCCTCTATACTATATTATATAATAAAATAAGACTAATATCTAGGCTACAAATTTTTATAAAATAATTAGCTTAAATTAATAATATTTAAGACTTTTAAGATTTATTAGACTCCATCTCTAGATAGTAATATTAGTTTTAATATAATAATACACTTTTTGGCTGGGGTCTATAAGTATAAAATATATTTAGACTATAGTATTTAGCAGATTTAATTAGATATAAAACTATATAAAAATCTTAAAAAGCTATTACTATTAATTATAAGATCTTTTTATATTAGTCTATTTAGCTTTTATAAATTAAATATATTTTATAGTAAGTTAATCACTATAAATAAGCTACAAATATATATTAAAGTTATTAGGTTCTTTTAATAATTCTTTATAAGCAAATAGCTACAATTAGTTAAGAAATATACTATTATAAATACTATAAGTGCTTATAATAGTACCTTTATTTTTAAAGATAGCTCTGAACTGCTAAAACTTTATTTTATTTAGAATTAGTCAGTTAAGCTCTAATATTAAAAATATTATTAAATTAGAAAACATAAAAACTTTATTAATAGCAGATAAGTGCACTTTTATAATTATATTTAAAATAAAATAAGTTAAAATATGTTTATTAATATCATTATTATTTCTATATATCACTAGAGAATCAATAATATTATAAAGTTTAAGTAGAATAGTTAAATTATATATAATCTATTTTAGATCTAACACTAGAAGATTAAAATATAATATAATAGCTACAGTTATTACTGCATATATTATAGCTTTATATCTAAGAATTTTATTATATATAATCTCTTTAAAGTTTATATTATTATAGACTATAATAGCTTATTAATTATTTTATAGCTTCTATAACTATATTTAGAGTTTAAGTTAATTCTTATAAAAGTATATAAAAGTTTATAAGAGTTTATAAAGTCTAGTAATAAAAGATAGAATATAGCTAGATTATAATTAGTCTAAAAGTTAATAAGAGTTTATAAAATCTAATAATAAAAGATAGAATATAGACAAGCAGACTATAATTAATTTAAAAGTTTATAAAAATTTATAAGACTTTATAGATATTAAATACACCTTATTAAATAGAAATTATTATATCTTTTTATAATTTACTATCTACTTCATTAAGTAATTATTATATATATAACTATAACATAGTTTAAAGCCTACTAAGATCTCTACTATTTAATACTTTACATCTGAGCCTAATAGATAGGCATTAAATATAAAAAATAAATAATTAGAGTATTATATATATTAAAAATAACAGATCATGCTTATAACTATAAATAATTATTTATAGAGTTTTTAGAAAGAATAAATGCTACTATAGCTTACTTAATAGATATAGTAATTTATTAAAAGATTATATAAAAAAGTATATAGCCTAAACATAGTATTCTAAATAATTTAAAAAATAATATTAAAATTAAGATTATCTAACTATATAATATAATTAAATCTTCTAAAGTATAATTATTTAATAAGCTTATTAATCTTAACTTTTACTATTAAAATTAAAACATATTTACTAGTAACTTTAAGCATTTTCTAAAGTATCTCTTTAAAAGCTTTCTGTTTTATCTTATATATATAATATTAATAATATTTAATTTTAAAAGATTTATTAATTCATATATTAATAAATTGTTGGAAACTTTATTTAACTTTATATAAGTAATTAGTAACAGCTTATAGCTTTTATTAAATTTAATAAACTAAAAGTTTTATAAAGTCTCTAAATATATATATATCTAAATTATTATTATCTAAATTATTATCTAAATTATTATCATGCTTAGTCTATTAATTATTATCATTTTTATTATTATATAAAGGTGTCATTTCTGGCAGAAAAAAGAATAAAGAACTTAATAATATAATAAGTAATAATAATTCTAAAGATAGCTATAATAACTCTTCTATTATAATTAGATGGCTTATATAGAATCATAAATAAGTAAAATATTAAAATAATTTAATTAAGCCTAGTATCTACTTAAATAAATATAATCTAGAGTTAAAACTATTATATTAAAATTAAATACTTAATTTTATATAAAAAGATTTTAAAACCTCTTATAAATTACTATTAAATATTCTTAGATTCTCTGCGAGGATTTTTACTGCCTAGCCACTTATTAGTCCAGAAGTTAGTAAAGTGGGTATATATTATATAATTAGCCTAGGAGTTCGCAGGAGTTTATAGTAGTTCTAAAATAGATTAGTGTAAGGCCGGCGCAGCGAAAAGCCCACAGGGCACATTGCTAGAGGGTCTGAGCCTGCTGAGATAAACCGCGCCTATTTCTTACATTATTGGGGCATGTCGATCATCGGGTTTCTTTGTCACATTCTTTTTCTGCACCTTATGCGCGAAGCCTTGAATTTATGCGTTGGTTGTCTGCCTAGCTAGTTGGCCTTGCATATGGGGGTGTTATTGTTTAACCGCAATACAATTCGGCCCTTTCCAACCTGACTGACCGGGATAATATTTCCCGCTGATTCATCTAGATACAAGAGTCCTTGTCTGCACTTGATTGTTTTCTCTGCGGACATAAGTGGAATGAAACATCCGAGATCATATTTTCCTCACCGAGCCCCGACCGTAATCGTGCCCCAGGAACCGGTGTCAGCATCAGTGATCATCGACACCGCAGACAAAAGGAGTCAACATGACTATGGATTCGAGAAAACAGAAATGGTATAGATGATGATCTTAATTTAGAAAACGGAGAATGCATGTGAATCGCTGTTCCACTACCTCGGCGCGCCCCTCGCCGCCCGGTCATTATGAGCTTGGCAAGGCGAGGTGTGTTACACGATGAACCATAAAAGTTGAACTTAACGGTCCATATGGAACATCAAATTTGAGGTAAATGCTAGGGTGACATCGAAAATCAGTTCAGGTATCTGTTATTTATAGCTTAAAATCTAAATTCATCTTGTTCTAAAATCTAGATGCCTTGCACTCGGTATGACCCGAAGACTACAGCCTTGGAATAGTTCTGCTCCTCCCGAAGACTCTCTTCTAAAGTCAACAAGAGACGGGTCGTCCGTATATATAACTCTAGAGTAAAATATTAGTAACTAGTGTTTCACAAGAAACGGCGGAAACTTACCTTCAATCTCAAGCTCATAACTCACGGCCAGTTCTTCATCTTTATGGATAAGGACTGGCAGGAATCTATTCCACCTCTTCTCTTTCACTCTCAACTTGAGACCGACGTTCTCATTTCTATCCACCCACAAGATTCTACTATCATTGGGGTCATTAGCAGATGTACCTGATTTTCCTCCGACATTACCTTCATAAGCAGAATGTTCCTGAGCTTTGAACGCAGCCTTGGACTGGTACTTCAGCCAGTCCCTCCATACACGCACGATGCCATCTTCAATGGTCACCGCACTGAGCAGCATGCTGCTGTTGGGGACGACCTTCACTAAATTTACCACAGTGCAGAGCTGCGAGAAATCTTCAAATTCCTCGATATTCACCATGCGTTTTATAAGTTGCGGAAGCTCTTCATGCGATTCTTCAGTGGTATTATCAGCACCCAAGCTCTCAAGCGCGCCGGCGAGCTCCAGTACCCTACCGGATGGCGGGACCAAGAAAGTGCGTCCGTTGTCATCTTCCATCGGTGGCTCAGGGCGGAACCTCGAGTATAAAGATCCAAGTCTAGCCAATTTCTCGGCCGTCTCGCAGTTCTCATAGAGCGAGCCCACGCCTTCATGTTTATCACTCAGTCCATCGGTGCCGAGATATTTGCAGAAGACGTGGGGTTCAGTGAGCTTCGAACTTGGGTGGAAACATTCTAACATCAATTTATAATCTTTAAGGGCGGCTGCGATGAGCAAACGGTAATGCAAGATACGGAGGATAAGAGCATGGAATCGATGTGAGACGACCGTAAGTGGAAGTAGGCTCCTGGTGGGAAACGGCGTGAGGATGTGAACGAGAACCTGAACTCGAGTCAAAAGTCATTGTTCGGCCAAGGAACAGCGATACGGATATAATATTCTGATAGGCAATACCTCGTTGGGGAGCGAGTAGAGATTCAGCCGGGAGGCCGTATGCTCGTTGTGTACCGCCATTACTAAGAATGAACACGTCGCTGATCAACAGTTTGCCGAAGATTAAGCCGTCAAGCAAAATTGAGGAGTAAAAAATGCTAATGCATATCTCAAAGTTTTATATAATAAGTCCAGTGATCAGTATAGGATCCGATAATATCTAATTCGCCACTGTCTAGCACGGAGGAGCGCATAAATACTCAGGAGATCATTGACCACGATAAGCTCGCCACCGATAAGACCCCGGACTTGGCTCCGGGAACTTAATTACCGGGGCCGGTTCTATTCTCCGTTGGGGACGGTCACGTGTAATCTCCACACCGCTGTTCAGGGCTTGGATCTAAGACCTTCAGTACTCTTGCAGGTAATATAGAACATGATTACCTGATACTCAAGATTGAGTTCACATACTAGAGCATCTTTATTCTATTATAGTATATTTCTAAATGTGAGTTATAAGAAAAATCATCTTTGCCTTTTTTTCATATAAGTATTCAGATCAATAAGTTTCTTTGTAATTTCTTGTGTACCCGCTATGAACAACTCAAAATCGAGATGGCATCACATGTATACGGCTACTTCCACGGCCGTAGTATATTACAAGATCCGAATATCGGGGACTAAAGATTATTTATACAATGATAACATCAGTATTCGGAAAATATCCTCTTAGAGCCCAGC
Source organism: Paecilomyces dactylethromorphus (assembly GCA_029606265.1). Taxonomy (NCBI): domain Eukaryota; kingdom Fungi; phylum Ascomycota; class Eurotiomycetes; order Eurotiales; family Thermoascaceae; genus Paecilomyces; species Paecilomyces dactylethromorphus. The sequence goes on from JAPVCE010000027.1 coordinate 1,639,441, forward strand.
CCCGGACAATTACATATTTCAGGCTTAGAGCTTGGGAATTTCTCCTGCATTTCTCTCACTAGTATGGAGGCACGAAATGTGCTTCTTCACCTTAAAACTGGTCATAAGTACACGGCGTGACTCCGGGTATTTGAAGAATAAATACAGAGAGGCTGTCCCTGGTTTCAACAAGGGTACAAATGCCGTTCAGCATGATGCCATTTTCCGTCATGCGTTTCATGGCACAAATAACCCTGATATTTATAATCGAATTTGTGTTGCTTGAGCTGAGCTCAACTTGCTCTGTTGCTTCCCGTACAGTTATGCATTGAGCATTGCATCGACAACCATAGCGCAGCCTTCATTAGTGAGTTATTTGTCTTGAGATAGGCGACATGACGCGGCAGACTCAGAGGATGCTGTCAACGGCCTTTTTCAGGCGGGTAGATTGTTTGGAGCCATATCATGCATTAAGATCAGGGACTGGCTAGCCCATCGGAAAACAGCTCTTACCGGAGCTGTGATGTCAACCATGGGTGGAGGCATTGCAGGTTGAGTGTTAATATTGCGGAGTATGCCGCGATGCGCTTCGTGACAGAGGTTGGAATTGGTATGAGCAGCTGATTATTGTCTTTGTCGGAAATTAACCCATACCAGGTGCCTTAATGGTATTAATAGCTCTCGTCAGAGTAAAATACCAGTGGGCAAGATTCATGGCCTCCTTGTTGGTACACATGATGTTTGAATGTCTGCCGATTAACTGCCTTAATCGTCGTGTGCTAGCTGATCACAGAACATTTCGAACATTCAATCAAAGTCCAAGGGAGGGATCCTCGAGGCGCCAAGCGCTAACATCAGAAAGTGAGAAGAGAAGACCCTATTTTCAAATCTGAGAGATATTTTCAGCCTGGAAAATAACCAAGAAAATAACGTTCGTTGGCGATGAGTTCGATATCAAATCCCATTAAATTGGCGTAGAACAGTCGTGGGAACATAAGCCTTAAACATGGAAGACGCCCTTCCACTCTCCCATTTGCAAAAAGTCCTCCATAGGCATTGGTTTAAAATGAAGTCCCGGTCCATCAACAAAATCATGCCTAGGGACCGGGGACGTAGTAGATAGGGGACGGAAGAATTCCATTACTTTTGTATGTCCTCCCTGCCTTGCCCGGTCCAAAGTAGTCTGCCCACTCGGATCTTTGAGTAAAGGATCGGCTCCTTTTTCCACGAAAAGTTGGACCAAATCCAACAAGCCTTTTCCTGCAGCAAGGTGTAGAGGTGAGCCGATGCCAGAATACATATTCTGAAGGTAATCGGAAAGTATGTCTTGGTACATAATTTTGTTGATCGAGGTCATGCATCCCTTTTCAAGAAGGTAATTCACAACTTCACAACGGTCGGGAAGCTCCCGTTCTGCAGCATGGTGCAATAACTGACCATATTGAGATGATCCACCTCGGTCAAAAAGCATCTGGATACAGAAGAAAGGTGCTTCTCTGACTGCCCATGACAATGGCGTACAATCTCGGCCGCATGAGGCATTTGGGTTTGCACCGTGATCAAGAAACCATTCTGTAAGTGCCGGATCTTTGAACGTGTAACTGTGGTTGTCAGACAATTCTGGTTGCAGAATGAAGGGGGACTTACGCAAGAGCGGGCGGTCTAAGAAAGTCGATAGGAGTATTGATGTCCCAGCCATGCTCAAATAAGAGTTGCAGGATCTCACGGGACCTCGACTCAGTTGCTAGCAAGACTAATCCCTCATTCACCGCAGCTCCTCGGTCAAGGAGGTATGCAACAGGTACGACCTGACCAGTCTCCACAGCAGTATAGCGCCGGAGCTAACAAATGGGAGAAAGCCTCGCCAAGGCTATCAATGTCGCCCTCGGAACTTGCCTTCACCAGCTTAGTTAACCAGCTGCAGTGATCTTCCCCGTTCTTCGTCGATGAATCCATGGTTAAGAGCTATTGCTGTTATAGAGAGATAAAAATGAAAAGGAAAAATAAACAAAGAGAAACGAAAGATGGTTCAAAAAAGAGGTCAGGTCCGGGGAAGCTTAGGAACCTACCAATTACTCGTCAAGTGACGTGCCGCATACAAGTTTCACTAGATCCGGGCGCTAATTGATTGAATTCTAAATCTGGGAGGGACTCCAGTTCCACATCAAAAGTATGCGCCGCGTTCCGCGCAGTCATCCAGCAAATAATTTATATGATTTCAAACCAGCTATCGACCCTTAGGGATTCTAGATCCCTAGATTTTTAATGTAGGATACTAGAATAATATTTCTTTAATTTCAACTTAGCTCAAACCCTGATCTTCAATAAGGCTAAAGTAACCACAGGCGCCGTGACAAATTTCACAGAGACGGCGCTTAAGATATATATTGGTGCTGTATGTTTGGTCTCAGCTCGCATGGATAAGTCCAGCTAGCCCAATGTTTATTCGACTACTTCCATCTTCTGAGTACCCTCCTGTATTGCAGGGTATTGTCTATTTATTCTTTCAAATGCACAATCAGGACACAGCTCCCCGACCTAGCGATGTCCTCATACCCGATCTCTCATCGTTCTTAACAAATCTGGTCGATAGTCCTCTCGAATAATTCAAGCCTTTTTTCTTCATTCTAATGGCTACCTCCCGTTTCCACCTAGCTATCTCTATGAAACCAAGTGTATGAGGTTCAAATGAACCAGGTCCAAATTTTGATCTTTGATTTTGGCCCCTTACGAGCCATCAGAACTCGAAATTTGAACGGTTGTACGGCGGTTACGATCGTTTCACCTCTCGCCGCAATTCTCGCACATATACACCTCAGCCATACCCGACTCGAGAACTTGGAGTTGGAATGCAAAATGTTATCGCAAAAAATGATGGAAATGTCGATGCTAGGTCGGGAAATCCTGTCGTGTATGTGGAGGACCAGCAGATCCCAATGTAATTAGGTAACGAATACCTTTTTGGTGCGTCAGGCAGAGAGTTCCATCTTTTGGATGGTAGATCAAATCCGGTCCTGGCTTGCTCTTATAAGACAATAAAATTATAAGTCACTTTGCCTAAGATAGTAAATGTGTAGTTTATCTGAAGGGACGTTGGCATTTGCCTGTGAAAGAAAGTATATCTTATCTCGGGGAGGACCCCTGTCTAATAAATGCGTGGTATTTGGCTTTTCTGGCTGTGTTGTCGCATTGGGGGACGAATGCATCACATTGTCCATTTTCCAGCGTACAGGCCAACGGGAACTGGCGTCCGCAGCAGTTTTCTTCCTCTTCCTACACATCGCCTGGTAAGGGTTCTCCTCGAGTTAGGTCATTTCGTTTTCTGATATTGGCAGTTTCTCTATCTCCGTGGATGCAACCTCGTACATTTACGCATCTGAAATCCTCCCAACTCCAGTCCGTGCGAAGGGGTTATCCGTGTCCATATCTGGCCTGTTTATTGCTACTATTCTGTTCCTCCAGGCTGCTCCCACCGCTTTTGACAGTGTAGGATGGAAATATTATCTAGTCTTCATTTGTATCACCTCAGTCATATTCGTTGCCATGTGGCTGGTTTTTCCCGAGGTATGTTCTTGATTATTGTACCCACAGTGACCCCCATGAGATGTTCTAATACGTTGGCAGACACGACAAAAATCTCCGGAGGATATCGCGGTCCTCTTTGGTGATAGTGAAGCGGAACTGGAAAGCGGTGATGCTATTGAGGAGACACATGTCGCTTCAGAGAAATTAGAGGAAAACGCTGGATACAACCTAGTGAGAGATTAGCGGAGTAGTGTGTGGTTTTTTGTGAATCGCCAGCTATATGAGAAATGGCATGGTAGAAACCAGATCGATAACAATTCGGTACATAATGTCCCGAGGAATAGACATCGACTTTTCATCCACACAGGTAACGGGCGCATCACCCACATAGGTAGAGTCTTTGTGTGACGTCATTTCAGGTCTGCACTAGATAATCGAATCCGATATCTTGCACAACTTGTCCAAGCTCAGCAGACAGCACGCTTCTAGATATGACCACCTGACTGGTCTTCTTTTGTATGTCACCTGGTTTTCGAAAGGCAAAATTCAATGTAGCATCTCACGGTTGACGGAACCGGCACAGGTACTACGCTACGATGCCGAGTGGGTTCCACTCCAATAGTAGTGAAACTCCGGCGGGAGGATAGTATGACCCAGACATTGGGATTAAATTTTTTATACTCGCTTCGTCCTTCCCAAGGTATGAATTAAAAAAATCCTCCCGCTAGCCTATTTGGATCACCGACGGATAGACCTTGGAAAGCATCTCCCCCGCAAACAAAAGTGACCGAACTAAACCCGTGCCGACCGACTGAGCATCGCGAAGTATAGCATCGCTTATCTAAGGTGACACCTGAAAGGTTTTGTTGCTACCTGATCAATTGTGTGAATTGCTGTTGTCTTTTTCAATAGCGGGAGACAAATACTCATCCTTTTTTGAGTGCACTCGGCGATAATACTCGAGATCACCCATCTCCCACTTAGAACCCTTCCCGACCGAACCCCTCCATTCCGCGACACCCCGCGCTATGGTTGAAAACGTTCTTGACGACATCTCGCACCGCAGATACAATCCCCTGCGTGGATCCTATATCCTAGTATCCCCGCATAGGACGAAGCGGCCTTGGCAGTAAGGACCTTGAGAGCCAGAGACTATAATTATAATATGGCGCCGTTGCTGATAAAAGTCGACGCGTAGAGGACAGCAGGAGAGCCCCTCCAAGACTACGCTCCCCGCCTACGACCCCTCTTGCTATTTGTGTCCGGGGAACAAGCGTGCTCAGGGAGACACCAACCCCAAATATGAAAGCACTTTTGTCTTCGTGAATGACTACAGTGCGGTGAAGGAGGAGCAGGCGCCGTATCAGCCGAAAAGTGAGGATGGAAGTATGTGCTCCACGTCTCCCTTCACAATGGCCCTATGAAAGAATTTGCAGAATGCCTCTTTTTTGAAGCAAGAATGTTGACCAAAAAAATCAAGGTCCGGAATCGCTCTTCCTGAGGGCAGAGCCTGTAACAGGCAAATGCTATGTTCTGACCTTCTCTGCTGCCCACAACCAGACCCTGGCCGACCTCTCCCCGGCGGAAATCGTGCCTGTTATCAATGCATGGACTGAGATCTACACGGCGCATTTGTCCCCCAAGTCACCTCTCGCCGCTGTCGCCCCTCCCGATTCGCCTACGACCCTCGTGAGCAGACCAAAGCATCAGTACCGATACATGCAGATCTTTGAAAACAAAGGCGCTGCTATGGGCTGCTCGAACCCGCACCCTCACGGACAAATTTGGACCACCAGCAGTTTGCCAGAGGAGCCCAGTATAGAGCTGGAGCATATGAAGAAATACCGTCGGGAGCGGAATGGAAAGCACCTGCTGGAGGACTACGCGGCTCTGGAGAGCAAAAAGAAGGAGCGTGTTGTGTTTGAGAACGAGTTGTTCCTGGTTGTGTGTCCATGGTGGGCAACATGGCCGTTCGAGACAATGATCATCAGCAAGAAGCACAAGCGCGCCCTCGTCGACTTGAACGCCAACGAGAGGGAACAGTTGGCTGAGGCCATTGCTGAGGTCACGAGGCGTTATGATAACCTGTTCGAGACTCACTTCCCTTACAGTATGGGTATTCACCAAGCTCCACTAGAGGGCACAGACGAGGAGATTGAGGCTTCGTATCTGCACCTTCACTTCTACCCTCCATTGCTCCGCAGTGCAACCGTCAGGAAGTTCTTGGTTGGGTATGTTATCCCAACAACAAGAAGAATGTTCGCAGCGACTCTGCTAATTGACTTCCAGATACGAGATGATGGCTGAACCTCAGCGTGATATCACGCCTGAGCAAGCTGCTGCAAGACTGCGCAACTGCGGAGGCGAACTGTACAGAAAGAAGCTTTAAGAGTAAGATGTATCTATCGTAGAGCTGTGTTTAAACCTTGGGAACCTCACCCCCCTGAGTAGAGTACTTTCATTTCCTTTCAATTCCCATGACATGAAATATCCGATAGAGACTGCATATGGGTATCACTATCTCATCTTAATTATATCCACAATGCTATTACTGTACATATCCACCGGTCGTGTTTACCGCCTCATGCCGGGCATTTCTCACCGATATTCAATATATAAATCTATGCAGCCAGGTACCACGACCTCTGCGTGAGCATCCAGGCAACTGTCGACGAAGCCACAATCAATGGCCCAAGGAAGCGTCCCTTGGGCTGTGCACTACCATAGACCAGCCACTCACTGACGAAGTGCACGAGGGCAATGCCGTATGTCCAGAGCGCGATATCGTATGCGATCGGAGAATTCACGTAGTATGCAGCATACATGCGTACAACAGAGGAGAGGAAGGTCCAGGTGCCGAATGTGCGTGAAGATAGAGGATTAGCTGGCGACGTGTTGCCTGTGGAGGGCGAGCCGGCGTAGAGCTGACTTGCATAGTTGGGGTCGCGGTAGGAGGACACGCTGTTGGCAGTGGAGATGATGGAGACCTATGAAGAGAAAAGATTTAGATTAGCTTGTCTTCCATTGAACTTAAATCGACTAGAAGTCTAATGATTGAGCAGCTGAGCTGAGATCGGATACCAGAAAGAGCCACTTGGGCAACAGCCCGGCGTGAGTAGGCAGATATGTGAGCAATGACTCCATTCTTAGTGGGTAATCGCAGTGACTGAAGCTGAAGAAATATAAAACAACCGGCAGTTGATCAATTCTGGATAATATAGAGAGCTGGCTCGATCAACAACGTAGTGAGGTAGAATAATAGTTCCACCTAGAAACCCACAACTTTGTTGTTGCACTTCTTGGCGTAAGCCCTATGGCGGCCCCAACGGAACCCAAGGAAAGCTTCGCCCGCTCCCACCAACTCGAGTTCCTCCTTGCATTGCAGCTCGATAGGTCCGATAGGGAACTCTGTTGAATTCCACGGTCCCTCAGCTGCGATCGGCTCCCTTCCTTTCTCTTTCTCTCCTTGTTCTTCGCTTCTAATTTCCTTCCATCCAAGGAGAAAGTAGCGACACAATGGAGTTTTTGTCCAAGCATACGGAATGTTTATCCAAGCTCCATCTCGAGGTAGCTCCGGGATGGCAGACTCTGGGTGCGTACGTTCTTCTGGCGACAGGCGGACTTTTCGCGGCGACTAGGGTCCTCACCTTTGTTCGGGTCCTTCTGAACCTGTTCGTCCTGCCTGGAAAATCGGTGGGTTAATTTTCTTCCAACTTTGCGATTTTATTTGATATGTTTAGATATGCTAATAATTAAGCGTGCAGCTCCGCAAGTTCGGTCCCAAAGGCAGCTGGGCCCTTGTTACGGGTGCCTCTGATGGCCTTGGAAAAGAGTTCTCCCTGCAGCTTGCTCGTGCTGGTTACAATATTCTTCTCGTTTCTCGGACCGCATCGAAGTTGACTTCACTGGCGGACGAGATCTCCACCAAAAACCCCGGCGTGCAGACGAAGCTTCTCTCGATGGACTTCGCCCAAAACAATGATGCCGACTACGAGAAGCTCAAGGCTCTGGTTGAAGGACTTGATATTTCCATTTTGATCAACAATGTTGGCAAGAGCCACAACATTCCCACGCCGTTTGCCCTTACGCCTGAGGATGAGCTTAAGGATATTGTTACTATCAACTGCTTGGGAACACTGCGCGTCACGCAACTTATCGTCCCTGGTATGATTCAGAGGAAGCGTGGTCTGATCCTTACCATGGGATCTTTTGGTGGTCTCCTTCCTACCCCCCTGCTGGCCACTTACTCTGGCAGCAAGGCTTTCCTTCAGTACTGGTCCACTGCCCTGGGCGGAGAGCTGGAGCCCTATGGTATCACGGTTGAGCTAGTCCAGGCCTACCTCATTACCTCGGCCATGTCCAAGATCCGAAGAACGAGTGCCACTATCCCGGACCCCCGCAGCTTCGTAAAGTCCACGCTGAGCAAGATTGGCAACAATGGTGGTTCCCCGGATTACGCCCACAGCTCTTCACCCTACTGGAGCCATGGCCTGATGGCCTATTTCCTGACCTGCGTCCTGGGTGTTATGAATTCCACTGCCCTGGGATTCAACAAGAGCATGCACGAGTCCATCCGCAAGCGTGCTCTGCGCAAGGCGGAGCGCGAGAAGGGCAAGAAGGCGACCTAGATTTGCCTGCACTAGAGGCTCAATGATCCAAATTTCCTTCCACACAGATTTTTTGTTCTGAGGGACCGATTCTGGGAGACCGCCACTGGGTCATGGTAGAGATGGCCATTGCAGGGGGTTTTACCGTCTTCAAATTAGAGACATGGAAAGAGGGCCTAGGAACCATGGATTGAGTTCACAAAAAAAAAAGAGCTCTCGGAGCTCATCTTCCGCTGACTATTGTGCCTGTAATTGCCTAATGAGACTTCTCAATTTGCGTTTAAGAATCACCCGTCCGGGTGGAATGTACGTTATGAGTCTCGTTCGCCACGTGTGTTACTATATAAAACGCTGTTTCGGTTTTCAGCATTTATTCTTATGGACCAAGTAAAACTCCCCATGTGAGATATTCTCCGAAGAACTGACCCCGCATGGAGTGTTCCTTCGATAGACGATCCCAAGCGCGTGGCGCCTCCATTGTGGCGAGGGAGGGTACGGATCACGAGACAGATTTATACCAGTACTTACACAGATGTATTGTTACAACCGTACGGTCATCCTGTGTCGATCTCATCCTGTCTTCCTGGATAAACAGGCACGCAATTGTCCATGTTGATTGTATACATGTAGATCTCATCTCGAAGAGGAGATCATCGTCACCACGATCTTGATGTCCCAGACCCATCCCATAGAACATAAATCAGGTAGTACCCCCCTACAGAACTACACAACGTCTACGACCCCCGACGACAGTAAGACCACCGCCCGTGCACATCCTAGTATACTACCCGGATGATATAGTTTCCAACGAGCTTTTCAATCTCGTTGGCACCTCTCTTCTGCCCGGAGGACTCGTTACAGACCCTTTACTCGTCCCGAGAACATCGTACCAGCCGGCTTTGCTGACCTTCTGCTCCTTCTCTTACTCCTTGGAGCTGGAGAAGTATACGAATTGACATCATGATGATGCGGAATGCGATTTCCCGAGCTGGAAACGAACGCCTTGATCTCTCCTTCAGCATCGATCGGTAATGGACATCGGTAGTTCTCGATCGTGAGCAGTTCGGGATCCTGGATCCCGTGCGTGAGTGCGTTTGCCGTGTTCTTCTTTTTTGGCTTCGGGCTCTAGACCTTCAGCTGACGGAATTCGTTCGAAAACTCGCTTTCTAAACGACGAGGAAAGATGTGCTATACTCTATACTGCTATGCGGCATTTACCAGCGAGACAAAATTTCCCTTGGCGATAAGTGTGATTCCGGTGTTTCACGTACGTAAAATAAGTTGTTTCTTCAGGTAAATACCATGGCGGAGGACGTGCGCGAGACAAGCAGCATAGTATAGGGTATAGTACGATGCGTTTCGGTACCTGACGACAGATGGAGTTATAGGTCGGGTGGTAGTCTAGAACCCATGTTACGATCCCGAGTCGGGAGGCCGAGAAGCCGAAGCACATGCTTTCCAGGGTCTCTCTTTTTCCATTTTACCTGAGTTTCTCCGAGGAAGGAGAGGTGACGTCGTCGTGGTTGTTCCTCTGGAACTGTGGACGGGTGGCTTTTTGCTTCTTGGTAAGGTGCCTGTCTTTTATGGATTGCGCAGATAGGGGGATCCTGACTGCGCGTCCCGAGACGTGTAGGATGTACTTGTTCCTTAGTTATCAGATCGCCCACACTTTCCTCCTGCGCACTGGAAATTAGGTGTAAGCAGCGTGCATAGAGACCATCCGCACAGACAGGAAAAACTCGAACCGTTGAGAAAATCATGCCGATGTGATTTGTTGGTGTGAAGGTAAAATCATCGTCATTGCCAAGCCTTGTTGGTGGTACCTTAGCATCGGCGATGTCATGATCATGCCACCCGTACCGCTGCCAACTTTTTTTTTTCTGTCTTTCTCCCCGACGGGACACTAACGTTGCTTACACCGGGAGCCCCTAAGGGTACCTGACTTACGACTGGCAGACCCTAATGTGCTCCCGAAACCCGACCCGAGTCGCTGCCGGTGATGTTCACTCAGCTCTGATCCCTGCCCGATCCGTGTCGGAGGACGCCTTTATCCGGGGTTTGTACTACACTCTCCGCAGCAGTGATCGGTCGGCTTCACGCTCCTCTCGCAGGCCGTCCGGTTAAACTCATCGATCCCACAATATCTCGTGATGTTTTCTCTGGGGTTACAGTTACAGTCTCTGTGGATCATCGTCCTGACGTCTGGACTTAACTCCGGAAACAAAATGCGGCCCCGAACTCGATTCTCGTCCGACTTTCTGACGGAATAACGGATGGTGGTGACCCTTGCATACCGCTCTAGTACCATTGTAATTACAGGCGATCACCGAAGGCCGCTTACTGATTCTCGGGAGACGCCTGAGCATATCGTCATCTATCATGCTCACCAGCCTCATAGAGCAAGACAGAAGACAAGAGACGAGAGATGACGCTCGGGATGACCTCGTGCCAAGCAAACACTCTGCAAGCCTCTGCTGTTGGAGAAACGCACAATTGGTAGGACTGAGTAGATGGCCTCTGGACGTTGAGGTGTTTCGGCATCCCTCCGAGCGTGAGACCGCCAGCCGATGATATCCCGAGGAATGGGGATGCGGACCGATGCAAGACAACCAGGATGGTAACGGGCGCAGCTCGTAATGATCTAGTAAGCGGGAAATTGCACGTTTCTGGGGCCCCAATGACCGCCTCCAAGTAATTTGGAACAGTTTCCAGCAAAATCCAGACAGTGCGGAGAGACTTTTGGCGGAGAGGCGGTCGTGCATGGACCATAGCTTGCCATGTCAGTCGTGGTATCAAAATCCCCCCCGGTTATTGTGACCCACAATAATATTCTAGTTCATACTTCTTCCTGTCTTCGTGGTCCAGTCAAGACGAGCCTGATCAGGAGACCCGGCGTTCCTTCGCCGCGACCTGAACCGTCAACAGAGTGCCAATGTTGGCACGGCGGACAGAGACAACGAACGTCAGCATAACTCCAGCACAAAATCTGCTATGCCAGGGAGCAGCCACCCGCGTATTCTCCGCTGCGGAGATCGCGACTCCGCGTTTAGTCCTGAATCCTGACAGAACGGATGCCGTATGGAAACGCGTTCCGTTAGATCGGTTCTGGATCGGTATCGTGGTTCCACCCCGAAGGTCGAGAAACAACGCCGGCCCAAGTAACGGCCATTGAACCTCATGATCGGAAAGAAACGATTCTGGTATGACGGCTTTCACGTCGTCGGAGTGTCCCATGACCTGCAGAGTCCTCCACGGCCGCGGTTGCGTCGCTCAACTCCGAGCCAGGGCTGGAGATGCATCTCCATCCCCCGTGTCTAGGCCATATGGCATGCTTCCATGGCCCACAGTTCTGGGCCCTCTCATTTTTACTTTAAATTGCCAGTCCCCTCGTTCTCTCTGCTCATGGTCCATCAGTCGAGACGACATCCAATCAAGCATCATTACTGTTTACACATCACGATGCAGTTCAAATTCCGGGGCGGCGACCTATGGAATAGGGTCAAACCCAAGTTCGAGTCCTATGGGGATGTGGACGCAACGACAGAGTCGGCCCTGGAGAAGGAAGTAGGCACCCTGGATCGCTCCAAGGTTCCCTTCATCACCTGGCGAGTCATTCTCCTGGTCGTTGTTGCGTCCATGGGAGGCTTTATCTTTGGATACCACACTGGTGAGCGGCACTTCTAATTCTCCCTATGCTCGATATGTTTGCTTACTGTTCTGCACTATACAGCCCAAATCTCTGGTTTCATGACTATGGATGACTTCAAAAGGCGTTTTGCGTCGTATCATGCCAGCACTGATACGTATGTCTTCAATAATGCCCGTACCGGTGTCATTGTCGCTTTGGTATGTCCATCTCCTGTGTTTCCCTCTGGAAAAAGCAGCATCCTCTGTATTTGACAAGCGGATACTTCGAAAGACGGCTTATTAATAGTGCAACAGATTTGTATCGGTTGTGTGATTGGTGCTGTATTTGGCGCCCCTCTTGCAGAGAGAATCGGCAGAAAGTATTCCATTGCGTTCTGGTCCCTGCTTAACATGGTGGGCATCATCATCCAGATGACCACGGACCACAAGTGGTACCAGGTCGCTGTGGGCCGTCTAGTTGCTGGTTTCGGTGTTGGTGCGCTTTCCAGCTTGGTTCCGATTTACCAGAGCGAATGTACTCCCAAGCATACTCGGGGTGCCATGGTTAGGTGAGTAGTAAATCCCGCAATCTCCATGACCCCCTTTTTAGGTAGAACCATACTGATCTATGTCCCTGTCTAGTTGCTTCCAATTGTTCGTCACACTTGGCATGTTTGTCGCCTACTGTATCAACTACGGAACCAACACAATCCATTCCACCAGCTCCTGGCGGATAACAGAGGGTATCGGCTTCATCTGGGCTGGTGTGCTTGCGGCTGGAATTATGTTTCTTCCAGAGAGTCCCCGTCACGTTTATCGACACGGCAAACCCGAACTCGCAAAGACAACTTTGTCTAAGCTGTATGGAGTCCCAGAGAATCACTATGTCATCGCCCAGGAAATTATGGAAATGAGGCAGAAGTTTGAAGAGGAACAGGCTGAAGCTGCTACGACTCGTTGGTACGATGCGTTTACCGGACCGCGTATGCCATACCGGATCCTTCTAGGGATGACCATCCAATCCCTGCAGCAGCTCACCGGTGCCAACTTCATCTTCTATTATGGAAATACCATCTTCCGGGTACGTGAACCTTTTCCTTTCAACCCATTTTAGCTTGTTGGAGGAGATGGATACTAACATCTAGCTAGGCCACCGGTCTGAACAATAGTTACGTGACCCAGATGATCCTGGGTGGTGTCAACTTCGGAACTACGTTTTACGGCTTGTACGTCGTTGAGCATTACGGACGTCGGCTGTCACTCATGGTTGGTGGTGCTTGGATGTTCATCTGCTTCATGATCTTTGCCAGTATCGGTCACTTCTCGCTGAACCGGGAGGATCCGCCGGCCACGCCAAAGACTGGTACTGCTATGATTGTGTTCGCGTGCTTCTTCATTACCGGATTCGCAACTACTTGGGGACCTATCGCCTGGACCGTCTGTACCGAGTTGTATCCATCCCGCTACCGTGCCACTTGCAACAGTATTTCAACCCTCACTAACTGGATCTGGAATTTCTTGATCTCCTTCTTCACCCCATTCATCACCGGCGCCATTGACTTCCGGTATGGATATGTTTTTGCCGCCTGCAACTTTGTTTGCGTGATAGTGGTCTACTTCTGTCTCTGCGAGAGTCAAGGCCGGACACTAGAGGAGATTGATACCATGTACGTCGAGCACGTACTGCCGTGGAAGAGCAAGGAGTGGGTCTCACCGCTCAACACCATGCATGGGGCCAAGGAGCATGAGACTACCGAATCTGAACCTGAACACGACCTGCGCGAGACTGCTCCTGTAGCCGAGACTCAGGAGAACCAGGAGAATCATAACTAAGTCGCCCTGCATTCGTTCCAGATACCAACAAATGACTTGACCAGGTGCAGACATCTTGCGGTGTTCTGAACTCTGGAAAGTCAGACCACCATTCTTACCTTCGCTGTACGAAATTTTTACCGCATCTCACCGCTTCATATTAATACATGACCTCTTACGATTCTTGCAACGACTCTATGTCCCGTTGTTGTCTGCTGCTTTTATTACCCATGCCTCGTTTTGACGAAAGAAGAAAAGACCATACCCTGGTATCCCAGGTGTGAGCAAGGCGGGTTTTGGAGACCGTCTGGATTTAATTAGGAGAATAAATATACCAAAAAATTATACCCTTACTAGTCCTCAGTATTTTTTTTTCTCTAATTTGATAGATGTAATTTCGCTAATGTAGATTCATTCCATAATTAGTAGAATTATACAAGCGGGGTATTAATGCTTTGAACCATTCCGCTGCTGCGCCATTTTTCCACATATCTGGTTAAAATACAGCTTTCTGGTCATCGCAACATAGTACCCATCACGGAAGGTACAATGCAACCCCCCTGGAATAAGAGACCCACTTCCAAGACTCCAAGACAGGGCCCCTGAGAAGTCTGGTGATCTTCCCCCTTAAACATGGAGAAATTTGAGGAGGGCAGTTTGAGTCATAGCTATAGCATAGTGCTCCTGTAGTAAACACGAATATGAAATGAGTAATAAAACCTATCTTGACTCTAGAATGTATACACAAGCAGCACATATCAGAATAACCATAACATATCAAATATTTGTCCCAATCCCTGGCGCAATCTTCTCTAATTTGTCCATTAACTCCTTCCAGAACTTCTTCTGGATCTGTACGCCCTTTGCGTCCGTTACTAGGCATGATGGGCTTGCCCATATCATTAGTCTACTCTCGACAGATAATAAGTATGATAGGAACTCACCTCTGTACATGACAATTCGTCAAATACTCCCCATTGCTCTCTACCCCGGCACTCAGCCCATGCACCAACGCCCGACTGCCCATCTCCGTACTTCGCGCCAATAACGTTTCAAAAACCCTCATACCAATTGGTGGGTTCTCGCCGATCAGGCCTGATTTGCAAAAACTGGGATTTGGCGTGTTGGCTATCACTAGGTGCTCCTTGTCCTTCTTCTGAAGCCGTTCGGCTAATTCGCGAACTGCGTACAGGACAAGAAGTTTCGATACGGCATATCGACTCGCCATATCTGCCGTCTTGGGGTTGTTTAGCCGGGTGAAAATCTCGCCATCCGGCTCCAGTTCCTTTATGGGGGCAGAGTAATGTAATGCGGAATTGACAATCACGATGTGAGGATTGATTCCAAATTTCCCTGCTGACTCGTGCAATTTCGGAAGAAGTAGCAAAGCAAGCAGGAACGTGCTGACTACATTCACAGTGATAGTTCTCTCATTATCCTCGCTCATGGCGAACTGACTCATCATGATCCCTGCGTTTGCAAGGACTCCGTCTAGTCTTTCGAGCTCGGACGATGCTCGTGCAGCGAATCTCTTCACGGACTCGTAATCGTCCATGTCGATCTGCCAGACTTCGATACAGTCGTCGGACCTATTCACGGAGTTCAGGATGGCGCGTTTGGCTTTTTCTCCTTTCGAGAGGTTCCGCACGGCCATGATGAGCTTCTTGACGCCGAGACGGACGACGTGGTAGCTGGCTTCGTAGCCCAGACCGGTGTTGGAGCCCGTGATGATGATGGTTTGGTTTTCGAATGAGGTGGTAGGGTAAGGGAGAGGAATGAGGAGGTTGGAGAAGATTGTGCTGAATGTGCCGTGGGCTGTTGAGAAGAGAGACATGTTGTTTCTTTTGAGATGGTTGATGGTTGGCGGTTTGAATGTCAATATATTGTTCTAAGAGTGGTGGTAGTATGGACAGTCTACGGTAAGCTTGCGACGTATTTATATATTTAATTCTTTAACCGTTACATATTTATTGACTGTCCAGGTTCAGAATACCAGGCTACAATATTTCAATTCCTCAAACGTAGAGATTCGGAATTGACCATCTCCGTGATCTCGACGTAGGAACAGGAGGATATTGTATGGAAATAACAATATGCTTCGTCGGAGATATTAACTCCGCGCGGAGATAATACCCTATCCCCGCTTCCCTTGATAATCCATAGTATTACTTGACATGAATCCAGGAAAGTACGCGAGGCATTTGATTTTTTTTTTTTCATGTTATTATTCAGTAAATCATGGACATAAGGCTATACGTGACAAGCCTCCAAAATAAAAATGCAACCAATCTTCCGAGATGGGAAAAGAAACAGACGCCCAACATCATGCGAACAATGTCGGATGAGGAAGTATGATTTCACTTTATTTCCTTTCTACTATAATTTTATTTACTGCTAGATTGCTTATTTTGATAATTACAGATTAAAATGCAGTCGTGGCAATCCCTGCGACGAATGCATCAAGAGAGGGAAAGGTGAATTATGCCAATATGCTAGCAATGCGATTCGAAACAAGCCGGCAGCACGAGATCTTCAGGATCGATTGCGGAAGGTCGAGGACATGGTCTCTGAGCTTGTGCGGAGTAGAGAACACCAGGTGTTGAGTACGCCGCGAAGAGATCGCGCAGTGGCTTTAGACATGGGACAGGAGGCGCCCTCCAAAGCTCCTGCTCGCGTTATGCATTCGCTAGCGGTACAGAATCCGTCGCCTAGTGAGCCTAGGGATGAACGAAAGGTTCCTCTACAATCTAGCCCGTGGCTATCGATAGTTGATGAGATTAAAGAAATCAGAGAGCAATTGGGTGTTACGCCGTCGAGTATTGCGGAGGAGGCTCCTGATCATAAAGACATCGATTTGGTCCTCGGGCCTGTGCACTTGCCAACTATCGCTGATATTGTCGCTTCATTGCCTCCGAGACAAACGTGTGATACGTTGGTTTCGTATTATTTTGGTTCGAAATATATGGTATTTCGTATGCTGTTCCTTCTGGGGTTTTGAGGATGGTGACTGACAGCGGATAGCGATCGTGCATACTACCAAGTTTCAGAGAGAGGTGAGTACCATTTCTTATCCCGGATACTTCTCACTTTAATAACGCCATACGCAGTATGAGAAATTTTGGACGAACCCCACTGCTGCCCCGGTACTCTGGATAGGTCTTCTTTATTCAATCCTAAGCGTGTCGTCTGGCTTCCGCCAGATACGTATGAGACCATCTGAATCAGCCGTACCGATCAGAACTCTGCAGATGAGAACAGCCCAATGTCTTGTCCTGGGAAAGTATCTTCACGCATCGGAATATGTTCTCAAGACTCTAGTCCTTCATCTCGAGTCGAAGTTCATCGGGTCACTGGATTCGAGTACTAATGTCTGGCATATTATGGGGGTTATTATTCGCATTGCGATGCGTCTGGGATATCATCGAGATCCGAAGATTTTAGTTGACGTATCACCTTTCGATGGCGAGATGAGACGGCGCGTATGGCATACCATTCTCCAAATGGATGGATTGATGTCCTTTCAGATGGGTGTGCCGAGTATGATACCAATGGAGTACTGTGATGCGGAGGTTCCAAGTAATTTGAAAGATTGCGATTTCTGCCCAGAGAGCACGACCTTGCCTCCAGCTCGACCATTGACAGATGACACGCCAGCACTCTATACAATCGTCAAAAGCGGCGTAATGGGCATGTTCAAAAAGATCCTCTCTCACATCAACTCTCTATCTTCACCATCGTACACCTCCACAATCGCCCTCGACGCGTCCGCTCGAGAAATATACAATTCCATCCCAGATTCATTCCGCATGAAATCCCTCTCCCAATCATTCATGGACTCTTCAGGTGTGATCATGAACCGATGCACGGTCGAAATGCTCTTTCTCAAAAGCATCATCGTCCTCCACCGTCCGTACCTCAGCTCCGATATCTCTAATCCCCAATACGATTTCTCACGCCTAGCCGCTATTGACGCCGCTCTCGCGATTTTATATCGCCAAGACGAACTACATGAAGCATCCCAGCCCGGCGGACGATTACACGAAGATCGATGGATGATCTCGTCTTTGACGATACATGATTTCCTCCTCGCTGCTATGGTGGTGTGTCTCTCACTATCTGTAGGTCTGAGGACATCTCGGTCCTCGTGGGCGAGTCGTGGACATAATTTTGAAAGTCAGCTACAGGCTCTGGAGAAGTCGAAGGGGATATGGGACAGTGCGAGTCATGTCTCAACAGAGGCGCGCACTGCAGCGCGTATTTTGGAATTGATGATACGGAAGGTGAAAGATAGTGAAGTGGGAAAAGGGACCAGAGCCACGGAACGGGTCGCAGAGCATACTCTATCAGTTGCTGTGCCTGATAATCTCTCGCAAACTCTAATGGAGGAACCTATCGATCCAATGCTGGATATATTTCGTGACGAGGGAGTCATGGATTGGGTGAGTATAAGTATCACACTTGAAGCGACGAGATTGATAATTACTAACTTTGACACAGAGATCGTTCGATCAATATGTTCATGATATTGGTTCGCCAGACCCGAATACGCAAATCCCCGAAGTCGACTGGAGTCTGTTTGGTTTGGAATAGAACAGTTTGGGTGTGAGGATCGATAAAAGGTTGCATTCTGTTATGGATGTATTACGGGTGAACACTATGTGTTGTGTTTATGATGTGAAGACATTAAACTTTTGATGTGGTTTTAGACATGAATAAACAAAATCTTGGCTAAACCTATGCTTCTATCTACGACACATTGTGTTACCGATTTTCAAAGTGTTGATAGTCGACTAGATTCTACACAGCTGTGCTTTGCTCCCTTGTTTAATATGTAGAGACGCATATGGAAGAATTTACACTACCGGTAGTGGATTCTGAATATAAGACTTTCCAATGAACAGGCGTAGATAAATAGCGTAGTTAATATGTTTTGCTGTCTTGACAAGCGTTAGATCGATATGAACAGGTATCACCATCTACAATCGAGAATCGGGACATAATAGAGCCACTGGCGAAGAGAAAAACCATGCGAAACAAGAAGACGCCCCAGAACGCCATTTTCTATACCAATCATAGCACCATCCGACCTTTTTGGATCGTCCATCAAGATAAATGAACGATAATCTAACGACGCTGCGTCTTGCCGATAGTGCGCTTGCCAGAGAACTATAGTGATAGTCAGTAAATAAATTGCAAAACAATAAAAAAGCGAATCACCACATACCAAGTGCTTGGGCAGCGATGCTGTTGTGTGTCGATCGGCCTCTCCCTGTCTCGCCATCCGGTTCATCTTCTTCTGGCCCAGCTTTGCCAATCTCTCCGCCTTGCTGCGAGCAGTAGCGTCCTGAACACCGTCCAACAGACGGTTCGTAGCGGCTTGGCTGCGCGCACGGCTCTTGGCGCGGGCAATGGCCTCGCGAGGGTTCGAGGTCGAGTCGATATCCATAGCATCGTCGGCGTCGATTTCGCTGCGGGTCGTCGTGCGGCCACGAGGAGCCTGGCTCTGCTCGCGAGCACGGGAGGTCGCCGCGCTTGCGTCGTATCCAACAGAGTCGAGCGCAGCCTCCATCTCGGACAGCTTCTTGGCCTTGGCGCTGCGGGGGATGACCGCACGGTTCTTCAGAGACTTCTTCAGCTTGGCCTCGTTGCGGATCAAAGCCCGCTTTTCACGGATCAGGTCCGCCTTCATGCGAATGTCCGCATCTTCGACATCTTCGACGCTCTCGTCGGATTCGTAGAAGCCCTCGGCCTCTAGCTTCTCTTCTTCCTCCTCCAGAGCAGCCAGTTTGGCTTCGATCTCTGGGTCCACGTAATCGTACACGTTCTTGCCGTTCCAGATCTCGGGCATCTTGTCGTGCTTCCACTCATCGTCAGCGAGGGTGTAGTTCTTCTTCAAGTCGACGTTGTAAACACCAGCACCACCGTTCTCCTCTTCGATATCGCGCTCCAGCTTCCGTCGCTCGGGGTCCTCCTTGTCGTACTTCTTGAGGTTCTTAACAGCCTCTGGGACGAACGTCTCCCGAGTGACACCACCCATAGGCATAGCAACGTGAATTCTGGCAAGGACATCACCCAGACGTCCTGAAGGCGTGCCGCCGTTGTTCGTACCAGCCTTCAATTTCTGTGCCACACGCTCTGCGATCAACTTGTCGCAAGCAGCATTCTTCACGGCTGTGACACCTTCAGTCGTCGTGCAAGACAGTTGCAGCAGCTCAACTTCTCCAGACTTGAGGATGGACTGGAGCTCGGCCTGCGTCTCGGGGTCCAGATCCTCCGGGCGCTTGATGTCAATCTTGTTGATTACGACGAAGACCAGCTTGTTCGCAAAAAGAGGCTTGATGCTGCTAAACAGCTTGATCTGAGCGGAGACTGAGTAACCGCACTGCTCCGACAGATCCATAAAGTAGAGAATAGCCGACCGAAGATGGGCAATGGCGGTGATGGACTGCATCTCAATGGTGTTCATCTCTTCCAGAGGGTGATCAAGGATACCAGGAGTGTCAATGGCCTGGAATCGCAGGTATTTATAATCGAAGTGGCCGACAAACAGACTCTTGGTGGTGAAAGCATAGGGCTGCACATCGACGTCCGCGCGGGTGATGCTGCGCAGGAAACTGGACTTTCCAACGTTGGGGTATCCGCAGATCAAGAGAGTTCGTGTGTTCGGGTCGATCGAGGGCAGACGGCCCAAATGCTGTCGAACTTGCTCGAGATAGGCGAGGGGATCCTTTAGACGCTTGCAGATAGTAGCCATGCGACCCAGGGCCGCACGCTTGAGCTGCTTGCATTGGAAGAGGGACTGCGCATATTTGATCAAACGAACATAGTCGCGGGAAACAGTCTCGACCAAGTGCTTAGCAGTCGAAACCTGACCGAGGGCGATGCGGAAGTGGTCGGCATCATAAAGGGTGTTCATCAAATCCTTGTCTGATTGAAATTAGCAGCTAGCCCCACGTTTCAGGTATCGCAGAAGGCCTCCGCAGAGAATCGCACGTACGGAATGGATGAATGTCCTGCAGTCTGGGGAATCCATCGAGGATCGCCTGGAACTTCTCGCAGAACGTTTCCTGAGTGAACTTGACTTTTCGGGTATAGAATCCTGTAGTGGAACAAAAATTTCAGCAAATATTCCTTATCGGACCCAGCTCGTCTTTTTCTCGTCCACCATGGATCCAAACCTCATATCATCGGAGAAAATATGGAAAAAATACCTCTAATACGACTGATCTTGAATCCTGCTCGGATTTGCGTCGGCAGTCGTCTCTGTGTGCGACTGAGGACGATGTCCAGAAATTCCTGGCTCGTCGGCACCGGGGCGATCTAATCGGAGAAAAAATGTCAGCGACCATTTCTAGCCATCAACGGAGGCATATCGCTCGATCCTTTTCGGATATCACATTTCCACTCACCTCCTTCCAAGTAGTCTTCATGATGGGCAACGAACGGACTGGAAATCTGCCGTCGTGCTAGGCGATGTTGTTGTGCAGATAAAAGTCACTGCGGGCAGCGAAAAATAAAATGCGCCCGATTGTTGTCCCACGGCAATTTTTCACGGGCGGTGTAGAGCCGTTGGTGCAGCGGCAGGTCTAACCGAATCCGATGCCAAGACGAAAGTCGAGCCGCATTTGTACACGCACCTTTGGCGAGTCTACTGAATGCTGAACTTCATATTTCTTGAAAGAATAATGTTTCATTAGCTGTAAAATGTGAAATGTGAAAATTTCTCTAAAACAATAATTTGCACCCATACAACAAACAATTCACTCGTCGAGTTAGAAAACACCACATTGGCCCAAGACACTCCTATGACTATCTCGCATAATTTCATCACATCGTGTACCTGAAATATGGATTCTCCATATCCGTGACATCTCTTTCTCCCATCTCGCGACCCAATCGTTCCTGTTCTTCCTGAGTCAGTCCGCTGGTGGCCGCCAGGCGATCTCTCCTTCTGTTCTGCCACATGTAGTATGCACGCCAGAAGCAGATGAGGATAAATTCAAGACCGAAGCAAATGGCAGCCCCAGTGGTGCCGGGGATATATTGCGGAGCGTCCTTAGTTTTGAAAATCTGCGAGCCTACCATGTTGCCCACGCAATAGCCGAAGAAGGTGGCAGACGAGATGAGTGTCTTTTTGGTGCGGCCGGCGACATTTGAAGGGACTATTTTCTTCAGTACTGTATGCAATAGATAGAATAGAATAGATCAAAGAGACGAGTACATACTCAGGGTCCAAGCAAGGAACAGGGAAAGCACGAAGGGGACGGTGAGGAAGTACATTCCCCATTTGATCCATCTGTTCTCGGGCGTATTTGGCAGAAGAGACATGGCGAGCAAACCGACGAATGGTGGGATCGTGGCGGCAGCCATGATATACATGCGTCTGTTTTTAACGCGTCGAGTGTAGATACCAACTATCACGAAGATAACGACTGAGGTAACTGTGGCCATTGTTCAGCATCGTATGGCACTTCAGAAGAAGGTATCGGGGAAGCAAAGCAGAGGGATTGAGACGTCATACAAGATCTTGGTATGTCAACGAGTGTGACCTCTAGTTGTGTAAAGCCGAAAGACTCATACATGATAGATCCGAAGGTCGTCAAACCACTGTATTCGGCTATGTCAGCATCATATTCGAGATCTAGATATGATTTGCATACCCATTAGGAACAGAGGACAGGAAAGCATTAAACATAGCGAAGTAGAGCTGAGGATCTCTAAAGGCCTCTCCAACTTGCGGCCAGGCCCATTTTCTGCCTGTCACATCACGGCCAGCCTTGTTTTTGACGATGCGCGCCGCTCTGAAAAAGATCAATACTCTGTACTTCAATGAGAGAAATGGGACCGTCACTTACGCCGTGCGCTTTTCTTCCTTATTCATCCAAATAACTTCTCTGGGGCTCCCCAGTAGGATAAAGCATATCAGCGCTGAGACGATAGTCGAAGAGCCTAAAAACAGCGAGATACCACGCCAAGGTTGCAAACCACCATATTGCTGTGCATGGTGTCCGATGCCATAGTTGACTAAAGAAGCAATAATACCAAAACCAGCGTTGGCAGACTGCCAGAAGAGAGAGCGCGCTGCGTGTTCTTCAGTGCGATACCAAGTTCCGATGACCAGGACAAACCCGGGAGATATAGTGCACTCAAAGAAACCCTGAAGAGCGCGTAAAGCCATTAACTGAGACCAGTTTTGAGCAGCTGAAATGCATATGACGCAAATTCCTAAGCAAGAAACACTTATAGTAAGCATCCGAAAAACCAATGCCTGCTAGTCTCTCTTACCCCAGCACAACATATAGATACTCAGTGATCGACCGAGTGCCCACCGCTGTAGAAGGAAGTTAGACGGGAATTCGCCGCAGAGATATGTAATGTAGAAGCTTAATGGAGTATGTGTCAGTATCTTTCCAGTGGTAGTATGTATTTAGAAAATGGAAACGTACACAGTCGTCAGCCATTGGTATTGTTGTCCAACAAGGTGGGTGTCTTCACGCAAGCCAAAGATCTAGCAAGAGCGTAAATTAGTATTAAAACTTAGGAAAAATTTAGTACATCTCCTACTGCTTGGGTTCCTGTTGCAGTCTTATCCGCCTGTTGGATTCCATAGCAGAACCACCTTCGACCAAATTAGTATCCAACATTGCATAACCAATTATATAAGAACTCACATAAGCGGTAGCAGATAACGATCGATCTTCCTCAGAAGCTTCTTGTATTCTTCGGGTGTATAATCTAAAATTATGCTATTGTCAGCATTTCGATTTCTAGTAAGTATCAAATTCCGAGGGAAAAGCAAACCTGATTCTTTGATGACGTCGCCACTCTCTTGCTCTAGAGCAATGACTTCCACCTCGCCAAGTTTATCGCCATTCTTCTCATCAATCTTTTCCGTCGAAGGCGATTTTTCAACGTATATCTGTTCTTGTGCCTGCCCCGTGGGGGATTCCCCAGCCGGGACAATAGACGGGGGATGCTCTGGATCGTACGTAAGTCCCATGGGGAAAGAAGAAACACTACAGGCTCAAGATGGAGTCTACAAGTAGATCGCTTCATCCCTGGCAATGCGGGGGCTTGCAGCTACATATCTATTAAAGCTACGATATCGTTCGGTCTTCCCCTACGCAAGTACCAGCACTGGACTGATCGCATAGATACGTTATCATACCCCTCCATTCCGGGTGCAGGCGTAACAATGTGGAAATATCGATCACGAATCATTATCGCGGATTTCATCTTCTTTTCTTATGATATCGGATAGGCGCCAAAAAGAATCGTCTAGCAGTGGCCACTGACGAAGCATCCAATGCCAGATTAAGTATGAGAGAACGATAAGGCAGAGCCATCATGCTTGGCCCTCTGAAAATATCCCGTGGAGAAGAACCGATAGTAGTTAGCGATAACTAACAAAATATAGAGTGGAGTGCCCCAGATAACAATCACTTGTCAGCCAAGAGATAACTTCCGGAGAGTTTGTACAGAAGTGGTAAGAGCCAAGAGATACTCCACGCTGGCGTGCAGGGGGCTAGTTCTACATAGAGAAACAGCTCTAATGGTTATCAGGAGAACATCGGCAGGGCGTCCGTGCTTATCTGCACAACTGCAGGATAACAACAAAATGTGACCAAGATGCGGCGGTAGGCTGCAGGGAAGGAATCGGGAAGGTCTGTTTGCAATTACAGCTCCCTATCAATAGTGGAACAGAGACATTGCTTGTAAAATATGCCACATGCACCCCGATCCCTCAAGATGGTAATGATAATATTAGAGTTCACCCTGTATTGCTCGTATATTCCATATATATCATATGCATGCACTGTCATTGCTATTGTAGGGTATGGTACAACCGAGTTCGTCAGTGTTCTTGACCCAAGCGCCTTCTCTCCGCCCGGCTTCGTAATGCGGATGCATAACATTGAAACCATGATCCCGCCTCCGGATTACCATAGAACATAAAACTCCATTTCCTTTTCTCCTTGGATTACCTCTGATAGAAAGGTGAAATAATAAGTGTGGAAATTTCAGGACGTAGTTGCAAGGCACCGCCATGCCCAGGAAACGCGACAACACCATAACTTCACGATGTCTTCGGGAACTCTAGGACCTGCGAATGAGATTAGCTTACATGAGATATTCTATCAACTACACAGTATACATACCATGTCGCTCCATCCACCACCACCAAACTTGCACTTGCTGGGTCCTTTATTCTCAAACCCAAGACTTTCGTAAAATCCAATCATATCATCGTGGGCTAGAAGTGCAATTCTGTCCGCAATTTCTGCCTCCTTGATCCGTTGGATGTATGACTTCATGAGTGTGGAGCCGACTTTCTTGCCCTGATGTTCCGGCAAGACGGCCAACGAGTGAACACATATGGTACCACCGAACTCGTGGTGACCCGGTTCTAACTCGTCACAGTTCTCGTCAGTTATTTTGCCCCGGGTCTGCCAATCAGAAGGAATCGACATAGAAGCGTCTGTGACGCGCGGAGCATTGGTACGAGTAGCAATTACATGAGCGATGAGCTTTGGTCGAAGGTTGGGCTTTTCCGGATCTAGAACTGGAAGTGTGAAAAGACCTAGACTGAGCTCTGGACATCTCGTCAAACGGTACATGAACTAAGAAATATCAGCGATGCCAGAAGACAGAACCGAGGCAATTTTAAAAAAAAGAAACCATAGGATAAGAACCGCGTTTTATGTTTGCGCACCAAGGATTCTCTGATTGATGGCATATTCTCACAAAACAATGGACAGATATATAACGCACCTTTTCTCTCGAACATCGCTCATGTTCCGGGAAA
The DNA here is from genome assembly GCA_029606265.1 of Paecilomyces dactylethromorphus. Taxonomy (NCBI): domain Eukaryota; kingdom Fungi; phylum Ascomycota; class Eurotiomycetes; order Eurotiales; family Thermoascaceae; genus Paecilomyces; species Paecilomyces dactylethromorphus. The sequence continues at coordinate 1,664,797 of JAPVCE010000027.1, forward strand.
GCCTCTTCGACCTTGATGCAGTCCTCGACATTGGACGTAGTTAGAACCTGAACGAACGGGTGGAGGTCGTCTAGTTCTGTACGCTGACGCGGTACAGGTCCTCTCCTGAAATAATATGAGAAATCGTTTATATCATCATGGTCCACAGCGATGTATTCTTCGTCCGCTTCTTCATCCTCGTCGTCGTCATCGTCATCATCCTCCGCTTCCTCCAGAGGAACACCATCCGCGACAGCAATACTTGCGCGCGAGGCGATCCGGGATAGATCACCACTGGTCGATGCGGAAACTTCGCTGAAATTGGATGGCTCTGTGACTCCAGTAGTCTCCATGGCAGTGCGCTCGCGTGACGACTGGTCCGTCGTCTCCATCGTCTCGGACATTTCACAGAGAAGGTTAGAAGGGTCGAGACCCTAAGACCGACTGTTCAACGATAGGGTGTCAAGCGCGAAAACGAATCGCCTATTGAGGAATGTTATCGCGCTACGTCTCAAGAATGAAGAGGCGGCAGCGAAGTGGAGTGGCGCGACTCGCGCTCGAAAACTGCTGCAAGAATGGAGGTCAGCATAGCACATAGCATCAACACTGTAACCAGTAGCGCGTATAGTTTATTGTCGGCCAGGAGATCTACCCCAGACTCTGTATGCGAAGCCACCAGAAAAAGAGTTCCCCAGGAACCCGACATGTACTGGCTGGAAAAATGCCTCCTACCAGGGAGTATGCGATGGGGTAACAGAAGGTGCCACAAGAGAATTTCTGACCCAACAGGGGTCTTTGAAAGGACCGTGTAGAACTCACCAGGGTAGACAAAGGAGGACTTGGTGAGTCGCTGTGTCCTGAGAAGAAGTATCCAATACTTCCCCAGCACAGAGGTTGTTCTGCAGTGAAGATCAGTCGGAAATCTCGAATGAGACTCTCCGAGGGGAGACTCCGGTCAGGCGCAATTCAATTACGACAGTGAGTGGACTGGGACGGAACGACGTTACGCGGGGTTCCCATAGGTACAGATACCCATTCGGTACTTAATCTAGGCGGTAGAGCTCTGCCGTTTTTGGGTACTCCTGGGTATCAGTAACCTTGATGGTCAAATGAACCCTCGCCGGACTCGGCGGGCACCCGACCTTCCGGTGGGCCAAATCCCGCTACCAGTAGATCTTAATCTTTCAACAGAACAGTATAGCTATGCTGTGTAATGAAATTATCTAGATAATTCCCACGGTGAATAATGAGTATATAGAGAAATTTTTTTTCCGTTTTCACCCACTACAATCAGGCAGCGACCTTCTGTTCTTCTCGAGATTTGAGATGTCATACGTCATCTATTTCATTTCCTCCAAGGTCTCGATCGAATGGGGAAACTGGGCACAGGCCACTAACTCTAGATGGTCAATAATGCCATACGCAAGCGATAATGATGATGAATTGCTGCATTAGCATCATGTGCTAACGAGAAAAGGGCATTAAGAATATAACTGCTTGAGACTAGGATTTTTACGATGTTTGTAAAATTAAATTTTTTTTTTGCTTTATCCTATGGCGGCTATACGCTCCGCGGCTCTCCCCCGCAAGTCTCTAGACTAGGGTACTTAAGCACGGCCTGAAGCCGGATTCGAAAACATTATAGGGGTATGCAGAATGCGCCCCGGAACCAATGAGAATTCATAATATGCTAAATCGTTCCTCCATTTAGTGACTATGATGGAAATTTCCCTGCTTTTATCGTATGTATCGCGTTGTAATAGTCTTATGCGCGCTTGATCTTTCCTAGCAATTGACTGCGCAATCTCCAGAACATATCCAGTCCCATAAGAGCAGCTGTGTTTTCAGTTGCATTCGGTTAGTAGGTTGTCAAGTAGCTAATGGGGTTTCCATTTAAGGTGCAACCTACCAAGTAGAGCATAAGGCCCGTACAGTGTCGTAATGTTGTACTTCTCGTCTGTTGTGCGATCGGTCCAGGACCACACATCGACTAGAGATGTCGTTGTTGTGATGAAGGACTGCACGGCCCAGATAAGAAGGTGAACTGGGACGAGAGGATCATCTATGGTCGATTAATACTCTGTTGACACCCCACTTCATGAAGACATACCTCTGATCAAAGCACCAACGGCCCAAATGCTCAACGGTAAATGGTAAAAGAGCTCCATAGCAAGGAAGAACATGAACCACGCCGGTGGAGCCTCGAAGAACTTGTCGCGGAATGTCTCAATGTAGAATTTGCGGATACTAAGGAGCACGTCGGGTGTGATTGACGCGGGGTAGAAAGGGACTACATCAACCACTTTAGGAATTGGCATTGAATGTTAGCACAGAGATATCGTACACAATGGTCAGGAATTGAAATTGAAGTTTCCCTCCGCCTAAACGATCTCTGACATGTGGGATTGACACGATGAGCACATAGTCGAGTCGCACTCTCGATTCACTCTACCTACCCACTGAATGGAAGGAATAAAATAGAAGTAGAAAATCAAAAGTAAATGCATACTTAACATGATAGGTACATGTGTGAAGAAGAATCCCAGATACGCGAGATCTCGCTTCCGTGTCCAAATGGACGTTGATTTAGACGAAGTCATCTCCGGTTAGGGGAATCGCGTTTTAGTTGTGCGATAGTGAGGAGTATGCACTGAGACCAATTGATAAGAAATCGTCACGGACTAGTTATGTCTCTGTTGATATTGGCGTTCTTTTCCGAATAAAGTCGCTTATGCTTGCAGTGTTTACGATTTAATAAGGGGTAAAGCTGGGCTCGGGCAAACTCTGCCCCAAACCCGGAACCCCGCTAGTAATCTAAGGACAGCCCTCGGCTGCTAGGACTTAGAGAAAATCAACACTTTCTACGTGAAAATGGACACCATGCTACACCGAAGAACCCCCTCTCCTATATATAGATACATTTTCATTCTGAATGCTTTTATATGCAAGTGAACTGAAGCATGAAATATTGTCTAAATGCCAAAGAAGGCATTGGCCGAGGGCAGAAGGTGCACCTCGATATTTTATTCAATTTCTGTCTCCAACCTCTATTCAACATTATTGTCGTTTAATGGTTCCTATGAGATTTTCACCACCATATTATTGATTCTTATACAATGCGTATCTTATACTAATTGAGTGACAGCTTTAATAAAGATTAAATAAATGAAAATCTTACTTTGGATTCAATATGATCGTCTAGAATTTTCAAAAACAATCTAGTTCTCAATTTACCTTAGCTATCTCCAAGGAAGTTATTGCTGCCCACCTAGAACTGTAGGTCTTTTAACTAAAAAGGCTATATAGAGTTAGTAGTATAGCGGCTACTACGGGAGTGGCATCTCTTGTGTGGCTAAGTCCCTGGCGATTTACTTAGAGTTCCTTGCACAGCCTCTGCAATTTAAATTGGATCTAATATGACATAGAGGCTATTCTGCTAATACCTTCAATCTTATCAAATTGCCCATTCGAAAATTTTATATCAATTTGCTATTTTTACATGCGAATAAACATCTGCAAAAATGTGTGATTGTAATATATAAGCTAAAAATAAGGATAAGGTTTACAGTTGTATTAGTGCAAAACGACGACCGTTTAAATAGACTAGGAACGAAAAGCTTAAATAAATCGGTAAGTCTGATTAGATTTTGAAGCGTAAATGGATTAATAAATCTAAACGAATGTAGTGCCGGTGCTGATGACGGTGAGTGTGCTACTATTATATTAGAGTATTAGTACCCTCATGAACAGGCAAGGTGTAATGCAACCAGCAGTACAATGGAGAAGTAGAGCGATACACGAATAAAATACTCGCTAAGGTAGAGATTATCGAAGGTGATCTTATGTCTGATTATTTTAATTGAAACTTCGGTTTCTAGATTGTGAATAATGATGACATCCCGGATTTAGGTTCATCATAAAAGGTATATGATGAGATAAAAGCAAAGATATATTTCCTCATTCAAAATAATTGGTACTTAAGTGAAACAAAACAGTCACTCTATTCAGAGGAGACTTTTCATTTCCTTATCTATGATGTCTACTTGCCAATCAACCTATCTACATATAACTTCCCTCCTGTACAGCATTCCGAAATTGAGCCTGGCAAATCCAATCGAATCAGATTTAGCACGTATCCAACATATCCTCCAGCGCAGACTTTTCGGCTGACGTGATCGTCAGGTCGTACGTCTTCTTGACCCGCACCCACATCCGTGCGTAGCGGCAGTAGTAGGAGGCTTCAATTTGAATTAGCATATCATATTCATGGTATCTATAGCACTTGGCAGAGAGATGTGGTGGGGGATATACTCAATGGGGGCTTCCATTCCTCGGGGCCACTGTCACCCTTGGACTCGTTGACCTATTCAGCTTGTCAGAGTATGCTTACGACACATTAACGGATATATATTGTGTATGGGAGGCCTACATTATCCGTCACAGCCAGCAACTGCGGATGATCTAAGTCATTCGCAAATGCCTGTCTTTGAGCTGTGGTCCACGAGCTTGCACCACTCTTCCATGCATTGCTCAACGGCACAAGATGGTCGATATCGAGATCGCTTGGGGCTGTCCATGTCGCACCGTCGTAGGGACTCACCCACGTGCCCGAAGTTGGGTAGCAGTCCGAGCCAACGACCACATCGGTTCCGTCGCGCTTCAGGACAGTTTCGCGGGTGTTGCATGTCCCCGAGATCGTGATCCAGTGGGGGAATTTGTCCCGGCTGTAGCCATCACTGGAGCCTTGGGCGGCGACAGTTAGAGAGGAGAGTTCAGTTCGCGCAGTGGCTGCAGAGGGAACGCCAGGAGGTTCAGCGACAGTAAGGGATGAGAGGGTCAAGGTGAGAACGGTGAGGCAACTTATGAGGCCAGCCATTGTTGGTGATTTTTTTTTTTGGCCGTTGACCAACAAAGATATAATTATTAAGAAGAGGAGGGCGTAGATAAGGTATATATGTGGTGGTTTTAGTCCCTAGAGAATATCTAGAGTAGTATTGTTTGTTTGGTCAGCACCTTTGGTACTCACGATTGGAAATAATTAGGGAATATCGGTCTTCTTATATGTGCCATACAGAATACCCTCCCGCTACGAGAAAGACATTATCGGATCACCCAGGAACAAAGATAGAGGGAAAATACTGTAGTTGCAAGCTGCCGTTTCGTTTCATGCAGGGACGGATCACTTTGCCAAGCTTCTAAAGCTAGGAAGATAACCTTCGATCTCCAATCATTCCGGAATGTGCACTGCTAGCGAAGAACCTTGACAAAGTGTATCTCCATAACATTGCATTGCCCCCGCATAGACTAAGGACGAATCGAACAAGCTTAACAGCATCCCGTGTGGTGACGATCATGATAATGATGCAGAAAAGATCTCGTGTCGGGTTCTTGGCTGCTGCTCACCGTAAATATGATGGGAAAACTCGTCCAGGGCTCTTCACTACGCTCAACGTCTTCTGTGTTTAACCATGTCTACTCGACGGTCCAGTAGCTCTGTGGTCTCCGTAAAAGTATCATAGCTCCTCCCGTCTTTGGCCGCCGTTGCTTAATTTCTGGCATTGGAATCGATCATAGCAGGTCCGGAGCATCCGTTTGTGCTGTTCCTCAGCGTTGTATCCCGTTGAGCATATTGTCTTGGCGAGATTCTGACCATTAACTTTGAACCCATTGCAGTGCAGGCACTATCCACCCACCGTCGAGAATGCTGGCACCTGGCGGTTGCGGGGGGAGCACAGCGGGACTATTCAGGCACATAGCCTCGGTTGTGCCGGGGTTTGGCACGGAGAGCCACCGGACGTCCTAAGATTGGGGGCACTTTGGGGGCTTGGCTTTCCTTGGCTTTGCTTGGCTCTTCATAAAAATCGCAGTTTATGTTAATTTTACTTGGGAGCCAATTTAAGCGGAGTTGTTACCAACGATTTTTTCCAGCAGCGGAGTCTCAAACAATGTTGACATCGGTACTATTCTCCAAGATAAGCCGCACAACACATTGATGGCCCGTGAAAGCCGCCAATACCAAAAAAATCCCAATCCTCTTTTCTAAGAACAGAATCTTGCCACTGTTTAGATAAGAACCTCCACAATCTTGTCATTACAGGTCTCTTTCCTTCACAATTATGAGATCCAAATCCCACCCCCTTTTTTTTGCATATCGATAACGAGCGGTCCATATCAGATGACTCACAGTTCAACAAATGACCCAGGAAAAGGAGTTACTACCGATGGAGAGCGGCGATCAATGATGACCCGTATTGAAAGCATTTTACACTTATTTCTGCCCCTAGAACAATAAGCAATGAGACAGTGTCAGCTTGTTGATAAAATGCTGCCATGTTCAAAGGAGTAGCTCTACTACCATCCGTATTCAACCTGCCCCTCTGGAGTAGATTATGAGCCTCTTCCAAACAGCAGACTGCACACATCTAACTTTTGAGACTGAGGTCTAAGCTACTCCAAGCTTTCTGCCAAAGACTGGAAACGGAGTTAATTGAACCCTGACCAGAATTGTTTGGACTGTTCATAATGAGCTCGTCATTAAGTCACATTGAAGGAGAGAAATATGGAAAAGTTAGGAATATCCATCACTAAATTTGTGAAGGTGGAAGAAAGGGGGAAAGGTTGGGCAATTCAGACCTGTAATACTAACGAGACTGACAGACAAGAGTGAGAAAGCTGTTTATTTTTTAGTCACTTGCATCTGATTTTATTGGGAGAGTCTATGTGGGGTAAATGTACTATTGCACAATCTATTGAAAAAGAGGACACAAAAACCTGCGCCAATAATGACAAAAAACTGTCAAAAGAATTTTATGGACCACTGAGTTCCTAATGTAGTTTTACCTTTATCAATTCGAACCCGCCATAAATGTTGCCAAAGTAGGTAGAATATACGTAGTACGGGCTGCTGCCTTTATAAGGACGTGCTACTGATCGGCCCGTGGGCTGATAGATGTGGAATGACTACTAATAGAAATACCAATCCATTATGTTTGCTAAGGACATTTCTAGACTTACTATGATAGTACGATGTATATTTTACGTAGATATAAATAATCAGAAATCAAAACAGTGATATTTCGTTTAACTCTAACCTTGTAAGATGCTAGATAACTGTAGTGTGGTCAAAAGTCGTGACACACTCAAGCAAATCTGCGAAGACCATGCTGGAGTAAAGTACCATACAGGTTCATATAATTGTCTTTCTTTTTTTGCTTATTGAACAGATTTATGGATTGGTCAGCCAACATTTAATCTGTCGCATACAAATAACTTGGACATCTATGATCTGATAAATCTGACGGTAACTAGACTTGAGTGTAAGTCTATTGATGTTGACAGCTTATAATCTAGGAGCCCTCTCTGGTAACTCCAGTATTTCAAAGTGGTCAGACCGGAATTAAACCAGGAATTACTGAAAAGCTTTTATAAGTTGTGTATTTGATACTGCCTGCTAGTAAATAGCTTATCAAATTATAAAGGGTCATTATTGTTATTGCAGACGTACCACTAACTATATCAATGCCCTATATACTCACCAGCCATTTCCAAACTTAGTTTAATCTCAGTTGTACGTGACGTCATATGCGAGTGTACGCTATTTCTCTTTTTAATAGTCCCAGATAGAGGGAATATAGTTGCAGGTAGTTAATATTTCTAGGGCAATATCTAGGTGTTCACAGCATTGTTGGAACCTAGAAAGACAACTAGGACAGCTGCAAATCTAATAGTCACGTTAGCACAGGAAAACTAATAACCTTTTAGGAGGATATTCCTACGCTGAAGTGGCGGCAAAAATTTCGATTCGTCTTGCGTTTGTCATCAAAGAAAGAAAAATGGATAAAGCTCCCGTAAAAGCTGCGGTCATGCCTAGTCGGACACCCATACTCTTGACATAATACAAAGCGACAATAGTGGCGACAGGAAAGAGACAAGATATGACGGTTCCCAACACATTCAAAAGTAGGCTGATGGTCTCGTTAGAGTACAATGCAATGCCGGATTTTGGATCCCAGGGAATGGGCTCTCGATATAAATGCCCTAGAAGGTAGTGATATGTAGGGACGATTCGTTCGGACATAAAAGAATTAAACGGACTATCTCCGCTCTGATCACTCAAGGCGACTAGGTCGTATTCCATGGTTTCTCCCCACGCATCACGGTCCTTACTGATAATGGGAAAATATCCCATTGAAGGACGGACCAGCCAATCGCGGAGGATGCCGAGATGATATCTATGCGGTCGCCCGAGCTTGGCGAGATTGACTTGGTGGGCGAGGCATTCATCTGAGTCACTCGAGTAGGTAAGTTTTCAGCTCTCCCTCAGCATCTTGGGAAATAGGTAGGGGATTGCTGCCCAAACGTACTATACTCTCTTAGCACCCTTCGTATTTCCAGCATCTTCGTCCACTGCTCGCTTAGGCCTTCCGGGTGCGTATCGCTTAGCAACGGCCAATGTTTGTCGAAATATTGCCGTATATTTCCGGGCACATTATCAGTATTAATGATCTCGCTCAGTTCGCTTTCCAGTTTAGTCAGTTCGGCTTGCAAGAAGAGAAGGTTCTTCAAATTTAATTCTTTGAAACAACGGAAGATGCATAGTTCATCGCTGCGACTCATCATGATCGCGAGTTTCGAATATCCGTCCACTTCCGCCATTTTCGGAGAATTTGCGGCGAGAAAAAAATGCAGAAAATGAGGCTCTTCGTATTGTGGAGTGTAGAAGATGAAATAGAGATCAGCGGGTCACTTCGATCGGGTGAGCTTTATGCAAAGCGGCCTTACAGCCTCGTGCATGCTGAAAATCTATATTCTAATTCGATGGAACATATTATAGCGTGCATCGCGCATCATCTCGCACTACTAGCAATATGCATGCCATACTACGTGGACAGATATGACGACGGCGATAACCGAGCACTAGTATTCAGCTACGATGCAGTTCGTCTGCAGTTAATTCATCTGGGCTATATTGAAACATCCTATACGCGTACATGCATCATTACCAAGCAACCGGCAACTTGGATATTATAAGACCGCTATCTGAGACTCACTGACTTGCGGCATCGATTAATTTCCTTTTGTATCCTAGATAATTTTGATAACAACGGTTTTAGTTGAAATCAAATATTACCTTTCCGGTAGCTATCTACCACCAGGAACATGACAATTCCTACCATGGCTGAATCTAGGGAAATGTGGGATCCTAGGGCAACTGCCGTGGATGCCCTTGCGTATTATGTTACTCGAGATCCAGCTTATCTCAAAGGCCACGAGCACGAGCCAGCCAGGTCAGGAACAGAAAGACATGGGCCTAAAAAATCACCGAAGCCTTCTTATAATTCTCATCTTGATTCCTCGGAACCAGCAAACGAGACGCACAAAGTATCCCATGTTTCCGATCCCTCAAAGCAGCAGAAGAAACTCCCAAACTCAGCGCCAACTACTAATATATGGCCGGTGCTTCTCACGTTTGAGGACACTAGCCAGGTTTTCGATGGGAAAGTTCTATTCGACACGGGAGCATCTGATAATTGGATTGGGATGGACGTGGTCCAAGGGCTCCATCTGGCAGTAACACCAGATCCAAATCGCGAAGAGGCCCTAGATTGGAATGGAAATCCTGTATACTCTCTTGGAATCGTGCATGCTAGATGGACTTACTGTCGGCAAATGATCCCTGTTACTTTTCGTATCGCTCATCAGACGCCAGTGGACACCATTTTCGGGTTCCCATTCCTCTTCCAACGCAGGATTCTTTCCTTGAACCAGGAGCCCACTGCTCCTGGGACTGTACACACGCTTGCGCCTCCACGACGGAGTGGGAACAAGTCAGGTATACCTATCTCACGAGAAGCCTCTTCGTCTCCAAAGGTCATCTAAATAGCTGACAGACGTGATGTTCATGTCATAGCTGAGAAACAGACTATCGAACAGAAGCGTGAACAAATTGCTCGGACTGACGATGACATCGCTCGATACCAACAATGGCGGAAAGATATGATCCAAGATGGTTGGAAGTGGCACGCTCAAAAACAGAACTTCTACCGCGAGACCTCTGCGGGGTTTGAATGGAGCAGAACCAAGCCAAATATTGACTTCTTCCTCGGCGATCATCTCCAATCGGATTCGGAGTCCATGAAGAGTACCAGCTTTAACTCGACTCGGCGTAATCAGTCAAGTCGTTAATAGACTGGGTTCGTCTGGTGGATGCGAATTATATTTTCCTCTGGCATCTCACATCAGAGGAGAAACCACTCGCTTCGTCACTGGTCTCTGTAGGCAGCCGTGAACTGGTGGCTTGCCCAGAGAGACGGATCGATCCAACCGGGCGTCAGCAAGTTCCCGTTCCTGGCCGTGTATCTTCCCCAGTGACGTTCACCTCAGTTACCCTTTTTTTTATCATCCTTTTCATCCTCACTCTTCGGCTAATCTGCTTATGTTTTTCTTTTCATCTGTGTTCCTATCTAAGCGCATACACAGATTTGTTCCCTGAAATCTACCAAACCATCATCATCGATAAGATAGATAGATAAGCGGAGAGGAGTGGAGGTCGGCCGTGGTTCAATCTGCCTCTTCATCTCTGCTTCACTAACGAAGTCCACCGTCATTGCTGAAGCACCTATCTACAGACAATGTCTTCCATACTGGCTGCATTGAGATCTTTTTGATCCTTCCGGTTCACCAGCCGCCTTCCTGAAGCCTACATTTCCTCTCGCGAACGAAGAAAGCCTAATCAACTTAGGTAGACTCAGGAGTATGAGCGATGGCGTTGCCACCGGAGGATTTACTAAAGGCTTGCAAGAAAGCACGGTGGGGAAAACACCACCATCTGCCCATTCTGTTGGATGAGCTGGCGGAGAAGTTCAGTCCCAGCTACCTCGTACGGTACCAGACGAGGATTATGTCGCAACTCAACGCCCCAGCAAAGTACGCCGACTTCTCCTTCGCAAAGCACTTTTCGCTCCCCATCAATACGCATAAAGAATTACATTCAAATGATTCGTCGTCCGAGGACTCCACCTCGCAGCCTTCTTCAAGCGATGAATTGTTATCTGTTGGTGGTATCCTGAATGGAGTGGCTATGCAGTTCTCAGATGCACATGAACCGCCTGTCTCAGATCGTATTATGGTCTCCAGCGAGTCTAGTGATGCCTTTCATCAAGTTGAAATTCACAGTCGTCGTCGGGTAGGTAACTGGCTTCCCTACAAAAGCGGACATTCTCTCCTTACCTTCTACGAGCCGTACTAACTAGGAGCTACTAGAAATCTGAGTATCAGGAAATCAGAATACATTCTGAATATCATCATAAATACATACCTGCTATTAGCCTAGAAAGACGTACCCAACATTCCTGGATCTCGAAAACGAAACTCCACGACGTTCACCCTGAGTTACGCCTGACGACGTCCGCACAGCAAGAGCGAGAGACAGTTGGAAAATTGACATTGGTCTCTCTAGGTACTGTATTTTTACAATGTCATCCATACAATTGTCCCAAACTATTACCGATGTACCTATATCACGTCTTCGACAATCCTCGTGCCACGGATGTTCTCTTTGGTCGGGACGTTATGGTAGTGGTTGACAGGGAGAGGGAATACGGAAGGGAGGCTTTGAGAGATTTCCCCTTCCAGTCTGGTGAGCCATAAGCTGTGATTTCTACCCTGCGTTCCACCCTGTACTGTTAACACGTAAAACGCCCAAAGTAGATTCCGGCTACGGGCGATCAGCCACATATTTTTCACTTCCGAGTGAATGCAGACCATCTAAGACATCTTCGGCTCCTGAGGATGCAAGTTCTTCGGCTCCCAATACATCGACTGGGAAGAACGATTCCACTTTTCTTCGGAACAACTTCGCATTTATCTATGGCTTCTTTTTTTGCTGGATCTTCGTAATAACGGTCTCTCATTGACCTCTTTATTTTTAATCTTCTCCAGCTGGCTATCTAGAGCTGCTACACTATCTGTTGATGATACCATTAATATAAGCTAGAGCTTGAGTACCTGGACCTAGGAGGAAAGGCACACTTTAGCCGGGGATGCTTTTTGTACATCTTCATGCTTGCTGCGAACTTTTTTTTTCTGCAGGTACATAGGTTATAATGGCTTCGATTCCATATCCCAAGACTCTCCATTGTACGTCCCATGTCTTATAGGAGCTGTTATAGTCATCTGGCCAACAGCCATCACAGCCAGCGTACCTTACGAGCACTTCATTAATTGTACATACGAACAGTGGAGAATTAAAATAAAATATCATTGGTTGGTTTCTCGCAAGGACCGTGGTTAGGCAACAATAATGTAAACAGTGCTTATCTTCAGCTCGGTGGGGCCGGTAATTTTAGTACAGTAATCACTCTCTGTTGTTTCAACACGGTCCAACCACATTTCACTCTCTGCCGATGCATACACCTTGCAGGACATTACAGAACTGTAATAGATCTTTTGGGGGCTGTAATTATTCAGTCACGCTTATAAAATCTCAGATCCTCAGAAAATCAACACTTGAGGTCCTGTCGTATGGACAATGCCTCTCGTATGGACGACCTTTGCAAATCCGAGAAAAATATGAGATGCCTCGGGTGAAATCAAGTGAGCGCCAACGGGCATACGGGCCAAAAGCCCGTACCGGGTGCAGAACTTGCAAGTTTGTAACCCCCCCCCCCCAAAAAAACATATCTAAAATATCCTGCATGCTAATAAAGTGGCCGAAGAAGTAGGTCATGTTTCAAAAGCTCTCAGAATAAAGTACAAGGCTTATAAGCATGCGCAGTCCGGCGCGTGAAGTGTGATGAGGCAAAGCCAAATTGCTATAGATGTACCTCAAACGGCCGAAAATGTCTGGGGTACAATGCGTCGCCGGAAATCAGTGACAACCACACTAGTCCAGAACCTCGTAAGGACATTTCAATATCATTTGCAGGCACAGATGCTGAACGGCGCGCCTTTGAGTTTTACTATGCTCGGACAAGTTGGTGTGTCGCCGGCTCGCAAGATCACGATTTCTGGAGGGACCTCATTCCCAGACGAGTACACGTCGATGCAGGAATTCGTCATGCTGTTCTTGCACTAGCATCGTTTTACGAAGATTTTGAAAGTGGTGCGGATCATCGTGGATCGGATAACACGTTCGCTTTGAAGCAATACAATTTGGCTATTAAGGAACACGTAGATCTGTTTCACCGGGAAAGCGGACCTGCCACCGCTGAAGCCTATTTGCCCTGTCTCGTATTTGTGTGTATAGAGGTGATATATCCGATCTGTGCTCTTTGCTTAAGTGTGTCAACTCATAATGTCATAGATGTTACGAAGCAATTTTACTTCAGCTCTGTCTTTGGCCAAGAAGTTCGTAGGCCTGCTCCACGACTTCATCATGAAAAGTGAGAGCCAGAGCTCGGCAAGTTCCAAGGAGATCTTGCATTTTTTGGAACGTCAATTTCACCGGATTGAAATTCAAGCAATTGGAGTGAGACCACTTTTCTATATTTCAAGGCCACGAACTCTCTCATTGATAAAAGCTAACGCAATATCCTCAACTAGCTGATTGGCCATGTGGAATGGGGTGATACCCATCCGCCGCGCCTCGCAGAAATTTATGCTATCATTCCACTTGCTTTTTCCTCCGTATCCGAAGCACAAAATTGTTTGGAATTTTATCGGTACCTCTACAGGCTATCTAGGATTACACAAGCAGACACCATGCTGGGTGGCCCGGCAGACAGTGATATTCGTAAAGGCTACGTTCGGCCGTATATGGATGCCCTACGACGATGGAATATAGCTTTCAGCGCATTTTTAAACCACAAGGGAAACTCGTTGACGGACTTGGAGAGGCAAACCGCATGTATTGTGCGCATGCATCAGCTTCTCAATCAGATTTCTCTCAATGTGAGCGCGCGCAGATTACCGGACGATGAACAAATGGTTTGGGACAATTATTGCAGTGTGTTTAACGAAGTCGTGGAGCTTGCGGAGTCTATTCTCAGTACATGGGAACCTGACAAGTTGCTCAACAATTCATCGTCAAAACGAAAACCGTCATTTTCGCTTGACCTAGCTGCTGTTGGTCCCCTTTACGATACCGCACGGCGCTGCCGTGATCCCACGATTCGCCGGAAGGCAATCGACATCCTGCATACCTTTCGCAGAAGGGAGGGGGTGTGGGACAGTGGCCTCGCTGCGCTGGTAGCAGAACAAATTGTTGCCATCGAGGAAGACGGAGTCGCCGCTCAATCGTGCCACGATGTTCCTGGCTGGCAGCGCATCTTTAACGCGCGCCCCATTTTTGATATGGAGAACAAGAAATGTTATTTCCAGTATGAACGAAAAGCAAGTGCCACACGGGCCGTTACGGTGCAGATGCAGGAAATCCTCACGTGGAAATAGATTTGCCCAATAGTGCTTCAGTGAGATGGCAAGACCCGCCGCTCGTTGTTCCTTGACTTTTATTTCAGACCACCTTTTTAAATGTAAATTACTAGATTTTAAATATAGTATACATTACATGCCACAAAAATTACAATGTTAGCTTTATTATCTCTGCATTCCTAAGTATGTGGCATAGACCCGTGCGGATGCGTATCTTACCCCTATGACTGCTTGATAGCAATGGTGCATTGAGACACTAAAAGCATCGATCCCCGCAGTTTTGTATAACGATCCTTGTCCAGATGCTGGTCGACATCATTGTGTCGGGCCTGACTCGGGCTCGGACGCCGTTGAACACCGGTTGGGCCTTAGGCGTCCCACACTCTACTCTTGAAGGCCAATCCAGGCTCTGTCTAAGCCTTGCTGAAGGGGAACCGGTCGACAGGTCGCCCCGAGATCCGGGGCAGGATGGAGGTAGGCCTTATTCGTCCCTAGGTTTAAAACAACGCTGCCGCCTTTCTGGTTTCAGCACCTAAACAACCGATCTTCAGCCTATTTTAAAACAAGCTTCATTAGAGCGTAGCGCAAAATGACCGCCCAAACCGAGCCCGAGATTGTTTTGTACGACTTGGCATGCACCAAGAACGTCTGTTTCTCTCCCGTTGTCTGGCGCATCCGCCTGATGCTTAACTATAAGCGCATCCCGTACAGGACCATCTTCCTCGAATTTCCGGACATTGAGCCCACGTTGAAAGGACTGTGAGTAATATCCACCTTTTTTTTCGTTATTCACTTCCAGGCCCATTCCCTTCCCTTTTCTTCCCTTTCATGTCCTGAAATTCCCAGCGGCCTGGTCCCTCCAGAATCGCAATCCAAATACACGGTCCCCGCCATCCACCATGTGCCGACCAACACGTACATGATAGACTCGGCTCCCATCGCACAGTTCCTCGAGTCGACCTACCCAGACCCGCCGGTACCGCTGACGTCAGAGCTGGGTCGCGAGATCGAGCTTAAAGCACGCACTGTGGTTGCAAAGGCCTTTAGCACCTCAGTGATACCGCGCGAGATACGCATCCTGTCGCCGCGCGCACAGGAGTACTTCCGGCGTTCGCGCGAGGCCTTTCTCGGGCGCCCTCTTGAGGACCTGCTCGACCCGGAAAAAGAGGAGCAGAGCTGGAACGCCGTAAGCGACGCCATGCGCGCCGTCGGCGAGCTGATGCAGACACACAAGGCCGACGGGCCATTTATCCTGGGCGCCCGGCCGAGCTACGCCGATTTCTTTATTGCGGGGTCCCTCCAGCTTGCGAGGGTGGTAGATGAGAGTATATTCCAGAGGGTTATCAAGTACCCTGGTTTTAAGGAAGTTTACGAGGCATGTCTCCCTTACATGGAGAAGAAGGATTGAGTCGATGTATGGTGTCGGGCCCAGAAGCCCTCTTGCGGTCGTTTCAAGCTTAGATTAGAAATCTTAGATCATTTAGCTGACTGCTAAATGGCTTCCCTCTTAAGGAGTGACACTTATAGGTTTTCTATTTTCCTTTCTGTTGTCGAGTTGTCTTGTACTCAAGTAGATAATCAGCAGCTATTGGGAATAAAGTCCACACAGTGAACTGTTGGTTCCCGTCTAGAATACTATACTATGAAAAGATCTAGTAATTTTATGCATTTGCTGTTGCTATATTAGTTTTTTGTAAATTCTTCAATATTCGATTAAAAATGTGCACCGGGTGGGGTGATTTAATGTAGATAGAGTGTCTCTCAACCCACCCGGATGATGCTTATAAATTCCCGTGTCAAATAATTCTTCTTGAGCCATTGAGGACGGAGCGTTTGGCGGAGAAGGATGGATGCTTTCAGAGCGCTCTTAGGGTGGAGTATTCTTTGAGCATCCTCGATATACCTCATTAGCCGCATCATATAATTTACCATGTCGGTCCTTCAGCGTGTGCTACTTTTCCTTCTCAACGAGCACTCGGGCCACGACCGCTCGGGCCACTCCGCCCACAACCACCATTTAATACAAGAACACTTAGAACATCTTGAAACATGCGGACAGTTGCGATGCATGCGACAGCTGCTTTGTGTGCGATGGGCGGTGCCGCCTATCCCCGAAAATATCCTCACAGATATCGACTCGGTCATACAACGTCAACGCTCTAACAGAATCCTCACGCTGGCAGAGTCTATACCGTCCAAAGCGACATTGACGCGCAATGGCAATGTAGACATCAACCTGCTCCTTTGGCAAGGAGATATCACCACCCTTGCCGGTGCTACTGCTATCGTGAACGCGGCCAACTCGCAGATGCTTGGCTGTTTTCAGCCCAGACACCGTTGTATCGATAATATTATTCATACCTGGGCTGGCCCACGCCTACGAGCTGAGTGTTCCCGCATCAGGACATCGCGTGCTCGCGATCTAGACGTTGGAGAGGCTGTTGCAACAGCGGGATTTTGCCTTCCAAGCTCGTTTGTTATTCACACCGTCGGGCCGCAATTGGAACCAGACACTTCGCCAACAGAGGAGGAGAAGGCGCAGCTTGCTAGCTGTTATTCATCAGTGCTTGATGCTGCGGAGTCACTTCCTCCAACCCGTGATGGCAGGAAAATAATCGCCCTGTGCGGCATCTCAACTGGCTTGTTCGCTTTTCCAGCTCGCGAGGCCACGACTATTGCAGTGAAGACGGTGTTGGAATGGATTCGTCAACACGATAACACGACAATTACAGATGTTATCTTCAATACTTTTACGGATGCTGACCATACCGTGTACCAGAACATTCTGACAGAGCTGCCAGAGCCATGGATCTTTCATGTTCCATCTGACCCTCTTCAAACTCTTACACAGTGCGATAATTTTTCCATCGCCCGCGAATGGCTTAACTCTGCAGATTACGTTCTTGTGACTGCTGGAGCTGGCCTATCAGCTGCCACCGGACTGGACTACACATCCCCTGCCTTGTTTTCGAAGTACTTCCCCGGTTTCCTAAAGTATGGTTTGACAACCCTCTACAGTGTCTTCGGCTTCTCCTCATGGCCGTCCGAACAAGATCGCTGGGGATATTACTTCACACATCTTCATATGGTCCGGTCCTGGCCGGAGTCACCGTTGTACCAGACACTGATTCAGTGGCTGGGAAAGTTCGGTCAAAACGTCCACGTCCGCACCTCTAATGCCGACGGCTTCTTTCTCAAACATGGCTGGCCCGCTGCTCAGTTGTCCACACCACAAGGCAGTTACGCCGTGCTGCAGTGCCTAGCCAACTGCAGACCCGACGCGACTGTACCATCGGCACCTTTAGTTACGACCGCGATAGCGTCTTTAGATCCAGTCACTCAGAGAGTGAACGATCCGGGAAAGGTCCCGAAGTGTCATTTTTGCGGAGGTCGCATGAACATCTGCGTTCGTGCTGGGGACTGGTTTAACGAGGAGCCTTTTCACGATGGTGAGGAGAACTGGGACAATTTCCGGGAGAGAGCTCTGCTGGAGGGTGAAAACATTGTCATTCTTGAGCTTGGCGCTGGATTGTCAACACCTCGTGTTCTGAGATGGCCAAATGAGGACTTTGTTGAGGAAGGTAACGGGAAAGTTAAACTAATACGCGTGACAATGGGGCTTGATGCGGCTGTACTGTCGGAATTAGAAGATCAGGGGCTTGCAATTACTGTCGATGGAGATATTACGGCGGCTATGAGCGGGCTTTTCGCTCCAGAATAACACCTCTGCATAAGAGATATCTTCCTATTTCGACCCCTTCGAGAAGTCGTCAACTTTCAGCGAACAAGGTCTCACAAGGATGGAAATTTAGAAAGGTTATAAGGTGACACTCAGATAACTGAGGAATTCTGATTACGGTCTTACTGGTGTACTGGCAGCAGCAGGCGTCATTATTTCTGTGATAACCTGATTTTGAGGAACTCTCCTGCTTACACTCCTCTATATTGATTGGGAGAGAGGAAAGAGCAACGTAGCACGAAAGACGCATGGAACGGTATCTAGTCTTTTCCCATTCGAAGTGGCACCTGATGCCAGTTTTTTTTTTGGGGGGGGGGGAGATAAATTTCGATTTCCGCAGATTATTCATAAATGTGATAAATCGTTAGACACCACGTACCATAATTGGAAATTTTTCCTATGACACCGCTGAAGTCAGAAGTCCTTCGATCATTGTACTGTTCATGTTTAAAGGCCTATAAGACCTTGAAGAATTTCAGAACCTCTAAGGTAAAGATACATCGCTGTTTCAACTCTGAGGAAATGGGAAAGCGGAGGGTTTCAAGGAAAAACAATGAACGAACACAGAAAGTTATTGCAGACTCATTAAGGCAGCAATATAATGGTACTTTCTTAATAGGAGCCATAGATATGTTTAGAAGAAAATTATCATAATTCGAATGTAACTGTACTACGTAGGAGATTGCTAAACGCAACGTCTAGGCTGACTCATCTATACTAAAGCAGGATTGGGTAGGAATAATCTAGGCAAAACTTTGCACTTAATCTTGTACCATGGTAGGTTCTATGTAGCATACAGCTTAGCAAATAATACATATATTGACAAGGATGTCAGTTAACGATAGTTGATGACTAAGGACCAGCTGTCATCGAGCCTATTATCTCCATCCACATCCTGAGTTATTTTTCATTACTGAAGGATCCATCGTGCTATTATAGATCATTAGAGTTCGTGCAAACAGTGCATTCTTCTCAAAGGTTAATGCGCATATGACTCAAACCATGGTAGTTGTGGAGCATTCTAGATCAAGGATAAAACAGAGCCTCTGTAAGATCTTGTGGGGGCCATTCAAAGAGGTTTGGAATCATTCAAAGTTAACTTCCTAGAAAGGCTTAACCTAGACCTCTACTGGGCTTATAATGGTTAATTCGGCATATCTATGTCCGACGGAGCCCTGCAATGCTCATGATCCAGCCAGCGGAGATGGTTGATTACCATTTGACGATAGATTTTCAGGGATACGTAATCACCAGAAGACACGTGGAGTAGTCAGCACAATGACCCATTTGTTTTTGGAATCTTTTCTAGGAGCCGTTGTCTCATAGTTCCTCTATTACGGACTAGCTTACTATCAAATGAAAGGAGTTTTATCATCAACAATGCAGAACATTGTTGTTTGAAACATCCCAATCGGTGTCTTATTGAATCAATTATTCTCAATCCTGGTACATATAACATCACAGGAAGATACAATAATTGCATAAGCATTAATGATTCCAAATCAGATGTAGTTGTTAGACATGGCCTATTGCAGATGTGACACTTATGAAGACAAAAACTCTTCGATCAGATCAATGGATATAAATAAGATCTAATATCCTGTCCTCAAGGTACTCTCTCAATATCCAGTTACATTCATTCACAAGATATCCATTCTGATCAAACTTTGACGAAGCTTTATCGCAACCAATAACCAACAATCAAAAATGCCTGGTGTCGGTTCTTGTGCTTGTGGAAAGATTGCCTTCAAATATGATGGTATATAAATGCAATTTATTTCATATTATCCAATCTTTCGGATACCTGATTGGTGTGGCTGACTGGAACATGGTCTTTATATAGGTGAGCCCGCATTGACGGCTCTTTGTCATTGCAAAGACTGTCAACGAGGAAGCGGCTCAGCATTCTCATCCAACGTGGCCGTTCCATCAACCGCATTCTGGATCCTGAAAGGGACCCCAAAGTCCTGGTCGAGACTGGGTCTTTCATCTGGGAAGGATCATGTTCAGTTCTTCTGCAGCGGTAAGTACCAATAGCAATCAGGACTAAAAAAAATAGTAGTACTATGTTCAGCGCTAAAAGTATCAATATTCAGACTGCGGAACACCCCTCTATTCGAACCCTGGAGGAATGCCTGGAACAACTTTAATCAGAGCTGGCGCTCTGGCCAATAGTAAAATTTCCATCGCAGCCGAGCTTTTCACTAAGGACCGCCGGAGTTACATTCAGCCTATCTCCAATGCTCAGCAGGCAGAAATGATGCCTTGAGGAGGTTCAATAATTATACAATCAGGGAATGAGCGTTGCATTCTGGGGACTGCAGACTCAACTATGGAAGGCGGTTGATAGTTAGAAATGAGTTAGATTATAACATGGGGAAATACATGTTGAAAACTAGACATAAAGGCAATTATCTAGCTCGAAAACCTCTCATTACTTTTATGTTTCTCATATTTTTTTATATTATACACTCTATCAATATATAAGTTGTAGTTATATAACTAGATCTCTCGCACGGACAAAAAATGAATTCATGAGAAGGATTGCCGCTATTGACAAAGTTTCCTCAACCAGGAGCATTATCGCAACTGCTGGCGACCCTAACGACTTCTATGGGTGCATGGGTCAGGAGGACTCTCAATGAGACGGCCAGGAAAGTTAGAGGAAGTCGATTGATTGAGAAGATTCTCGAATATTTCCTCTTCAATAACTGCACCAAAGCTAGACACATGTTAATACCATGGTAACCAATGGAAATCGAGACGAATGAGAAAAATGAGAGGAATATCGTGATATTAAAGCGAGTTGGGTCATGAGAATTAATGCTTTGCGTTGTAACTCACCCGAAGCACTTCATGTGGTACTCCATCGCGTTCTTTAAAACTTCCAATTGCCTTAGAGTGAAAAATGAGCATTTAGGATTATTCGTAATCCTATTCCATGCCTGTACAGGTGTAATATAACCATCCAGACCGAGAGATCCAGCAAGCTCAAAGAGTTTCTCTAGCATAGATGCAGGCACTTTCCATACATCATTATGCTTGAGTGTCAATGGTGCATTTGCGAGTAAGATCTCTTGCATGGACATGGCATGCCCCGAGGGTTCATCGTTCTCTAGTAGGTTGTGCGTGTGTTCGAGACATGGTTGTTCCAAGCTATGAAACCAGTCAGAGAGAAGCTGATGCGACAAGTTACAAAGCAAGTACTTACCAAAGGACGAAGTCGACTCCTAATTGAGTCAAATCGTAATTAATAAGGCTGTCTGGGTTTTTGCAGATAGGATTATTCAAAGACAAAATCCCAAGGCCTTCTGTAGATGCCGTCTCAAGACTCTGACCTCGGTTCAATTGTGAATATGCATCCGGGGATATTCCAAGGACATCTGGCGGAGAAAATAGGGAGGGGGTTACATCCATCTCTGATATCGAGGTTGTGCTCTCATCTGACGATCTACCATTCTGCTGGTAAGAAGGTGACAAAGGAGTACCGTCGCCCTTCCGAATCTTAACTTGGAGGTATCGCTTAGGTTCGTCCTTGCCAATAATAGCTACCTCCGCCCAGCGTTCTCGCCAACGCAGTGTATCTTGTGGAACAGGAATCTTATACTCTGATAGTATATCTCTCAAGATGTCATTCTCCTCTATTAGCTCTTGCAACTCAGAGGTCATGATAGACGTCCTGTATAAGTTGTGAAGTTCATCCTCTAGAGCGCGCACGTGGTTTTCTTTCTTTTGCCGATGTTTCCTATCCCACGGTGTCGATATGTGAGCAGATATGTTTCAATCCACATAAAAAACAAGTCAAGGAACTTTTTTTTTTAAGGAAATACTCGCGTATTTCATACCTTTGAGCTCGTCTTACCTGTTCCCGTCGTCGGGAATGAGCAGCAGCCTCTACACCCTCTACCCCAGACCGGGTTAACGTATTTTCTAGAAATTAGTTAATCGGCTCTTCCTTGATTATCATGGAGGACTCCTCTCACGTTCTGTATCAGGTTCAAACATGGCTTGCCCTTCGGCCATTTCTGCTAGTAAATTAAACCGGTCGTCCTTCGTCGGAATTCAATGAGCAAGCAGATTGATGAGATGGCTAAGAGCCGTACAATATAACCACGCTAATGTATGACCGTCTTAGTTGACCTTTTATAATGCTTATGGTTTATCTCTTTGGATAATAGTAAACTCAGATGGCTGTTAATTCGACTTGATAAGCTATTCGCCCCACTGCTGAGAATATCAATTCCCCGCGGAATAGCAGCTACTTCCCGCCTCTGCACGAGCTGCCTAGAGCGCGCTAGTACCGGGCTTACCTCAGCCACGCGGTCGGCGCGGAATCCTCCGCCCGCCCGCCCGCCGTTCCGTCAACCCATGGTTCATGGCTGGTCATTTGTTAGTTGCTGGTCCTATGGTAACATTCCCTGCATACTTACACGAAGCATCCAAACAAACCCTGCACTGACACTGTACTGAAAGTAGACTAGATCCACTATAAACTCCGAAATTGAGGGCGAAGAACACTGCGCTTCACTATCCGACGATTATCGTATCCCATGCACTGAAGTAATTATCCTTCGTAGGGAATTCCAAAATTACTAAGTTTGGGATTTAGTCGGTTTCTTTTCCTAGCATTATTATATAATCCGTTACCTCAGAGTTCTCTATCTTAGACGGCCCAAATTTCTATCCTTTTGGGTGAATTTTTTTTTAATGCTCCTATCCGACTCATCAGTCAGCTTACCCTCCTCTGCATTCAATAGGCCGGCTCGAATTGTCCTTGGAGAGAAAGGTATCTCACATCAGCACCGATAGATTAGGAAAATAAAGCCGTCACTATTTATAACATGTCTCCAAAATAATTGTTAAGTCTCAAGTAGACTGATCGTTACGGCAAGATCCTGGACGTCTTCGCGAGAAAATATTTGTTGAACCCACATCAAGCAATAACATCTTAATCCTTTTCAATTTCGGTTATTGATCTCTTTGGCTTGGCCCCTGCTATTCAAGACTGTAGCCAACCTCTTCATGACTCGATTATCGTCTGTGAATACCTTGAAAAATAGTATATCGACTACAAGATCTAGCCAAACATACGGCTCCTCCGTTTCGCCCTTGTTATAACCTATAGCATGGATTTTAATCCATCACATCAGTAAGAGAGCCATTCTGCTATTCTTCAAACCCTTACAGGCACAGTCTACTCAACAAAAATATCGAAAAACTGCATTGATGGAATTGAAACCCACCCTGGAGAGAGCATGAAAGAAAAGAAAATCATACCTACGTATGACATTTTTTATTGGAGCGAAGCTCGCTGAGCTTGAATTCTCTAGCAACTAGCTCAACCTATTTATCTCTGTGGGTGGAGCTAGAAGGCGTGGGAGAAACCCGACAGGAGGCCTGCCTGTAGGCAGGCTCCGACATCTTTCTAGGATTTGGATCATCCCCACTTGTGACACCCATATATTTTAGAGCAACTGCAAGATATCTGACAGGATCTGTGCACTTTGCCAATCTAGGAGCAGGCTCTGCATTTCTGGAATCGTGAGAGTTAGTTAATAGTTTTATTTGCTCTGATGAGGAAATAGCTCTCTATTTCTCTAATCTACAAGTATCCTGAGATCTATACCCAGTATATTATCAATCATTACCGAGAGTTAAATAAAGAAGCAAATGAAAGAGAAAAAGGAAAAAGTGGAGGTGGGGGAGTAAAAGTTTTCAAAGCTGGACTTTTTAAATTTATCTTCGCCTAAAGTTACGTCTAAACATTCTCAACCGGCCTGTGATCATTTTAGCCTGTTTCTGATTATTGCGCCTTTTTGCCAAACATTCCAATCAAATAGAGATAGAGAGCAATCGCAGACCTCGGCTCGGGACGGGACGGGACGGGACGGGGCGACGATATTTCGCTGAAGGCGTCTACCATAGCGTTAGCGTCCAAACTAAGGTAGATAAATAACTTACACCATCAATATTGCATTATTTTGCATATCTTGCTTCCATCCCACATAATCTCGCGCGACCGCTACTCGGGTTAGACAGCGAGTAAGAAAACGACAACAATCTGCTCAGGAGCGTCGCTTACATCTTAGACTACGCTCAAATAATTGGGTTCACCACGTATCTTTCATTTCCCCTTCATAAGGCGAAGCAAAATGACCTTAGAATACGTTATTTCTACTGTGATAGGCCTGTCAGCACCGCTAACTATCTCACGGGACAGTATGGTTGAGTGATAAATGACAGGGCAATCGGAAATCTTATAGAAGCTCCGTTAATGCGGCCCATTTTGAAACGGCGGAAGATAAAAAGTTTATATCTATATCGCTTGTCCAGAAATGGGAACTCCGAAACTCAATCAGGTATAGTATGATCGGATGACAATCGGCCGAAGTGAGACGAGCTGAGGGGGTTTAAATAAAGATTAACTGCCGATGTTTGACGAAATTTGTAGTCATTATTGTTCCTCTTCACTTATAATCTTCTTCGTTGAAAGTGGCCCGCACCCCCGCAATTGAAAATGAGCCAGGAACAAGAACAGGCCCCGCAGGCTTCAACATCCCAGTTACAGGATCTATTAGCTGCAAATCGTCTGCAAGCGGATGTGAGTAACCATTTCGGGCGAAGTAATATGTAATAACCATTAACATGCCCCACTTTCCAGGATGCTCAAGATGACAATGATTCTGCCTACGATGAATCGTAAATCTCTGGACATGCGAAGTTAACTAAGCTTATCTAATACGCATTCCAGTGTGCAATCTGCTAGCTACCTTTCGTCTTTGGCGTCAAGCGTCGTAAACTACAAGTACGTTATGCGCAAATGTATATTTTATGCCTCGAAATATTTCTGACCTATGTTCGACATTCTTAATTTAGATATGAGGTCAGTATTGGGCAAACATGGATTGGTAAATGCTGACAGCTCCTTAGAACGGACGGCGTTACCATGCGTTTCGCGAGGGTGCCTATCTAGTGGTATTTATCAAAAACACCCTTGTAATCACAATGAAAGTTTTCTAAGTCATTACAGCCTAATGACGAAGAAGAACAAGATCGGATGGACTTGGTACATCACATCTATCGCCTTGTCCTAGGGGGCAAGTTGCAACTTGCTCCTATTCCAGAAACCCCCCATCGTGTGCTTGATCTTGGTACTGGAACTGGTATCTGGGCAATAGACTTTGCAGAGTAAGGATATCTCATTATCGTCGCAGTAATATAGCACCTGAAGCCTTTTTCTAACCAAAGATCCTAGTGAACATCCATCTGCAGAAGTCATTGGGACTGATCTCAGCCCAATACAACCGAAATGGTATAAGAAACCTTTGTCTTATACAATACTGAATATCAATTAACTGTTCTGTCAGGGTACCGCCAAATTGTGCCTTTGAAGTCGATGATTATGAGTCAGAATGGATCTACAAGAGGCATTTCGACTTCATACATGCACGAGAATTGGAAGGGTGTATAGCTGACGAGAATGGATTATTTCGACGAGTGTTCGAGCACTTGGCCCCTGGCGGGTACTTTGAACTGCAGGGCGTTTATTCACAGCTAGCCTCGGATGACGGTACCGCAGAAAAAGCGACGAACGCTCAGATTTGGATCAAGACTCTAAGCGAAGGTTTGGAGAAGTTTGGCAAACCTGTGGATACTGCCATAAACTGGGCAAAGAAGTTGAAAGATGCAGGCTTTGTGGATGTGCAACAGGAAGTGCATAAGGTTTGTAACTTCTGATAATCCCACAACTATAACTCACGACACGTGTTATCGTCAGAACAAAAATACTGATGGCAAGACATAGATACCAATTGGCACATGGCCGAAGGATCCAAAGCTGAAGGAGATTGGCAAATTCCAATCGGTCCAGGAGCTGCAAGTGGTCGACTCTTATACCCCCGCAATATTTTCTCGCGTCCTCGGATGGGACAAAGAAGAAATTGAGGTTTTTATCGCCAAGGTCAAGAACGACATCAAAAACCCATCGATCCATCTCTATCTTCCTGTCTATTTCGTATGGGGAAGAAAGCCATGATCTTCCCTTCGTCCTGACAAGTTTGTGCTATTTCAAATGTGCTCTCTCAATAAGCGTACAAAGTTTCACGAATTCATATGAAACATATCCCATTAGGAAAGGTTCCAAAGCTTGCATCATCCGGGTACAGAAATTTATTAAAAAAAAAGGGGGGGGGGGCGGGGATTGCGGGGTTGGGGGTTGACAGGCGGGGGGTGGGGTGGGGAAAGATTCTAAATTTATTTAATGGGAGTCCAAGTTAGTGAGAGCCAAATATTTTGGAGATACCATTATTGGAAATTCTAATGTTATTTTAAGCGCTTCGTTTGGTCTATCTAATACAAGTGCAGAATCGATTTCTAGACGTTATCGCCGTCCTCGAGAAGTAGGTTGACTAAATAATATTAGATAAGACAAAATCCCTCTCCGTTGAATACTGTCATTTCTTTAGTGTAAATTGGAATTGTACACTTCACTGCCCTTTTTTAGTGTTATTCTTATCGATCTGATAATAATTCCAGATACCCTAGATTTTCGAGTTTTATACACAGAATGAATTATCTTCCTCCATATGTTTACCTGAAATTGATGGTTGTATAAGAAGTTTTGCCGATTATTCTCTCATTTCGTCTATAATATATGATTGGTGCTTGAACTATCATTAACCTATCAATTTATCTTCCTAAAATGTCTGCCTGTACGAAAGTTAGATAAGTATTATTTCTTTACTGTTTACAGATTGATATAGACAGTTCCATTCTTTATTCTGTGGCATTCTATTTCTCTTATCTATTGCAGAGTCTATGAATCTATTCTATCTCCCATAGCAGTCTTCCTCTCACACCGACTAAAGTATTTCTATAAGACTTATGCCCAATTGCCCTCATCAACGATCTTCTCACCCCTATCAGAGGCATCGATAAGTTCTTTCACAGTCCATGGTTTATAGGTGTACCCAGGAACTGCATTGGTATTGTGAAAGGGCGTCCCTTCAATCACATGGGAAACACACTTAGTGTAATTATCATAAGCGTACAGTTCCGGATCATGGTATAAAACCCAATCACCGACTGGCTTTCCCAGTAGCTCAGGGTTCTTACTAACAGCTTCCCAATCAGTCTTGTGGAATCTCTCCCGGTTCTTTAGACCCATTTTCTGGGCACAAGAAACTCGTTCGAACCTATAAAATTTTTTCAGTCAGTCAATGTTCCGTGCCTATTACTCTTTATAGATGGTTCATACCGCAAAATGTTGTGGACCTTGGTGCCAAGAGGTGCGTTGGCTTTACCAGAAAGCTCCAAGCATGTTGCCAAAGAGAACGCATCTTCCAATGCCATCGTAGCTCCACTACCGGATGTAGGGAGAAAGGCATGTGCAGAGTCACCGATCTGTACCACCCTTCCTTTGGGAGATGTCCACTTTGGCTGAGGGTTTCTCCACATCAACTTCCAGTCGGTAACCTCGTGATTGGGCGTGGCATTGATCAGTTCCTTAAGGAAGGGAGACCAGCCCTCAACATGCGGCAAAGCCTTATCGGAAGATGTCCTTTTCGTCCAATCTTCCTCCGCAGTTCCATCGTCCTGTAGTCATTCTGTTAGCAATAGAAAAAGGACTATTGATCCCATGGGCTGAGGTAGTAGACACTCCAGACACACTCACTCTATGAGTCAGCACCCAACATATTGTCTTTTCCGTCTTCCCGATCACTACATGCACATTTGGGCCGACACGAGTCTCGATTTTGTCTTTGTATCCTTCAAACTCCTTGGCAATGATCGGATTTTTCAATGCAGGACCAGCAGGGAATGTTACCCGATAAAGGGCAAACCCACTGCTAATAGGAACCTCTTTTTGACCAATCACTAGTCCCCACGACTTTGATCCTACTCCATCTGCTGCCACAACTAAATCAGCCTCAAGGCTCAGCCCATCTGATAAAACCACTCCTGCAGAATCCGCTGTTTCATAATATTCCGTGACCGTGGTGTCGAACAAAATCTGAATCCCGACACTTCTCGCATATTCGTAGAGCAAGGTATGCAAATCAGACCGATTGAAAACTAAAGAAGGGTTTTCTGGAGTTCCCAATGGGAATTTGCCGATTAAAGTTCCGTCATACTTGTACATATGGGTGGTAGGTTCAAAGGATGCAGCGACAAGTTGGTCATAAAATCCTGGCCATTTCCTAGGAGTATGAAGCGCAGGGGTTTGGATCGCAATTAAGTCACCTGTGCCACGAAGCGGAGTATTAGCTGAAGAACAGGGAAGTCTGTATTGTAACATTCTTATTGCCATCGCTAAAGTTGCAAAGAGGATGAAGAAGGGACTTCACCAAAATCCGCGAAATCCGGTCGACGCTCAATAATTCGAACAGAATGGCCCTTCCGTTCTGCTTCGATTGAGAACGCAAGACCTGCCAACCCTGCGCCAACAACTAGGATGTTCAATTCTGACGCACGATGGGTTGGGAACCTGTTACTCATGGCTGGTGATATCTTGTTGGACTGGATCTTTAGTTGTTCTTTGGTTTTTTTCTCAAGAATCCGATGCTAGAAGGCTGGAGTATCTCAAAAGACGTCGCCGGACATCTGATATTTATACCCTTGTGCTGTCCGCAGCTTCTTCTGAATATTGTTAGCTTGTTCCAAATCGGATTCAATATCATACACGGTGGGTCGGAAACTTTCCATGTTGAAACTATACAAAGTTGTGCCCCGCAATAATACAGCTCTTTAAAGTTTAAAGTGGTATTGCTGTTAAGCATAGATATCGGAACGGATACATCTAAGCGTCGGCGAAAGTCCAATCAAGTGCATAGCCGAATAACTCCGCCACATGATTTTGTACACTCGGAGCCGGATAAGCGACGGACATGGGGAAGGGTACACTTTCCCCGTTAACCGAAATCAGGATTTCAAACAAGGATATTCGGTGAAGTTTAGAGCCGATATGTTTGAACTTTAATTCCCGTTGTTCATGCGATCTACATGAAGACTCGTAATTTGAGACTTGGGCAACAGACGCCAGCCCACCAGACCCTAATTTTCCTCCTTGAAGATCAATCTCCGTCATAATTCACTATTCTATCACAATACTTGGTGACATTTATCAGAAAACGGCGATACACAAGTTGCAGAAAATGGAATTTTCTGGAAAAGTGTGCCTTATCACTGGTGCTGCGGGCGGCTTAGGTAAAGCAATAGCCCAAGCCTTCCTACAGGCTGGGGCAGCTGTCTCGATATGTGATATTAATGAGGAGCGGCTTGTGAAAACGACGGAAGAATTCTCCGCTGCCCATTCAAGTCGGATCTTGTCATCGTGTATTGATATTACAGACGACAGTGCCGTCGAAGATCTCGTTGAAACAACTGTGGACAGGTTTGGTCGCCTGGATGTGCTTGTTAATAATGCCGGTATCGTGGACAGGTCAGTGAATGATTTCAGGTGAGAGCCAAAGATAAACGTTCAAGTATAATGACTGTCGAAGATATGATCCTGTGGGAACGCTGCCTCGACCATTGTGGGATAAAGTCGTCGCCGTCAACTTGACAGCGCCATATGTCTTCAGCAAATTGGCCGTCCAACGTATGCTCTCACAGACGCCTTCTGGAGGGGTAATTATCAATATCTCATCGGTTGCGGGTGTCAAAGGTAGTGCAGCTGGTAAGAAAACACCATTATCGTCTCCCTTTCAGATCAGTACTTACGTTTCCGTCTAAAGGCGCGGCTTACGTTGCAACTAAACATGGAATTATCGGCCTCACAAAGAATACTGCTGCTGTATATAACAAGAAGAACATCCGATGCGTGGTAATCCTTCCGGGTGGGATGGACACACCAATTCGAGAGACTTTGAACATCTCGAATCAGGAAGCATGGGATATAACTATGAAAGCAGCGGCTGTCGAACCATCTATATCAGACGTGGATGACGTGGCAAAATGTGTTTTATTCTACTCGTCAGCCCATGCGAAATGTTGCAACGGTGCTGTTGTGACGACTGACGGTGGCTGGCTGGCTTTCTGAAGATTCGACTATGTTTTTCTGAATACTTTGGAAATAAGAGTAAAGTTATGGTTGGGATTCAAATTTTGTTAGATTATCCTAATTCCTAACGCCGACAATTATGGCTCTTTGGCTTTCCTGGTGGCGTATAAGATTCAGTATACAATGTTGGACACCCGCCGAAACCCATCAGTACAAGTAGTCCGGATCCCCCTCACCTAATGGCTTGGCATTCTTGTGTAGCTTGGGTCCTGGATCACTAGAATTCAGGCTTTCTACCCTCTCTAACATTAAATAAGACACTTAGTGCTTAAGGGAACTGTACCTGAGTCGTTACATAATAATTAATTAGCGTAAGGAAATGATGATGTCTAGATGTGAAACTCTGGTTTTAGTAAAGACAATAGTTTGCCGGAATGGTTAGCATGAACAGCGAGCAGTCTAGAACGCCAACTTCTTATGGGAGGCGCCTCCCTACAAAATCTGAAACTCCGGTCATTTAGCTTTCGATTTCGGTCTTCGTAGTGCATCTTCAAAATGGAAAATGATAGACAATATAACCGACGACTAGATCGCCGTATGAATTTGCTCATATGATACCAACATTAAACATTCTAAAGATAAGCAATTAACTTAGAGATAACTAACCAACTACTTGCTATTATGAGGTTATTTTGTGAAAAACTGTGTTAGTAATCAAAGCAAGGTTTGTGCACGGTTGTCCAAGGAAGTCGGATACAAACCGTCCCGAACATTCTTCCAAGAGCCTTAGGGCGGAAGATTGACGCAAAAAGGAATGAGAAACAAGGTCAATAATCCTAGCCACTTTGGGAAAGAACAGAAACAAGGGAAGCACGTGTTGCCTGGATTAAGTTCACCTCTCTGTAAGTATTTTAAGGGGCGGTGCAAGGTGGCGAAGCTTTCGACGACAGCTATAAGTTAAGGATGAGAATAGCAGCGCAAACGCAGACGGAAAATTTACGTGTATTGCCAAACATTAGTGCCAAGTCGGCTCCACTTAGGCACTTTGATTTTCTCAAAGGTTTATACAGCAGAAAGTGTATGATCAGCAGCTTTTTTTGAAGCACAATCTGACAGGAGAAGTTGAAAAAAAGAGTCCCCGCACAATATGGCCTTACCAGTCGAAGTCATCGGGGTTGATAATATGTGTGATACTACTCCTGGTGATAGCCTTATCGACCATATGGACTATGGTGGATCGGTCCGTTTAACCCATGCACACCGACGTCGGATGGTATGAGCCTATGAGAACTTGATACTATCTCCCCTCTAACATGTTGCCTAGGCCTGTGACACATGTCAAAGGAAAAAGATCAAGTGCAACGGGTCCACACCAAGCTGTGTCCACTATGTAAATTCAGATGGGGTTAATGCTCCAGGTCAAACGCACAAGAGGAAGCGTGCACCTCCCAAAAGGTGAGATCTCGACTTCTTAGTCCTCAATTCTGTCTGACACTGTTTCAGATTCGAGAAGATTACGAATATTCAGAAAAGATTAAGTCATATTGAAAACATATTTCAGGATGCCGCAAGATATCGCCGCTCCGGAAGTGGCAATAGAGAAATGCTAGGAAGACGGCAAATAGAGCTATCAGGATTGAAGTACACGACTGATACGCAAACCACTCATAATGTGGATCATTGGTTTTCCGTGTTTTCTGATAATTTTACAACCACCACAAGAACTGAAGATTGTTCCGAACATGGGAATGAAGACACCCAGGGAATTCCTAACTCAAGTTCCCAGGCCCCGTGTCCCCTGCAAGGAGCAAATGGGGGAGCAAATGAGGACTGCTGGTGGAGTTCAGTTCGTAAGATATCACTTTCCAATATATACTTACATTTAATCTCTAACAATTCAAGGCCGTTTGACAACCTCGCTATTCCCATTACAGGATATCTCATGGCTTTATGAAATTATTCGCGATCCTTGCTTCGAAAATTCTACCTTAAGAATGGCTGCAAATGAAAATACTCGACAGGAGGGTTTGGAAAATCCGATCCTCAGTGATATTTACCGCCGTCGGGTTTTTGAACAGTTGCCACCAAGGGAAGAAGCCTTTCCTCTGTTCAACAGCTTTCTTAGGGAATTCAATGCCATGCTACCTATATATCACGAACGTACTTTCACTAATCTCCTAGAAAGGCAATATGGAAATAACGTTCAGCAATCTAGCGGTTGGTGGGCAAGCGTAAATATCGCTCTGGCCACCGCTTATCAGTTGAGGGCAGTGAAACACTCCAGTCAAGAAGACTTCCACAAAGCTTGGATGCATTTCAAGAATGCGATGGCGGTCTTGTCGGAGATGGCATTCGTCGATGCTGACGTCTTGTGTGTTCAGGCTATATTAACCATGGCAATATTTGTGTTAGAAAATAGCACTGCTCCACAACCGGCTTTTATTTTATCTTCGATGGCTATCAAAATGATACATGCGTTAGGCTTCCATAAATCTGGGTCTGAGTCAAAAATAAGCGCAGTTGAAGCAGAACAACGAAAGAGGATCTTTTGGATCGCATATATGTTGGACAAGGATGCTTGTCTTCGATTCGGTCAGCCTCCTCTGCAAGACGATGGGGATATGGACATTGAACTCCCGTTGGAAGAGCCTGAGGATAATATGGGAACCATACCCCGGACCGACTGTGAGAAACGATTCAATCTGTTCCGTACTCAATGCCAATTTGCAGTGATTGCCGGCAAAATCCATCGAGAGCTCTACACTATCCATCCGCCTACGAAAAGTGAAGAAGAGGTTCTTAACGTTGTGAAAAACATAGAGAAGGAGTTAGAGCACTGGAAGAACAGCATCGCTATTTCTCTTACACACGACAATTCATCAAGTTCGTCTCGGGACTCCTGGATGATGTCGATTCGAATCCTACATTTCTTTTACTACAAAGGCTTGGCGTCAATACACCGTATATCTGCGCTCTGTGGCCTCGGGACTTACCACGCATCTGAATCAATTCGTCAGAAGCGGGATAGATTTCTAGAGGCTAGAATCACCTCTTCCATAAGCAGTTATCTCGCAGCTGCACGAGCTTCAATGCATCTGACGAGATATATGGGACGTAAGGAACGCGCCCGTATGTGGTTGTTTCTGTACTTTCCAGTTTCAGCGCTGGTAACGATTTTCGCAAATATCATTCGAAACCCGAGGAGTATTTTAGTCGATGATGACATCCAGCTTATGAGTGCTGTAGTCGATTGCCTGTCCTCTACCAAAGGAAGAAGTCGCGACTTGCTCACACCTGTCATCTCATTCTGCTCCCAATTAACCAATATTGCGAATGATGTTGTGCAGGAAAGCCATACAGATGAAGAATCAGGCATGTTGGGTGTGTTTTACAACAACATGCAAGCTTCTGAAATTGAAAGTGAGGATTGTGAGTCAACATCCCGTCTTCGTAGGATAGCTTATTGCCCTCCATTATGCTGCAAGATCTGCCATTGTCAGTAACTAACGATATTAGATGGCTTCACAGGTCATTATAGCTCGGTTCCCGTGAATGACTATCAACCTCCGCTAGACAGGCCCAGATACCAATACCACATGCATATATCCGATCACGAGTCTGCCGATCAGAACCTGTGGCATTTTCATCAGGCATTTAGTTGGATCAGACACCAATTCGGTCCCGTCGTTTATTCAGATTTCATCTCCAGCAATATCGCAAGATCACGCATGATATACTGACATTTTCCACGAGCTTCACTTGAACAAGTGGTACAGCATTATCCCATGTTATTTGATGGGATTGTAGACTCTATTATTCAGTTCATGTTCAATCTATCCTATTCATCCAACCCCCGTTTTCTCCTGAGGCGGTATGTTTTTTTTTTTTTTTTTTTTTTTTTTTTTTTT
>JAPVCE010000027.1:1698870-1730870 GCA_029606265.1 Paecilomyces dactylethromorphus
CTTAGAAAATAAACCCGGTGTATTTCAAATTACTCGTTTTCAAAGGTTATGATATAGATGATTCCTCTTTTAAAGGTCCACTTCTATCCTTTCTTATAATTTAACATGTATAATATTTTAGCTCTTCCAAAAAATATTATCGCCCGAAGCTCTGAGGTGTCTACTGTATACGGGTGCACAATACGAACTGACTATACTAAGCAGCATTCGAAATGGAAAATTATATGGCTCGGATTCCGAAGAAAGAATCATCTCTATCCTCCTCCGCATTTCAATTTCCAGTCTTACCATGTGGATCTTCGATAAAATTTAGCCAAGATCCTATATAGACAAGGCAGCATAAGTCACTTTAGTGTTCGAAGGTCATGTCAGGATTTGAGTTCACTTTGACAGGGATCGGGTTCGAGACATAAGCTATTATTAAGCAGCAGCTACAGACGAAATTTCATCATGTATGTGTCACTTCATTGATCTTTCTCTACAGTCTCTTTCGGGTAGTTCAGTGTTTTTTGAATAATCTCCAAAGCATTTTCATATGCCGGAACCCCAGTACAGATAGTAGCTTGTGACAAAGCCCCAAAGAGTGTTCTCAAAAGCGCCTTGTTATCATCATCTTCCTGGGTCTGTGGAGCCAGGCCCAGACTAAGAGCACAGCTGAGTGTGCCGTGGACGAAGACCCATGATCGTCTAATTGGACAGTTTAACCTAAGCAATTCCAGGTACGTGTGGAGAACAGAGCGACACCGACTTAAGTAGAGGTCTGTAAGCTCTTTGTTATAGTCATCTTCGCTAGAAAGCATAGCTGGTCGACACAAACAAAGTACGACTGAATCGGAAAACATCCGGAAAGCATGGTGCTCTATAGATTGATCCCTGATCTGACACAGTGAGATGTCCTGTAAATGGGGCGCTGATCGTATCTCAATACCATTGATTACGTTCCTAAAATTAGCTATTGTCTGAAGAGTTAATCGTTTTCCAGTGAGTTTGGAGTTAATCAGCGCTTGGCTGATTTTATTCGCTGTCACAAAGAGGTGGTGGCAGCTATCGGCGAAAGAATAGCGGTGACCTCCGAGGTTAGATGATGGAGATACCTCAGGTATGCTTTCGAGAACAGTGATTCCACATGGGCGGTCATAGCATAAAGAGACGAGCGTATCTTGCCAAATCAAAGATCGCCTACGAATTGAATATGTTAAAATTCCTAACCACCAAGAGACAGAATACTACTTTCAGCTTACCAGATATAGCGCTTCATCACAGCTTCACCTCTTTGGTTCATTATTTGAGTGGAGTCTGGCTCTGGTACACAGTGCATTCCTAAACTTTGCGCTAGTCTTATGGTCATACCTATAGAACATCATATTAGTGGAAGAGCTATGACTTGTCTCCGCTTCTAGGGGAAAAAGAGAGAGAAGAGAAGAGAAAAAAAGCTTGGAAATTGTCATACCAAGAATACACCATGAAGCCCCTGCATCAGCCTGGTTTCGTAAGAAGTTCACAAGCATTATAAGAGCTTGTATTACTTGGATGTTCGGGAATGAAAGGAAATTACTGGTCCTCAGACATTGGAAGGAGCAGCAGGCTAACCAGGGCTATTAGATCATTTCCAGCCTAGATAGCAATCAAAAACCGAATGACAGGTCGGGCACCTTACCAAACACACGGGCCTTCACTGCATCGGAGTCTTCTCCTGAAGAAGCGAGCTGTGCGCCACAGGCAAGTATACCAAATAGCAGAGCGAACCAGGAAGGAGTGCAGCCTGGTGGCGGTGTTTCTAAGGCAGTCGTTACTGATTTAGCTCTCTCGTTGAGAAACTCCCACAATGTAGATTCGAACTCGGAGAAATTAACTATTAAAGGTAATATACGGAAAAGGGAAGCTTGACAGAATCGAAGAAGGCTTCCATAAGTCAGCGAGACTCGGCATTTTACGTCATAAGCGCAGAGAGGACTTGCCCTATCAGAGCCTCATCTTCTGGTAAAGCACTATAAACTCTCTCTGGGCCATCTTCTGGCCTCCAAAGGTTTGTAAATGGAAAATTAGAGCTAGAGTCTTGAAGACATACAAGCTCGAATATCGTTTGTGGATTTGGAGATGACTCTAAGGATAACTGAAGCAGCGTCTCATGAGGCTTACGCGAATTCAAGGTCTGATAAGCGGAGAGGAAATTAGGCAGAGAATCTGAGCCCAAATGGACCTTCGAGGCATACGGGAAGAATGAGTCCACGAAAAGTCCTTGAATTATTTCGGACGCTCCGGTTCCCTCATCAGATGATCCCACTTCGCATGGTTGATTGCGTAGATTTTCAATTTCCCTTGTGGAGGCTAATCCACTGGAGGCCTGCAGAGTGTAGTCGCAGAGATCCGGATGGCCACGTCTCTCGCAACTCCCACATGGTTGATTGAGATCGCACTTGACCTTGCGCTTCCTGCATGGGTAACAAGCTTTTGTGGGACGGAATCTCCGTCGTTTGACGAGCAGTAGATCGATCTCGTTGACAGGATTCATTTTCCGCGATCCCTGACCGGTCACGCTTGGAGATGCGATCAACTACTCTAGTATCACGCGAAAATTCCACTTCTGGAATCCCAATTCGGAGAGATTCGCCTATTATGGTTTGATGAAGCATAGATGGAA
Source organism: Paecilomyces dactylethromorphus (assembly GCA_029606265.1). NCBI lineage: Eukaryota > Fungi > Ascomycota > Eurotiomycetes > Eurotiales > Thermoascaceae > Paecilomyces > Paecilomyces dactylethromorphus. Next base: position 1,701,512 of record JAPVCE010000027.1, read on the forward strand.
GCGTACGGGAAGGGTGACCTGCAGCGCCTGCGCGGCTCCCACGAGCATTCGGTACTGAACGTCGCATATTACTATCCGGGTCTGAGCAGACTAACTAGTGCGTTTTGAAATAGTAGTGGGCGTGCCGGAGAAGTCGGTTTTCTATTGGTGGCATTTGAGCAAACCCCTCCTGCAGGTTGGGATTCCATGACTAAAGTTTCCTAAACTCGGTTAGAGATTTTAAAATTATTTTATAGCGTCCCGTTGATCTGTAAACTCAATTTTTCTTATATCTCCCCTGCCGGCAAAGAGCAGCACTGTTGAAAAGCAGTGGAATTTATGATGGCTCCATTCTATAAACGTAGTACAGTCAGCAGAGCATAGTGCTTGCATATAAATATATGATCTCGCTTTCCCGGCCATCATACACGGGATCCCAGTGAAAACAGGTCTATTATTATTGAGATCAAAGCACGCAATTGCGAATTTCAAGCATCTATCACGTAATGACTCCACCAAGGTCAAGGCCCATTTTTTATGGGGGACTAGCTCGTGCAAAATTCCTGTGTATCTAGATATATCTCACAACTTGTCGGCCTTTGCTGGCTGCTTGGAGGAAAATATCAAGGGTTCGCTTTGAGAGCACTTCCAAGATGGCATCTAAAACATCAAACCCCGAAGCCGTTGATGTTGGTGTTGATGTTGATGTTGACGAAGGCGGAGCGCAGATCAGCAATGTCACCTCTCGATTCGGATCTTTCAAGAATATTTGGCGCTCAGTGCCCTTTCAAATCGCAATTGCTTGTGGTGTTTCCTTCACAGCTCCTGGCATGTGGGATGCAATGAACAATGTGGGAGCTGGTGGAGCCGCCGAACCCTACGCAGTCTCTGCTGCCAACGCGCTAGTCTATGGGTTGTTTGCGATTGTATGTACAGCTGCTGGAGCAATTAACAACCGTATAGGTCTTCCTTATGGTCTTGCCCTTGGAGCAATTGGCTACCCTATATATGGAGCTGGTCTGTACACCAACAATTACTCAACCACTACTTGGTTTATGCTTTTTGGCAGTGCTCTTTGCGGCATATCGGCTGGGTTTTTCTGGGCTGCGGAGGGTGCAATTATTATCGGATATCCAAGTCCAAAAGACCGTGCTTTCTATCTTGGTATGTAAACAAAGAAATATATTTAAATTCGTTGATTTAATAAACCTAGACTTTGCATTTAAGGTTTGCCATTGTCTTGTACAAACTGCTATGATCTCGTCTTTTTCTCCTCCCCCTCATCTTTGAACTCTTCGCCCATCTCGCTAAATTGAATACTAACTTCTCATTCCATGCAGCAATCTGGCAGACTGCAAAGGCTGCGGGACCAATCGTGGGTGGTGCCGTCAACCTGGGAATGAATGCACATAAGTCAACAAAAGGATCCCTTGGACCCGCCACGTACATCGTTTTCATCAGTATTATGTGTCTTGGTCTTCCGCTAGCGCTCTGCCTAAGCCCAGCTGAGAAGGTTCGGCGCAAGGACCGGACAATGGTCATCGTGAATAAGAAATCCTCTTTGATCGCAGAGTTTAAGGCAGTATGGAAATTAATGAAGACTCGGCGCATGCTCCTCCTGATGCCGGCTTTCTTCATCAGCTACTTTTACAACGGATTTCTCAGTACCTGGCTGACCGATTACTTCACTGTCCGATCCCGTGCATTTTCCTCATTTTTGACCAATTTTGCCGGAATAGCCAGTTCATATATCATTGCAGGCCTTCTTGACCGTCAGAATATATTTATCAAGACTCGAGCCAAGATCGCTTTCTCCAGTATTATACTGGTACTGACGGGCACTTGGATCTGGGCGTGTATTCTTCAAAAACAATTTTATGATGCACCGGAACCACCTTTGTGGGACTGGTTCAAGGGTGGATTTGGAAAAAGCTATGCGCTTGTCTTCTTCTGGACCTTCGGAGGCCAGGCGTTCCAACAGTTCCTTTACTGGCTCGTTGGGCAGTATACCACGGATATGACATCTTTGTCTTACCATGTTGGTATTCTAAGAAGCTTTGAAGCTCTCGGACAAACTGTTGCCTGGGCGTAAGTAATCGGATCGTTCACTTCCAGACAATATTTACTAACATATGTTTAGGATGCAAACGAAAAGTGGCGAGAATCATTTCATCAGCATCGGTCTCAACTTCGGTCTTACGATTCTCAGTGTTTTTCCAACTTGGATTGTCTTGTCAGAACTTGAGCATACCCACGAGGTGCAAGTTGTGGCAGAGGAGGTACAAACTAAAGGAAACGAAGAACAATTGGCTTGATATCATTGTATTTGTTTATAGGTCGGTTCAATTCAGGTGTAATGGTGTAAATATTATTCTGAGCAAGGTTGAAGAATTAGCGTCTCCGCAATAGTTCAATTGCTTAACTCAACTCAATAAGATCTACAATTCCATGTTCATCCTTGAACTCGAGTTGTTAAATTAAAGTTAATATTTTATCTGATTCTAAGAAACTTGTAGGCTAAGGTGGCTTAATCTTTTAACGCGACTCGGCATTTAAACAAATCCCGAAAAGTGGCTGTTTATAGTTATTATATAAAGTTCATGGCTGAAGTTCCCGAGTTGGTTAAATGCTTAGGAATCATTCGTGGCGTCAGGCGTCAGTCTCGCCCTGTCCGACTTAAACCTTTTTGCATCAACATGCTGACAAACACAGAGCAGTCCATTTTGATGACGCCATTCCTGACTGTAGTAGAGTATCGGGATTCTTGATATAAAAATATTATTCTACTTTCGAGCCCTCACACTGGCTTATCAATGATAAAATCTATACTTCTTGATGGGGACTTCAGAGACTATTGTTCTTCAAGCACGTTGAACGAATACAATTTCATCCCATTATTAAGAGCATCGCTTACCATGTCAATACCCGGGGAAGCACCAGCCCATCCAACGAATCTGCCATGGCACAGCGGCGAGGAAAAAATGCATCGCATCATGAACGTCCCCTATCGAACTAATCCGACTACACGTTTCCTCTCACCACGAGCTGCCTATGCGCTTAATGAAGCTCCGTTACTTGCTCTTGGAGCAGTCGATGAACAGGGCAGGCCCTGGACAACAATCTGGGGAGGAAAACATGGATTTGCCGGTCCGGTAGGTGAATCGGTGATTGGAATCAACTCTACTGTCGATGGAGAATACGATCCTGTGCTGGAAGCCTTGCTTGGAGATACCTCTGAAGATAAAGTTGTCGAATATAAGAAGAAAGGACCCATAATGGCTGGTCTTTCGATTAACCTTGAGATTAGAAAGAGAGTCAAACTTTATGGAAGTATGAAAGTAGGAAGAGTCGATTGGAAAGGTTCTAGTCCTCGAGCACAGTTACTTATGGATATCGAGGGAAGTATCATGAATTGTCCTAAATATCTAAACGAGAAATATATCGTACCGGCAACTCCAACGCCCAAGTTGTTATCCAACTCCCCTCAACTACCACCAGAAGCGGTGACCTTAGTCGAAAAAGCCGATCTCTTCTTTATCTCATCCTCTCATGGAACAGAGGATATGGACACGAACCACCGTGGTGGTCCAACTGGATTTGTCCGAATACTGTCGAACGATGCTACCGGCGCTGTCATTGTATATCCTGAATATTCCGGTAATCGGCTCTATCAGACGCTTGGTAATCTACAAGAGACTCCTCTGGCAGGCCTGGTTTTTCCAGATTTTGACACTGGCGATGTGCTGTATATGACTGGGAAGACTAATATTCTTGTTGGAGAAGACGCTTCTTCCATTTTACCCCGTTGCAAACTTGCTGTACAAATTACCGTGACTTCTGCCCGGTTCGTGGAGAAGGGATTGCCATTTCGGGGTATTGCTGGAGAACCATCACCCTACAACCCACCAGTCCGATATGCACGTGGAGAAATGAACCACGAAGAAGTTGATTCAAAGCAAAGTGATTCTCAGCATGCTGTCCTTATCAATGCTGAACGTATCACACCAACAATCAAAAGATTTCGCTTCCGAGTCGAAGGAGCACAAAAGTTTAAAGGTTGGATAGCCGGACAACACGCTACATTATCCTTCGCGGACTACCTTGACCAGGGGTGGAGCCACATGCGTGACGAAGACCCACAGTCGTTAAATGATGATTATTTACGAACATTTACTGTCTCCAGTCCGCCAAGTCAAGAAACGATCCGAAATGCAGAATTTGAGTTGACAATCCGTAATGTTGGGAAAGCAACAGGATTCCTATTTCGTCAAAGAACGGATGGGACCTTCTCTCTCCCTTTACGTGGGTTTGGAGGAGAATTTCGCTTCAGCAACGATAGTCGTCACATTGCATTCATAACCGCAGGCATTGGAATTACTCCCCTTTTGGGCCAATTGCCATCGACCACCAAAGAGCAAGTCAATGAGCTGCATATCTTTTGGTCTGTTCGGATGGAAGATATTGGACTTGTGTCAGCCATATTTGCGCAACATCCCCAGCTAATCCCCTCGACTAAGTTATTCCTAACCGGAAAGGAGTCTTCACTGAACGGGAGTCTGCAAGACAAGAAAACTCTTACCTCTGTGCTTCAGTCTGGTGTCCACATGGAAAGACGAAGGCTAGAAGCATCAGATCTTTTTGCTTTAGCGGATGATACGGAAGTGGAATGGTATATGTGCGTTGGCCCGTCAATGAAGAGCAAGGTGTTGAATTGGTTAGCTGGAAAAAGGGTTATATCTGAAGACTTTAATTATTGATTGGAGGTTTGACAATATTTATGAACATAATGACGATTACTACAACCTTCTTATGAAATGTGATGTACTCCAGAAATGAACATATTAATCTCGAATCCGGCTATGATTTTGTCCTTCAAGTTAACTATGTATGAACTCATTGATCACGTATATATTGAAGAACTACTCTTTCGGACGAAAATTCAAGTTATCCATTAACCATATTTAGTCATTTTTTTGCTAGACATTAGCACAGGCACCATTTGCTTCCACTTTCTAGAATCTTAAAGTAGAGTGTACAGAAATATTTTTTATCCCAAAACGCCAGCACTAGGTTCTACAAGAAATAAAATGGTTTTGCAGCTTCCCGACAGGCATTAGGCATGATAGTACAACAATAGGACGTGCGTATCGCTCTTAGTACATGTCTCAGAATTGCACATAGGAGATGACAGAAGAAATCATTTGAATTTTTGAGACGCGAAAATAATTCCAGAAATGAAATGGGCAGCCACGGCTTCCCACACATGGTGACCATACACCAACCTCCATCATGTTCGATGCATTACCGGTAAACCTTTTCTTTCAAAACGCCAATATAAAGTTGCAGAAATGTGGGGAGGATGAAGTTGTGAGGAAAGCCCCGTAAACTGGTTGTGACATTGCAAAGTTCTAATCTATCGCAAAACGTCCTCGATTCTGATCCGCAGTTCGTCTACGAGTCTAATCAGGTCTGGACTAAGACCAGTTTCGCGTAAGAGAGCAAGCGTCTCTGAGACGCGTGCAGCAACCGCATCGCTGCCAAAAACAACACCGCCCATGCGGACGGTGCTGTGGAACCAATGTTGTATCAGATAAAGCAGATCACTGGCAATGTATCGACGGTTAGGCCCGTGGAAAGGTGCCTCGTCGTTGTAGAACATAGCCTCGAGCACAGTGTATAGCGTTTCGTGGGGAACCTCGAGGTCCAGGAAGAGATCAACCACCCATGTTGGGGGGCCAACACCGCGCTGATGTTCCAGTGCATATCGTTCCAGCATCGGCAAGAGCATTGGAATAGGAAAAACAATCTCTGACATGCGCAGCCGGCTGCCTAGACTCCGGACTTTGTCAATAACAGCTTCATACGGTTGTGGTTCCCCTCTCTCGACGGTTTCATCATGCAAGTCTTGGAGTAGGTGTTGCCAAGTCGATTTGATATCCGCAGTGTTGCGATGATCAGCAAGGTAGAAAATCTGTAGGCAGATATCGTAATAGCTACCAGGGTCCGCATACTGGTTGAAGAGCTAATGTTTTGTGAGCACGCATTTTTCAAGATAAAGAAAACAAAGTACATACCGTGCTGATATCCATGATCGGACCATCTACCTCTTTGATGACCTCAGCCTTCCTCTCAGGGGCGATTCTGGGATCTTGCTTGAGACGCTGCAGCAGGTCATCCTGGATACTCGCCACATCAATGAGCGTGGTGATCTCTTGCAATAGTCGTTGACGAGCTTGCCGACCAACGTCGGGGGTAAGAGCAGACGCGTTCGCCCTAGCACGACCAAGATATTCGATCCTCCGGCTGAGAGACAATGCGAATGCGCTCTGGGCCAACTGGAATTGGACATTCGCTGCTTCGAAAAAGCGCTGCGACTGTGAATAGTACCTCCAAAGAAGGTCAGCGTGGGCGATATCATCGGTTGACTTGCGCTCCAAGTAGGTCACCACGAATGGCGATTTCTCCTCTAGTAGACGATCGTTCCAGCCCTGCTCCAGATACCAATCATACAAGCTCGTCAGGAAGACTTCATCCTTTGAGTCTGCAATCACTCCATAAGCCTCGTTTTTCCTCTTGGCAATGACCGTGAATTGACCATCAATCACTCCCGGGTCCTGCGCAGCCGAGTTGTCAACTGCAACAATGACCTTGAAGACAAGATCATAACACTGCTTCCGGGATTCAAAAGCTACCCGTCGAGGATCCTAGAGCAGGAAAATTTTAGTTTGTGGAAATGGGCACGGGGCTTCAATACATACATCTGCAGACCGGCCATCCATGATCCAGGATAGTGCAAGATTCGCCTTATCCAAGCTTGTAGCGACACTAAGAGACAACTGTATCGCGCCTGTAGAAGTCAGTACGTTTCATGTCTGTTCTTATATGCAGAACATACCAGCGAAAAATTGGTTATTTATATAGTTCTCAACAGCAGAAACAAGGTAGTCCATAGGCAAGTTGTCGGAAACTTGCTGGAAGAGGTGTAAGCTCTCGTTGAGCAAATTCCGTCCAAGCTCCGAATTTCCACCTGCTTCTCCTGCTCTCTTCAGAAGCTCCTGCGCCTTGAATATGATAACATCTTCAGCACTACAGAAGTTGCCGCATCGCCGTCGCAGAGCATCGGCAACTGTCTCAACATTGGAGCCTTTAGCGATATTCCTGTTCACAATACCCTTGACGAGCTCCTTTGCAATATCGTAACCCTTGCTGGTACTAAAGAGTTCCTCATAAGTGAGTTTCAGGAAACGCTGCTTCGATTCATCTGGGAGAGTTGCCACAATTTCATCAACACGCTCGTCAAAAAGCACCAGTACGAAGGATATACCCTCAATCGTGTCAGAGACAAGCTGCACAAGCGAATGAAGAGCACGATGCTCAGCTTGAAGGGCAATCTCCTCTTGCTTTGTCGATGCACGAGTAAGAGCTTCCGGTCCACTCAGACCTTCAATGAAGCTCTTGTTGGCTTTGAAGAATTCTTGCAGGGACGACAGATCTCTCTGAATATTCTGTAGTTTCGCCGGGCTGACTGAGGGAGAGATACTTAACGCCCCATTTGGTGAGCTGCTTGTCTTTGCGATTTCTTTCTTCCATATCGAGCGCAGCAACCTTGACATGTATAAGGCAATACCAGCATGACGGGGCGACGGTACAATGGCATCAATAGCTAGAGCAGCATTGTCCGCAACAGCATTTTCGTTCATTGTCGGCCTGCCACCATACTCGATAAAAACTTTACGAGCAAACTCAAGCACATCCGGATCATTGATCTTCGATAGCCGCGAATCGGAGATCTCAATTCCCTGACCACATGCAACCGCCAAAGCTGTGGCCAATGTCTCGCTGCGGCCATATGTCCGAATAAAGTTCTTAATTTCACCTTCAAGGCCTTCCTCACCACCTCCAGTGCGAACAAGAGCAGCGAACATATCTACAAGTCGGCGGCGACGGATCACATGAACGCCTGTATTAGTGAGAATGGCAATTTCCGCAGCAGGACCATCATATTGGACAGCCAGTTCGTTGCTGAAGCCACCGGGCGTATTTGCTGCGAAAACAGGAGGCGAGCACAAGCCAATATCTTCTGCCTTGCTACCCAATGAAAGCCAGATCGCTGACTCGGAAGCCTTTGCCGGCATCACGCTCTCTTGAGAGCGAGCAACACGTCCCGAGTCTGGAGATGATATGAACAACGTATCCGCTTTCTGAGTAGGGTCCTTGCAAGTGAAACAGAAAAAGTAGCCAGGTGGAAACCGGGATGCGAAACGGGTCGGGTCCAATGAATGAATGGCAACTTTTGATGTCACTGAGGGCTGGAACTTAAACGCCTGCCCTGGTTGGCCAGGTTGTGACACAGGCGCAGAGGGGTTATCAAATGGAGGCGTTTTGACGTGATGTGCTTGCATGCTGGTGGGAGGACTGGTGCCATTCGGAGTGAGTGACCAACTATATGATCCAGTCGCGCTGAGATATATCCTGTATCCTGTAGCTGTCGTGGCTACCAAATGGTATCTGGACGCCTCTGGTGCTGGAATGGGGCTGATTGAGACTATCTTGACTTTGGGATTCAGAGTTTCATTGGAAGCAATAATGTGTCCGATATTTGAGTAGATGTCGACTGCCTGTTTCGTGATTGCAAGAGAAAGAGTACCATCAGGCTTCATGTGGAAAACTCTGATGGTCGATAGTGAGGATAAAGTATACAGCAGCTTCCGAGTATCGTCAACCACCATCTGCTCCACATGTTCCGGCTTCTTCGGCGTGAAAGCGAGAGTGGGTGTAAATGCAGCAAGACGAGAACCGGTATGGTTCACTTTTCCGCATCTACCTTGGAACCACCTCTCTTCTTGTTGGTAGGTCAACTCGTAGACATCGTTGTCCGATGATCCTGCAAAGAAGACTCTTCCCGTAGAATCCGAAGAAGCAAAGACATGAATGTCAAGTCCCCTGATCGATGTGGACATTCCAGTTTGATAGAGGGTTACCTGCGTCGCACCCCCTGAGGTAGTCTCCACGCCCATACCCAAAAGCAAGACATCCGCGGTCGTCGATATCACAAGCAGATAGGTGATAGCCGGTAGAAAGACGCCTGCGCGAGGCTTCGCGAGCTTCACACCATTGATACTATTTGGTTGATTCTCAAACCCCACTAGCTGAGGATTCGGATGCGTGTAATCCCACAGATACAGAGCATTATCAATGGCGACCCATGCGTGGTTCAGCTCCGCAAATAGACCCATACTCGTCGAGACTTGCGCGCGGTTATATTGGTCGAATATCTGATCGGGAATATTGTACATTTTGACTTTATGGAAGGGCGCCCATGATGGCGACGCTGGGATATCGTAGTCCGACGAGACACCCTCTAAAGAAGACTAGTCAGTACATTGGGAGGTTCACCGCATGATGCAACACACGTGCAAGCAATTGACATACGCGATAGATATGTATCCAAGTCAGGGTACCGCGACTCTTGAACTAAAGTATCATTGATCGTCTGCGCAGCGCGCTCTCGGGTGCTCAATGTCTCGCTCTTGTTCTTTGGGGCCGCTGGTGAAAGCTTCGGTAAAGAGCTCGGCGATGGAGCTTGCCCTGCAGGGGCTGGTGTTCCTTTTGGCGGGAAAAGGGGTCCATGATGTGAAGTTGCAACAGCAGGAGTCTGGAAATAAGTGCCAGGGAGCGGTCTTTGAGGCGTAAGTGTTGGATAGGACATATTCAATCACCAGCTTTCTCCAGCTGGGGGTTGCTTCTGCTCCCCTCGTATCGCACCACTGACCGAGGGAAATGATCGCGCTCAAGATTCAAAAGGGAAACTCTGATGGGCTGTAGTCGAGATACATGCGAAGGGTTCGAAGATTGAGTGTGTTGGAGGATGTGCACAGATATTCATACCAGCCCAGCCAGAGATGCACCGAACAATACGAACTGAGGGCGAGGAGCGGTAGAAACAAATTTGTGCACGGACCATTCTATTGTCGTGTTGCTCTAGCCAAGCATCTTCCGCCTTTGGAGCTTTCCCTGCTTTTCGAGTTCACCCCAATTGTGTTCCAGCTGGATTCCCCCATTCACTTGTACAATAGACTGTATTATTACTAGTTTTCACTATTTTCATTCGACCGCTATTCGCTCTTTCGGCCAATTACCATCTTGTTCACAATGTTCACACCTCTCAGATTCTCAGCCCGATTGGGGCTACGATCCGTGCGATGCAACTCGACCGCAACCTCCGGCGTACCTCCATTGATGGCTAAAATCCGAACAGACTTGAAGACAGCGATGAGGGCAAAAGATACCACGAGGTATGGATCTCAACTCCCTCATTAGCGTTGCAAATGCTACCGTCGAGAGATAGCTGATGGAGTCCCGTTTCCGGAAGATTAAATGTCCTCCGCGCAATTATTAGCGAGACGAACAATGCCTCCAAAACACCCAATCCTATTCAGACAGACCTTCAACTTTTATCTCTTATACGGAAGAGAGCCACCGCATCCAAGGAAGCTGCCAAGCAATTCGAGGAGGCCGATCGTTCCGATCTCAAGGAGAAAGAGGACGCGCAGGTCGTGGTACTGGAAGAATATGCGGGCCAGGTTGAGACTATGAGCACTGAGGAGATCAAACAAACGGTGTCCCAGACAATCTCCAATTTAAAGGAGTCAGGAAAGAAAGCCGACGTAGGAAGTGTACTAAAGACGCTCTTTGCGCCGGGAGGTCCACTGGATGGCAAACCGGCTGAAAGGGCAGAGGTTGCGAAGATCGCGAAAGAGACGATAGCGGCTGCTTAAAAGGTCGACAGATTCGGAAGCATAGGTAATTAAATCCTCCACTCAAATGTCTCAAGGACCCCGTCACATGAAGAGCCATTGATGGACAGCGTAGCTTATAGTACCGTAAGTTCGAACATGGAATAGATTTGTGCCTCAAAATAGATGAGACCCGTAACTCATTGAGCTCAAACTCGTTGCCTTAAGTCATAATTATGACAGCCATCTACGGACCATAGTATGATTACCACAACACAGCAATCCATGTAGGTTGCCAAAAAGTCGCAACGGAAAATCAATTCGGAAAGATATCAGAACTAGGTTCCAGGGTTCTTCAAAAGACAAATTCTCACAGCAAATTCAACGTAATATTCCGGTGGACATCATTAACGCAAAGACGATCGGATATTAAATGGTGTCTATTCACCATGACAAAGACAAATAAGACGGAAATAACTTGCGGGGGATAGCGTGACGGTCATGTAGAACACCGCATAGAAAGAAACCATTACGCCGTGATAAATGCAACACGAGTAGATTTGTCGTGTTGCTTGAAGGCAACAGATTGGCATCCTCAAATCTTACCCTTTCCAAACTCCAGGATCTCTAAGAACCACTGCCGCCTGGGGAACCCAGCCAGGATTCTATTGTCTCGACTCACTCCCTGTCATTAAGCATAGAACAGAGCAACACCACCGACAGAGGTCATGAAAACCCCAAACCACCACCACTTGTCGATGGCCCCAGGTTCTGTTCGCTTAACAAACGCATGCTTATTCAACGGCTCGGTAACATCTTCGTCGGCAATATATCTCTTCACCTTTGCTGTCGCAGTAGCGCTGCTGGTTGTGACAGGGTTCAGGGTCTGTGTGGGAAGCATCTGCGGTGGTTTGTAGACCAGAAACATCGGATTCATCGGCGTTCCATCCCATTGGTACAGGTTCAGGCGGCGCACGTTATGGAAACCGTCGGTCAGGACCTCATATTGCTGGATGCTGGTTAGTAAATAATTGGCATAGATAGAGCTAAAAACATACCTTGAATACTTCCGTCTGGTTGTACCTGGTGTATGATGACAGGTCCGAAGTACACGGATCTGACAGTAACTGACGCCCATCCACAGCGAAAGGCGTCAAGACAAGAGATCCATTCGATTCTTTCGAGTACGTGCCGTGCTGCCACTGTATAAGGCCCTGGGGACAATCAGGCGAGGTTGCTGTGTATTCTTAGTTAGGATGCCATTCCTCTCAGATCGGGCGATTATCGGGTTGCTAACGGTTGGAAATAGCGCGGTAATAAGCCTCCTCGTAGTAGCCATCGTCCGTAAACGAATAAGATATACCCGTCAGAGATGGTTCCGTGAATTTATCATTTATAGGGTCGTAGAATCCCTATGAGTTATCAATATCTGCTTCCAGTGCGCACGACCATGATGTTGTTGCAGTGGGGGACCGAGCATACCGGTCCTGTGATAACCTTGCGCGTCTTTGTCGACCAGGTACCGACCAGGTCGGAATCTACCGCCGCCCTGGCAGTCAAGAAGAAGCTGAGGAATACGAGCACGCCGACCATATTCAACGTCTTTTGAGCTGAGTCTGAATGGATGTAACAAAGGGGGGTAACCGCTGGAAGGGGGACGGAATTCCCGACTCCTCACGCCGCTAGAGATGAGGCGGTACGAAACAGCGCCAAGACATAAACTTAGACGGCTGATCCGCAGATCATCAAATTCTCCGCCAAACGGATGAAGGATACCAGCAGCGTATTTATTCCCTTCGGGTGCTAGTGACTACTTCTGTATCTATCTTTAACAAACCTATGTGTTAGTTACTCAATCAAAAAAAAACTCGCTTGCACGAGGGTACGATACTATCAGCGACTAGAAGCGATTCGAGAACACCTACTAAATATATATTTATAGCCGACGTCAGGGCAGAACTAAAAGAGGTGTGGGTCATGGCAGCTTTACAGACTGCTAAAAAGGATTTACGAAGAAAAATTCGTAATGTCCTTCTAAATATTCCCAAGGACTCAATCGCTAGTCAATGTCAGTCCTTCATATCTCCTCACAGACAGAAGCCAGAACTGATCATCGTAGCTACAACTGTGACGAGCCAATTGCTGTCATTGCCAGAATATTGTGATGCCAAAAGGATAGGCGTTTATCTTTCTATGCCCACTGGAGAGATCTCAACAACTAGCATTGTTCAAAATGCACTGAAGAGTGGAAAGGAGGTATTTATACCATACATTCATAGTATTGAGAGTGCCCCAGCACAGCCAAAGGTCTCTGTTATGGATATGCTGGCTTTGGATTCCATGGAAGAGCTTGAATCGCTCCAGCCAGATAAATGGGGCATACCATCACTGGAAGAAGCCATCATCTCAGACAAACACAACTGTTTGGGTGGTTACGGAGTTGCTTCCACAGGGCGTCCACATATGGCGAGGAAAAGCTCTGGCTTGGACTTAATAGTGATTCCGGGAATGGCATTTGACACCAGCCTTCGAAGACTTGGCCATGGGAAAGGATATTACGACCGATTTCTCACAAGATATTCGAAGGAAGAGGAACGCAAGAATGGCATGCCACAAAAACCTTTCCTTGGTGAGGAACAGTCTACAATTCATTAGAAGATCTTATCTGACATAACGCCTGCGTGATACAGTCGCTCTTGCTTTGAAAGAGCAGATTCTTTATCCTCCAGAAGAAATACCAGTGTCCGACCACGATTGGCCGGTCGACTCCGTCATTGTCGGTGACGGCCGGATCCTAAGCTTCAGAAGCTGATATGCACTTCACATGCTTTTTCGAGACTCTCTTGCCTTTTCCGACAGTGTGCAGCCGATCCTCCAACGCCAAAGATAGAAGATTATTATAGAATCAGAGAGCACATTAAGTTTATTGTACTGCTTGAATCAGCGATACGTTATCTCCCTTGAGGAGTATTTGGCCTAGACTCAAAATGTTAGAGATTGCTACAGCACAAAAGAACCGGTAATTATCATACCCAGATGTCTTCTTTTCTCCTCCTCAGTCTTTGTAGCCAGTCGGACCTCCACCGCGTCGTCAACCACGAGGTTCATGAACTCATCAAAACCCTGCACACATTTGTTAACTATGTCTCCCTTACTATCTTGAAGCGTACATACCCTAATCTTTCCCTCTATCCGGAAAGCGAGTTGCTCATAGAGCCAGATGGACACAGTGGATCGCTGTTGTAGAAGCTTGAAGATGAAATGGATTGGCGCAAGAAGCGTCTTTCGCGCAGCTCCAGCACCTCTGCCGGCCATGGTGAACGCGATATGAGTAGACGGTAGGGTGTCGAGAAGGGCTAGGTGAAAGATGACGGATGTATGAAGGGAGTCGAAGGTGCAACCGACTGAAAAAAGCTGTAAGGATGCCGCCTAGGTCTCACGCTTGTCCGGGGAAGCTTTGTGGTGGTTCGCGGAGAACAAGCAGGGCCGGTCGGGCTGTTTGTGGTTGCGGCTCAACCCAACTTTTTTCGGGCTGGTTAGGTCTCGTCACCGAACCATTACATCCCACTCACGCCTGGTCCTCATCGGACTCTACAGCGCCATATTAACTCTGGATTCTAAAACATATATATTCACGATCGCGTACCCCATTCATGAGTCTAATAGGCAACGATCGCATTCCCCGGCCCGGCTGACGGCTTATCACTCCGTTCTTATTATTTGCCCCCGACACCAACCCACTTACACACTCAGCTACAATGGCGGCCAAAGGTGAAGGCGCAGGACAGGCTTTCGGGCCAGTCCTAGCAGCTGTGGCCACGATGCAGGGAAATGCTTCGCGTACAGAGAAGACTCATGCTCACGAATTTCTTGAAAAGTTCCAGAAATCGGTATGACTTCCGAAGTTGTACCCCGCTTCTCTAAATACCTCTCTGACGCACCTAATATTCAGCTCGAAGCTTGGACAGTTACACACGAGTTATTACAATCGCAGGACGTTCAGGTTGAAGCAAAGCTTTTCGCTGCGACGACGCTAAAGGGAAAGGTAAACAAATCTCTCTCACTCGTGCGGGGGTCCGTCTGCGCAGTGACTGACCATAGCAGATCACGTATGATTTAGACCAGTTGCCCGCCGAGTCGTTGCCTGCGCTAAGAGATTCGATCCTCGCTCTACTCGCGGCCTATGCGCCAGGACCTAGACCGATACAGACGCAGTTATGCGTCTGCCTTTCTAGTCTAGCTATACAGATGACAGGGTGGAAGGATGTCTTAAGCACGGTGGGCTCGGCACTTGGAAGCACTGCTGGGGACTGTGTACTGGAGTTCCTCAAGGTCTTGCCCGAGGAGGTGACTGAAGGACGCAAGATCAATCTTTCTGTACGTTCGACCGACATGCACCTGTCCAGCTTCCATTTTTACGATTCGGCGACGGTTTTCAGCATTACGCCCAGACATTGAAATCTAATTCGTATGACCACTAGGAAGAGGAACTTGCGAATAGGACAAAGGAGTTATTGGACGATAATGCGGATCAAGTATTAAGCCTTCTTACGCAGTATGCGCAGTCTTCTCGTATGTCTCCTATCTCCCTTGCTGTTTCTACGGACGCTGATATTCCCTAAGCATCCGCAGCAATGAGTCCTCGCCTTCTTGATTGTATCACGTCATGGATGCGTGAAATTCCTGCCTCCAAGATTGTCGAGTCGCCCTTGATGGATGTCATACTGAAGGCGCTGGACAACGAGCCATCATTCGACTCGGCCGTGGAGTGTATTTGCACTATGTACAGAGACACCCGCGAGGTAGACGACTCCCTGCCTGTCATACAGGCCTTATATCCGCGCATAATCTCCCTCCGACGAAAGATCGGTGAGGCTGCAGAAGCTGAGGACGGAGATGCGTTGAGGGGCGTCACTAGACTCTTCGCTGAAGCGGGCGAGGCCTGGGTTGTTTTGATTGCACGCTTGCCCGATGAGTTCCGTAGTCTCGTTGAAGCTGTCTTAGAATGCTGCGCGCGTGACACGGAACGTGACGCTATCTCACTGACCTTTATTTTCTGGTATGAGCTGAAGCAATACATCACGCTGGATCGATACACGGAAGCCCGGGCAAAACTCGCCGATATTTTCTCCAAGCTGGTCGATATTATGATCAAACATCTCGAGTTCCCCACCCCTGACGGCGATGACGAAGATCCCTTTGACGGTGACCGCGAGCAGGAAGAGAAGTTCCGACAGTTCCGACACTCTATGGGAGACGTTCTCAAGGATTGCTGTGCCGTCATTGGTGTGACTGAGTGCTTGGGGAAGTCGAACCAGCTTATTCAACAATGGGTGTCTAAGTATGCTTCTCAGGCGACTAACACCCATGTTCCTCATTGGCAAGAGCTCGAGGCTCCTCTTTTCAGCATGAGAGCCATGGGACGTATGGTCGACCCTGAAGAGAGTTCGGTCCTGCCACAGGTGATCCCTCTAATTGTGCAAATCCCAGACCAAGAGAAAGTTCGTTTCCAAGCAATTATGGCCCTAGGAAGGTACACGGAATGGACGGCACAACACCCGGAGACCCTCGAAGCACAATTGAACTACGTTATATCCGGCTTTCAGCATAGATCACCGGAGGTTGTTCAGGCCGCTGCTCTAGCTTTTAAGTTCCTGGGAACCGACTGTCAGAAGCTACTTGGGGGACACATTCCACAACTCCATTCTTTCTACGAATCTGTGATCGACAAGCTGAAGCCTTCGAGTCAAGAAGAAGTGACTGAGGGGGTCGCTGCTGTTGTCGCAGTCCAGCCGGTCGAGAAGATTTATGAAACTATGAAGCTCTTCTGTGATCCGATCATGGCTAGAATTATGAATCTTGCCAATAATGCAAAGGATGAACAAGGCCAGAGAGCCGTTGCCGGTAGGTTCGAACTAGTACCTTGTATGATGTATACGAAACTAAGCCTTGATCTTGCAGACCATTTACAATTGATCACCATCTTTGTTCAAGTTGTGTCGCCTTATGTCGGTCCCGGCCAGGAGAACCCTGCGGTTAAGTACTGCGGCGAAATTCTTCCGGTTATGAGCACAATCGTGATGAATTTCACCTCATCTACCCCAATATTGGAACGGGTGTGTCGCTGCTGGCGCTACATGATCATCTCATACCGCATCGCCATGATACCTTTGCTGCCAATCTTGGCACAGAGTCTTGCCAGAGGTTTTGAATTATCCAGAGAAGGTTGTTTTCTCTGGGCGACGGATGCTATCATCCGGGAATTTTCTGACGGCGCAGAATATGTGGATGCATCGACCAGTGAAGCAGTCTATCAGTTTTTTGAGCAACAGGCTGTTGTATTCTTGCGGATCCTGAACGAACTTCCTCCGGAGAATCTGCCTGACGGTAAGTTCCATGACCGATTTATTGTTTATGCTATTGCTAATTGGCGATTTAGTGATCGAAGACTTTTTCCGCCTTGCAAGCGATGCTGTTCGGTTCTACCCTAAGAAATGCGTGACTTCCTCTCTTGCTATTCCTATCTTCTCGGCCGCGCTCAGCGCTCTCACTTTGCAACAAGTTGATCCTTTGATTGCAACATTACATTATTATCGCGACTTGTTAAGCTTCGGCTTCGAGCATCCGTCGATATCGGAATTTGCCGGGCCAAATGGGGAGCCATATTCTAACCCTGTCGAAGTCCAAACTGCTGTGAAGCAACTCGTTGCCTCTCAGGGTCCATTGCTCGTTCAGAGAATCCTTACTGGAATGATGTTTACCTTCCCAGGAGACTGTTTCCCGGATGCCTCTGGTGTCCTCATGACGCTCTTCGAGATGCTTCCCCAAGAAGCAGGAACATGGGTGCAGTCTACTCTTCAGATGCTGCCTCCTGGATCAATCAAACCTGGAGAATCTGAGAGGCTGATGAAGGGTATCTCGGATAAGATTCAAATCGGTGAGATGCGGAGGATTCGGGTTCTACTGCAAGGTTCGGCTCATTTACCCCAGCTTGTCAGTTATCACATCAGCAGCCACCAGCTAATCACTCGGGCAGATTTCACCAACTCCTACCGACGGCGCAATGTGGCCCCCCGGGAAGGCCTTGGTAGACTTGAAGCAACGCGGTTTCGGTTCAGTGGCTAGCTAACTGTTCTTTTACAACCTAGCTCACTGAGTGACTCTACTGTCACGGATTTAGTAGTTCGGACTTCAGGCAGCTGCAGATATTCAGTATTCGTTGTCGGCCCGGACATTAGGGCTGCTTGAGCTAGTGGACCCAGTCATCATAATACAAGGTAAGAAGTCAATAGGAACATGTGAAATAAACACTGTCAGAAATTTGCTCCTGGAGGCAGATTTTTCGTTCCACAGACTGCGGATCACTGTTCCTAAGAGAATGTACGACGCTGGGAGGCGGCATAGGTGAATGCGCGAGACCACGGCGGCGATATCAGACCTTGTAACAACTAATCAATTGCAAAGAAGGCATAGAAGAACAGAGAAAGACATGACACATGACAATATTATTGAGCGCCAATACCAGTTCACAAGCGGGGAAGACAATGTTTCGCTCGCCTTCTCGACAATTTCCTCGAGGCGTACTGACCATATCGCCATATATGCCTGTCTGCTTGGACTGTGGTTAAACCAGGATTCTCGTCCGGTCACTGCAAATCAGAAACCCTTTTAAAATCTACGTGAATACTGGACCAGCATCCTTTCTCCGCAAGCGATCCATACTTTTAGATCCAACCTGCACAGCTGCAGGCCGTAATTGGATGTTTCCAGCTTGACGTCAGTACCTGTTCCCTGCAGTCCCTTGTTAAGGAGCTGTTAAGGAACTGTTTTTAGCCCCTCCAGTCCACCAGTAAACCCTAACGTGGACGCTAAATCAGATTCCTCTCGTAGATCGTCTAGTCTCTTAACGCCAATGCTATGATAGGTCTGGACACAATTTTCCTCAACGACTTGGAAACAAGGCGGGTTAATGGCATTGCAGATGATGCAGTTGAGGTGCATTTGCTAATCCGCATTTCAAACCTCAATCCTTCGACCGAGCATCGGCTATCAACAGAGCCTTCTCCTTAGTCGCTCTTCTTTCTCCTTCTGGTGACTGGTATCTGTCGAGCATCGCTCTATCGCCCTATCATGATAGACTGGTGAGCTAATGCAGGTGCCTAGAGTAGTTATTCTCTGGTTCGCAAATGATCACGCTGAGATGGTATCAAGCGGTCAATATTCATTTGTATGTTCTCAGCTTGATGTTTACCAATTCTCACCATGTGATTCGTGGACACCAGAGGTACAAATTTTCCTGCCAGGCTATCCAGTTACTATCAGATACCCACTCAATATTGGCGAAATGGCAAGTAGAGTCATCATAGGGACTGTTTCCGTGCGTCAGAGAAAGGAACTGCGACTAGGCTTTGTGATTCCACCTCTCCTGTCCACGTCTCTTCCAGGTCTCATCCAACAAAAATGTAGGTATTTGCAAGATCAGATTCGTTAGCGACTTTTGCTTCTCTTTTATTTTTCGCGGTTCGGCTCGAATATGTCTCCGCGCATGGGGCCAATTTCTGACGAGAGCCATCGGAGTGCGGCATCTACCGACCACCGCAGGTATTTCCGTTACGGGTGTGGGAGAACTCCGTACGAAGACTATCGAAAATTGTGATGCTCCCCTTCCCGTGGCTGTGTTGGATACTCTTCCCCCATTATTGCCCATACCCTCGTTGGCTAGCTGAAATCGAGCAGAGTCGATCATCTTTTCCCGACGGCGTTTCCCCTTTCTCCGGTGGGGTTTTGCAACGTTGACCCCTCTAACAGGAAGACTCGTATGTACTCCGCCTGTCTTAGGTGCCAAACAGCCTTGCTCGATGATATGCATTTGGGTCCTAACCCCTCATAGTTACTGGATCAGTAACTAGATCGGTTAACCAAGATCGCCCCATGCTACCGTGGAGAAGGAGATATGCACCCTTAGCTTCTTTACCAGCCTAACGACATTGACGCCATCGTTCTGGATGCCTGTTCCCCATGGTACGTGACATCAAGGCGCTGCTGGCAAAAATTTTCCTCTAAGAATCCACTGGAGCATCCCTGCGGTTGAGTTGGATGGATGCTACTGTACTACCTCTTCCTGATTGAAAATAGGGAAAATACGATGCTGCCCATCGCTGTTCACCACCGTACATGCCCTACCCTTCCCGTGGTGATGGCTCACAGCTCATATTAATGGTGGCTTGTAAGCTCAGTGATACTGCCAATCTTCAACCGTTTTGGCGATAGTCTACCTTGTCGACGGTGTCCGCCACCTGCAGAAGCATCGCATGCACGAAGATCTCTTCGTATGGAGAAAGCGCCTTCGTGTGCTCTAGTGCCGTTCATCTGATTTTTTTTCTCCAGTTATGGCTTATCCTTTCCCGCGACTGCCGCTGGCAACACCAACCTGTGTCGTATACTACTCAGAACAGTGGTCCCCGGTTCCGGCTCTAGGTGTCATCTTGCCACAGGGTCGGTGGCGATAAGTTAAACGATGAAACCCCCTGCGCCTTCTGGAAGCTCTGTTCTAGATTCTCGAAAGAAGCAACCCACTCGTATTCTTTGTTCACCTGCAGCAGCCACCGACGTGCTCCCCCGAGATCCTGCTTGTACTCGGGACCCTGGAATATACTTCCGAGATCGTAAAGCTGTGCGGACCGGCCCCTCGTGCTCCACGCGGCAATTCCGCTGGGCCTCATCCCCACTTGTGAACCGTTCCTTGAAAAGTGGCCCGATAGTCGACAGAGCAATCCGGAGAAGCGCTACCGATGGCTGTGTTCGGAGCTTGTGCTGTCCGGACGAGATCTGAAGTACAAAGGGGCTGAGAGAGATGATAATGATGATGATGGAGATGGAGAACTCAGATGACAGCTTGTGAGCATTCTGCCTGAACGACGTGCTTGGCAAGCAGCCATCAGCGACTCTTGCGCAGGGGCCGCCTGCGCAAATATTTCTGATGGACCACCGTCTCACGCTACTACTTTGGGTAGTCTGTCCTATAGAGGAATCATGAGGTGCCACTACCACTAGTAGACATGATGTTGGCCGATGCGTTGTAAGGGAACTAAGTTCATCTTCTGTCGACGTCAGCCGCCTTGCCATGTGGTTGCAGCCCAAGTTACATGGAACGATTTATTTAGTTAGGCCGTTCTGAGTCGATGATGGGAGTCAGGACGCCGTAGTGGGCCAGGGCTGATCTCGCTAGTTGAATGTTTCAAGATGCACACTAAATCGTAAGCGTGCCTGGTGGATTTTTTTCTACCAACGTTCTGACAGGCTTCTATGCAGTGTGATATGCATCCTATCCTAGCCTCTTCTTTTCTTTGCCCCCTCCCTCTCCAGGTTTCTATCACGATCTCCGCATTGCTTGTGCCGTCTCGCCTGAGCCGTGGTTTGCCCCCGAAGGTTGCCTTGTCCGACCTTCAGTGGTAGTTTCGAATTAATCTCTCTTTTTTCGTTTTTGTTTTTTCCAACATCTGACGAGGGTACGTATTATTAACCCGTCTGGCCTATCGCTCCCAATACTATTATAACCCCCCTGGCTCCGGGATCCACTGGTGCAGCGCCCCAAGCTCTGGCAGAGAGCCGATGCCTCCGATTTTTCCTGAAGTATATCCCCGTTCAAGCGTCGCGCCAGGTCCACCGCTGGTGGTCCAGCGGTTCATGGTGTCTCCGGAACGCCTCCAACCCTAATAGAGAAGGATTCTGGTCGTCCGGTGTCTAGCCTCGCAAGTACTTTGTGGCTCTGCGGCGTTCCCCTTCTCGCACGAGTCACCTAACTCCATTAATGGTCTCTTTCGATCGGGCCGCTGCTCGCAACTTGCTCTGGTCGGTGAGATTTCTGTCGCAAGCCCCACCTCCCTCGATCAGTAGCATCACCATCATCACCATCTATTCATTCTCCTTTCTCCCCCCCTCTATTATTGCTTATTACCTAGTGAGGGCGACGCCTATCACCGGAGATATCGAACCCGGTGTCTCGGATCCGGGCGACACTGAAGTATCACGAGTCCCGGAACGCTTGCTGGGCAGAGAGGCGGTCGAACTTCCCCTCCAGCAAAGGCGTCCAACCAAGCCCGTCTCCCTGGTCCAACTCATTTCGATTCGCTCCACGAGCCATGAAGGGCATCCCGTAAGCGTCACATCCGTTTTGCGCTCCCGGCTGCGATTCGATTCGTGTGGCCTATCCGTTTCTTTCTTTTCTTTTTGTCCTCTGGTTTTCGTGCTCCGTCGTCTGCTGCTGATCAGCCCCGCGGAATTCTGCTCGTACCAGTCGCAACTCGCCGACTTGCCATTACGTCTCCCAGCACTTCCTTGGCTCTACGCAAAATAGCTCAAAGTGCCTGGTCGCCCATCTCTGCCTGTTCATAGTTCTGAATCTCACCGATGGAAGTCAATGTACTCTTAAACGCCCCAACGCGACATCAACAGATCCACGTGCAACGGTCATTACGATTGGTCTCTGACGGTACGCTCAGGAGAACGGATGAGCTTGGTATACACCAGTAGAATTCCCCGGGCGACCTCGACGGGATTAACCCCAACATATCAACGTCTTCGCCTAGCAGCTCGCCCAACCGACGGAATGACATTCTCCGCTGATATGATGGTGAAAGGAGAACAAGCAACCCAAGAGTCCCCGCGACGGCGAGATTCAAATGGTAATACGCGGGCCCGGGATACCGACTCTGACCCCGCAGACACCAGTATCGCCGGGAATGGTTCGACCAAGAAACGAAAAAGAGCAATTCCAACGGACAAGAAATTTGAGTGTAAGCATGAGGGATGTGGGAAAAGTTACTCCAGGGCGGAACATTTGTACCGTCATCAACTGAACCGTACGCCAACCCGACGACTCAGGATATCAACCGGATCCAGAAAAGATGGCTGATGCATCGCGTTCCAGACACCCCGAAACAAATCTATCGATGTGATTTCCCGGACTGTTACCGGTCGTTTGTCCGGCAAGATCTCTGTGTCCGCCACAGGGAGAGACATACGACGAACGGATCGCAACTGCAGAAGCGAGATAACTTCGCGCATACAGCAAGTCACCTGCCAGCGGTACCTCCACTACCGGCCCTCGATGAGGGTCTATCTAGCACCACGTCGGCTCCTATTATTCCACCGGTCGACAGTTATGCAGCTCCCGGATCATCGCAGCCGTCGCTTATGGCGCAGTCTCCTGTCAGTCCAGTGATTACTGGGGTCAGTTACTCGATGGGCCAAGCAAGTTATCGAACGTCAGGTCCGACGGCCTCTGGCTCAATCGACTCTCAATATCCCCCGTTGACTCCTCAGACAGGGTATGGAAGTTCTGAATTGAGTGCTAAGCGATCAAACAGCTCTAGCTCGTATTCGATGAATTCTCCTAAGTTGAATCCCGCAACATCGTATAGTCCCCCCAATCGCTCCGTCACCTATGGACCGACGGGGGCTCCAACATATCGCAACCCTCCGTTCAGTCCCAACCAGCTGGGGCAAAGTTCTGATTCAGGGAAGGTGATGGGACAGGATCAGATATTAACGGCTGCTTCTGGGTCTACGGGTAGTGCATATACTAAGCTGATGTCGGTGGAAACCGCCCCGTACGTCTCTAAACAGCGTCCAGCTAGGTACTCGAACGCGGGCCTGACATCCCCGACAGCTCCGTCGTATACAACAACTGGGCTAAGCGGCTTCGACCCAGTCACGGGTATTGTGACTCCTGGATCTAGTGCTGGGGAGCCTGGGTTTGATCCTATAGGATCGTTTGCATATCCTGTTTTTGGAGGGGAAACATATAACAGATCTCCATTTGCTATGGCCGATGATTTCACAGCCTGGCTCTTCAACGAGTCCGCTACTAACACATCTCCGATCACCTATACGGCGGCGTCAGGAATCCTTCCGGGCTATTCGGACCCAACACAACTTCAGAATGCTTACTACATCAATGACACCGCATACGCCAACTATATGACCAATGTGATCCCGCAACATCCCATGAGTGTCACGAGCATCCTGGACGCTGGGCCTCTCCAAGCGATCATGTCGGAAGAAAAGCGGCAGGAACTATTGCACCTGATGTCCACACGTTTCAACGAACCCGTTCACTCCGCTGTCTGTAAAAGGAAGGACGCTTTAATGGATGGCGATATGGATGAAGACAGTCACGTTTTGAGTCTTCGCATGATGCAAACCTATATTGGTTCTTATTGGTATCACCTCCATCCGCAGCTACCGATTCTACATCGGCCGACATTCACCGCTGATAAGACCCCTAATCTCCTCCTTCTTGCGGTCATGGCGATCGGAGCTTCAACGCTAGATAAAGCACACGGTGCAGAAGTCACAGAAGCTGCTGCAGACTGGGCGAATTTTGTGGCCTGGCATCTGCGGTGGGAGATCTTCATGGATGGCGACTTTAGACCTCCAGCAAAACTATGGGTGTTTCAAACGTTGCTGCTTCTTGAGATCTACGAAAAGATGTTCTCGACACGAGAATTACATGAACGAGCGCACATCCACCACGACACGACCTTGACGCTGATGCGACGAGGCAGCTCTCTCATCGGACGATCTGCCTTCGATTCCCCATCCAGTGCGAGAGAAGAGCGCCAGGGCCGTTCTGGGACAGTATCCACAGTGGTATCTGAAGATGGACCTGAGGACTCATGGGCGCATTGGATCAAAGCGGAAGCAACCCGCAGAGTGGCATTTGCAGCGTTCGTCCTGGATTCAACACATGCTGCCATGTTTGGACATTCTGCCAAGATGGTCGCTCATGAAATGCGTCTACCATTGCCCTGCGATGAGGCCCTGTGGTCAGCCACGAGTGCGGCAGAAGTAGCACGGATGCAATCGAGCCTCAACGCGAACGGGGTGAAACCGATGATGTTTCTGGATGGGCTCAAAAAGACCCTCAACGGTCAGACCGTGCGGACAAACCCGTTCGGACGGACGATTATTATGGCTGGGCTATTGAGCGTCAGCTGGCATATGAATCAGCGAGACTTGCAGGTCAGTTCCCTTGGGGTTACGCAGGCACTTGGGGGGCGCGATAAATGGCGTTCAGCTCTTCTGCGGGCGTTCGATTACTGGAGGCGCGATTTCGACGAAGCGCTAGCTCAGACAGCTCCTGCAGCGTCGTCAAAACCGTATTATCAACGATTCCCGATGGACGATGAAAATACCTTTGAGGCCCGCACCGTGCTCCACCATCTCGCCCACATGGCTTCCCACGTGGATATTGTGGACTGTCAGATTTTTGCGGGGGCTGGACGACTGCTGGGACGGTCTATCACGCCAAAAGATTACAGTACGGCACGGGAGAAAATGACAGAGCGGTGGGCGACGAAGGCGTCTGCCCGGGATGCAACCTTTTATGCACTAAAGTTTCTCTCCCAATGTCTTCTTGCCGAGGAGCCGTATTCTGCGCGGGAGGACTTCTTGCTTAACCGACCCTGGGTGCTCTACTTTGCAGCGCTGGTGGTTTGGTGCTACGGATACGCTCTTGAGGGACCTCTGGCGTCACCTCCAGTTCTAGCGACCTTAGAAGATCAGCGGCGGGACATGCAGCAATTCCTCAAGCGCGTAGGTGGTGTGCGAGAACCGAGCGGTCTGGAGACGATAACAGGTCGCAATCGTTGCCTGGGTCTGCTGATGACCCTGCGGGAGAGCTTCCAGCACACGCGGTGGGAGTTATTACATGAAGCGGCCAACCTGTTGGAGAGTTGCATCGAAAAGCTACAGATACAGTCTACAGGGAAACCGAAGCAGTGAAAGGATTCTCCTCTCACATCATCTTTAACAAACGGAGCTTGGGCGTCGGAATGGGAAGGACAGGACATTGGGTTATGTTTGATGATTATTGAGCGATGGGACGGAACTTGCAATTTCAATGGAAACCAAAGGACACCACTTTTTCTTCTTCTCTTTTTTTCCCCTCTACCCACTCTATCATGGTTCCTGCATCATGAAGTGACATACCAGTTATGTTCATACTTTGCATCTCTCCATGTGTATGTATATTTACCTCGATTGACAACCTGTGGATATCACCGTTGTAAAAAAAAAATTCCGCGTGCCATTTGAGTTGGCACTGTATATAGTACGATCTGATGGATGCATTATCCCTTACCAGCGTGTATGTTTAGCTTGCATGTCTTAGTTAGGTTTCATGTTTTGGTGGTGGTGCCGCAGGAATTGACCTCTGCGGTGGCTCTGTAAGCCATGGGATCTCTCGAGGATGAGATCGTACCTGGTGACGCTCGGTCTAGGATACTAGTGCCGATCGTCTCTGATGAGAAACTAGTTACTGAGTAGCCTTGTGGATAACGGTCTGTTGATGGTGTTCTTTTAGTCCCTGATACCCAGTGGAGACGGTGATGGTTACCACAACAACGGGAGGCGCCCAACCTGCGACCAACGCTGGGACCCGGTGACTCTTCCCCAGAAACGAAACCCCCTCGATTCCTCCTGGAACACTTTCTCGATCACCTCTATCTCATTCTGATCTTTTTGTTCCGATCTCCGTCTTCCATTCTTCTGTGTACAAATTTCCCGATCCGAATTCCGGTCTGTGTAGTCCATCATGGTACGTTTCCCTGGCATGTTTTTGCAGTCCTCATCCCCCCTGTTATGTGGCTGGCTTGGATGTTTGGGTGAATATGGTTGGTCTCGGGCATTCGAGCCGTGGGTTGGCTTCGCTGGTACAGCGACTGGGAGGCCAGAACGCGCCGGGAACGGGATCACTTAACAAGGGCAACTCTTGTTGATGCCACTGTTTTTCCCTTCCTTCCATTCTCCAACTCTCCATCATCCTGCCCATCTATCATCATCTCGATTTTGATCCCACGTTCTGGATATCATCCTCCCCCAGACCCCAATCAATCTGCGAAAACACTCATCACATTTCCTATCACTTTCCTTTCCTAGCACGGCAGTTTCCGCCCTGTGCTTAGCTGCCAATAAAACCACATTCATCACTCCTCCGCGGAAATAAACCATGCCAGCAGAGAAGATGGAAAACTCACAACAACGCGACCAGGCCTCAACTACCAACTACAAGGAAGCTTTTTCCCTCTTTGATAAGCGCGGCACCGGCCGTGTCGCTCTCGAATCTTTGGGTGACCTGCTCCGCGCCTGCGGGCAGAACCCCACGCTGGCGGAGATCGCGGAGCTCGAGAAGGGACTGGGCGGTGACTGTGAGTAGAACTGGGAAGGATGGATACTATCCGGAAACGAATATGA
This sequence comes from Paecilomyces dactylethromorphus, assembly GCA_029606265.1. Lineage (NCBI taxonomy): Eukaryota > Fungi > Ascomycota > Eurotiomycetes > Eurotiales > Thermoascaceae > Paecilomyces > Paecilomyces dactylethromorphus. The sequence continues at coordinate 1,728,484 of JAPVCE010000027.1, forward strand.
AAGGGCTGACAGTTATTCTGCGATGTTAGTCGACTTCGAATCCTTCTCTAAAGTCCTCAACCGACCGGGTGGCTTCCGTGACCCTGGCGAGCCTGAAGAATACTGCCGTGGTTTCCAGGTCTTTGACAAGGATTTGACGGGCTTCATTGGTGTTGGTCAGCTGCGTTACAGTAAGTGCCCCAGACAAGATCTAACATTATGCGGAGATGGGCCTGCGACAGCAGAAATTGTGTGGATAGCCGCTAACTTGTGGTTTCAGTCTTGACAAACCTGGGCGAGAAGATGTCCGACGAAGAAGTCGACGAGCTGCTCAAGGCGGTCGACACCAGCTCCGGCGAGATCAACTACACTGGTAGGTCTACTCTTTTGCGCCGGACTCTATCATTCGTCAGGATGGTCCACTAACAGCTTGCAGAGCTCGTCCGCACCATCCTCGCCAACTAAATGATCTACGATACCCGCACTTTTCTTGTCATGATGCACGATCCTTTTCTCCTCCGCTTGTGTTTCTTAGTTCCTTTCCACGATCTGGGCGCGGCACTCCGCCGGAAGTCGTGATCTCCACGGCCAGCGGCCCGCCCGATCGCATCCTTGTCTAGAGTCGTAGGCGTCAATCGGAATGTGGAACGGTGGTTTTTCAATAGATGCTGGTCATTACATGCGTTGGCTTCCTATCTGTAGTGCAGAGTAGGCCAATCGGAAGTATGCGATCATGTACATTACTGGTGCACGGCTGCATCAGCCTAAAACCATAGTTCAATACTATACATATGATATGACTAGCAGTCAATCGATCCCCGCCATTACAGGACCAGTAGTAGTCTCCCTTCAATCCCATTATCACTCGCGACATCGTAAGTCCCCTAGGAAACAGACAACCTCCCAAATAATATACCTTCATCGCTCACCCTTCAACCAACCCCTCCATTCCCGATCACTTTCCAACTTCACCTCGACATCTTCCGCATCCACATCCAACTCCTCCGTCTTCACCAACGCCCCAGGAAGAAGGTACACCACCTTCGCTTCATTCTCCGCTTTCTCTCCCTCCTCCTCCCCTTCTCCGTCCTTCTTTATCTCCCCTGCCTCAGCCCCGGCACCACCTATCCCCTGATCTTTCTCCCGCTTGAAATGCCCATCATCCAGAAAATACCCAATCACCACCCGACACCGTCCACAACGAAGTAAGAGTCGTTTCTCGAACCCATCCGTACGTCGAATAATAGTATGTTTTCGATCCGGAAGCAGCGTCGATAGGAGGATCGTGTAATCCGTCTCGCGGCTCTTCTTCGTCTTGTTCTTTTCGTCATTGTTGGTATCGGGTTCGGATTCGGAATCCGATTCTTCGACATCAGACGATGATCTTCCCGTGGAGGATGAGATGGGTAAGATGAATGCTCTGTCTTGAGCGGGATCGCGCCGTCGATGGAGTTGGGATAGGTCGCGTGTCGTGGCGAGGAGGAGGTGGCTGCAGAAGCGGCAGTGGTGAGTGTGGATGGGTTTGCGGGGTCGGCGGGGGCGAGGGGGTAAGATTCGGGTTTCTTCTTGTTGTTGTTGGTTCTGTTCTTGGGGATCTTGGTTGGAGGGTTGCTTTTCTTTTTCTGTGAGGACTGAAGGAGGTGGAGGGCTTGTTGTCGTGGCTCTGGAGGTGGGTTCTGTGGAGGCCATTGTGGTGGTGATGCTCTCGTGCGGAGACCCCTCAGGGAAGTAATTAGGTAGGTGGGTAAGTGATATCGTAAATAAAGTTATATTTTGAAGATTGCGATGCGAAAATTCAGCAGCTTGCGCTGCTTGTGATAGCTCCTTGACTTGCCGCTATGAGACCAAAACTGGCGAAACGGCAGCAGTCAATAGTAAAAGAACGATTGGGAAAGACTCGGAAAATTCCTCCGCCAGAGAATTCCGGATCGCAATGATATTGAAGACCTCTCACTGGTCCCTGACCAGCTCTCACTTCGGAATGGAGAATATACACATTCGCAATTTGCGTTCGAGCTCAGATGCAAAGCTCAGCCTGGAGAAGGATTGGGGGACGACCGATTTAGACTAGTGCGGTTCTGCCTTCTTATCGATTGATAAACTTAAAGTTTGTGCACGGGCTTGCTTGCTCGTCTACGAACGGAGTCGAGAGTACTTAGTTGCTACATATTCCTGTTATTGCTACTGTTATACTATTGTTTTATACGCGTGTTAATTTAAGGAAATGAATTGGTATAAATCAATTTCTCAATAACATCTGAAATGCTTAATGTCAAACTATAGACAAAGAATTAAGGGCGGTGGTCCGGTCATTCAACCTAGTAGTCTCCCTCTGGGATAGGCCTAGTGTGTTGGAGTGAAATAGGAGAATCTTCGATAAAGAAAGGAAATCACAAAAAAAAAAAAAA
>JAPVCE010000027.1:1730929-1796872 GCA_029606265.1 Paecilomyces dactylethromorphus
AGGAAAGATCACATCTTATTCCCTGGAGTTCTGTGACATCCCATCACAACTCATGGTTCTCATGGCCTGGAGGAGGAGGTCCTCTAAAGTCACCCCAGTAGCTCTTGCCCTGTGTGTCCGGTTGGCTGGGATCCTTGCAGCGCGGATGCTCGTAATCCTCGACGGTGCCCATCGGCCACATGGGGATAACGCAGAGCTCGTCATAGGCGCAGCCCCGACACTCTTTCCAGGTCGACCAGGCCAGGTAGTCGATTAGATCCTGGAAGTTGTTGAGAGCTGTCTCTAGGTCGAGTGAGGTGTCCAGCATCGCAGTCGTCAAGGTGGAACAGATCTTCTGCGAGATTGTTCGCACGACTTCACTGGCGAGGGTGTCATTTGGAGCGTAGTGGGGGATGAACTGCTCTGCGCAGCGATCCGCAATAGCGTTGCCATCTGTCTCATCGCTATAGTCGATAAAAGGACCAAGAATGGTTTCCAGTTCTTCACGGAGAGACTCTACTGAGTAAAAGTTGCCAGCAGCTAGAACTTGCAGTTCGTCTGAGTATCGCGTGACGATCATATCGGCAATGGACTGCCAGTCGAACGAATGACGGGAAGAATTGTGGTTTATGACCAAATCATGCAGATCCTGTCGAATGGGCTCCAGCTCCTGGGTTGGAAGGTGCTTCAGCCGTGGTAAAGTGGCTCCCTCGGGGAACAGATCAAGCCCATAGGTGTACGCCGTGACGAAGTTGTCGTAGTCAACGATAACACGATGACCCCCGATGCCATGATAGCGCGCAGCGATTGCCTTCATCCAATTATTATGACCCATTCCACCAGGCCTTGGCCTCATGCCTCGAGTGTGTGGGTGTCCCGGTTCTTGTTTGGAGCTACCATGTGCACGTCCCTCGAATCCCTTCGCCTGCGTAATCCGAACCACTTCCAAGTCCCGCTCAAAAGAGCACAGGATGATCTCGAAACCGGCTTCCATGCGGAGAATACCATCGATGCGGTCGTTCCAGACATCTTTTGCCAGCTTGCAGGCTTTGATAGCACGATCTCGTTCACCGGCAGGTCCTCCCGGGCCTCGTCCTGGTGGGCCGTCATGTTCGAATGAATCGATGCTGTCGTTAAGCAGGATTCGATCCTGCGAGTCTAGGGTACCAATCGCACTCTTTCCTGCGGACATGCCATCGACGTACAACAGCCGTAGATCCTTTGCTGCTGCATAGGTATGAAGATAGCCAGCTTTTTCAACGCCATCGTTTTCATCATGCGCCATGCGCCCCAGAAGCTGCTGAGAAGGGCCTCCCTCCGATGGAGGACCTTGGGGTGGCTTTTCTTCTGGAGGACTGTGGTGTGGCGGCCTTCCCTCTGGTGGGGGACCGTGAGGTGGTTCCCATTCTGGAGGAGGGCCTCGGTGTGGTCTTCCCTCAGGTGGAGGTCCCCATGGAGGTCTTCCTTCTGGCGGAGGACCGTGGGGCGGTTCCCATTCAGGGGGAGGACCATTGGGTGGTCTTTCCTCTGGAGGACGTCCCCAGGGAGGTCTTCCCTCAGGCGGAGGGCCATGAGGTGGCTTTTCTCCTGGCGGAGGACCATGGTGTGGCGGTCTTCCTTCTGGCGGAGGACCGTGAGGTGGTCTCCCTTCAGGTGGAGGGCCCCAGGGCGGTCTTCCCTCTGGCGGAGGCCCATGGGGTGGCTTATCTCCCGGCGGAGGAGCGTGGTGTGGTGGTCTCCCTTCCGGTGGAGGGCCCCAAGGAGGGAAGAGATGGGCCCACCAAGGAGGTCTTCCCTCTGGCGGAGGCTTGTCTCCCGGCGGAGGACCATGAGGTGGTTGTTCTTCCGGTGGAGGACCCCAGGGCGGTCTTCCCTCAGGCGGAGGGCCGTGGTGTGGTGGTCTTCCTTCTGGCGGAGGACCGTGAGGTGGTCTCCCTTCTGGTGGAGGGCCCCAGGGCGGTCTTCCCTCTGGCGGAGGACCATGAGGTGGTTTTTCTCCTGGCGGAGGACCGTGGTGTGGTGGCCTTCCCTCTGGCGGAGGATAGCGGGGTGGCTTTTCGTCTGGCGGAGAATCTCGAGGTGGTTCTCCCTCTGGTGGAGGCCCTCCAGGTGGTCCATGCCCTGGCGGACCTGGCCGATGAGCAAAGCCCATCGCATGCTCTGGCTCAAAAGCCAGCCATTCAGTTCCATTGACAGGCTCTGAAGAAGATGTGCCATGATAGAATTGCGTCCCTTTCGGCACGGTAGCCAGGAAGAAAGACATTCCATTGTGATTCAGCGACGAACCCCATTGTCTCATGGACGAGTGGAGGGCGTTGAAGATGTGATTCGCATTAGGAGGACCATATCCATCATCCTCCTCCGCTCCGGCGAGCGGTATGGTGGAGGCCAGACAGGCCAGCACCGAAAAGACGGCAAGCTTTCGACGTCGAGAAGCCATGGTGCTTCATCTGGTCTCTCGAGAAAAGAAAGAAATTTAAAACAGGGATCTCAGGAGTATACATAATGGATATTTTTGTCTTCATCATTCATTTCAAACGCCGCGAGGGTGGGCCGCGTGTCAGCTAGATTAGACAGATGTGGCTTTCAACTTTGCTACAGAATCAGATAAAATAAACGGATAAGGACTAATAATACCTCATGACGACAATCAAGCATCGCTTTAGCGCGAGGATTTCAAACCATTTACCGGATGGGACTAAATGACATCGGCGTCCCGCTAGGTGACGCGGCCGTCCGAGAGCGTGACCCTGGACGATCAAGGATCAACTATATAATAATGCGCTGAGATCATGGCAACAGAGGTCGTCTTATTAGATAACTGCCATATTGACAGTATCATGTATTATTGGGAATGCATCGAAATTCCTCTGAGGGCAATATTCAACAATTATGCAGATGCAGGGTCTCAGCCCTGGTTACGACAACTTAAGCTGGGGGACGCCTCCGCCATAATCGTCATAGTTCGCGGCGCTTAGTGTCAACCCCGACTAAGTAAATTTTAACGGCGCTTCCGCCAATCAAAAGCAGCATCTTTGTTTTTTCGCTGATGCCTGCGATGAAGTACGAAATTAGCACGTGGAGAAATCGTGAAAAGCTTGTCTGTAGGAAGCTCTGTCACTATCCCTAGATTGGACATGTTGTATATATACCTATTCTGGAATATTTTAGTTATGTAATAGATGTAACCTCTCGTTAGACCATATCGAAGACTGGGTCCGCAAGCAAATAAGAAAGTTGAAGTCGTGCATCTGATCAGATCTGCTCGGTTTATAGATTGCTTGAGGACAAAATCTACGAGAAATCTCACCTAAATTTAACCATTAGCTAGACAGGAGAGCTAGATCGTAAGAGACCAGAGTTAATTTAAATTTTATAATTACTATTAACCCTGGATATTAAACAAGACAAAATTATAGTAGTAGTTTTGCTCTCCCCTACTCCGACAGAACTCGTTTTACCTTAGTGGTTTTGTCGCTATGTGGGTGCGGTCGAAACACAGGTTAGGCGTTGTCAGATCTAGGGAGACCAAGAGAAGATTTCTCCTTTTGGTCGAATGGTAAGGAAGTCCGACAGATATCGTTCGAATGAAAACCCCAGGATCTCTAAGTTGTTCAGGTTTATCCTATCCATTGCTACCACCGTATGGTTTGGTAGAATATTATTAGTATCTCGTGGATCCTCTCTACCTTGCAAACAACATTGTTAGGAGAAATCAGTATACGAACAATAACTTTGCTACGCTCCGTCCTATTTATGACTACAAGGCACGCTACAACAAATACGAATGATAGAGCAGTCAATATATTTTAATATCCAAGACGAAGCACCTGCAGCTGATATAAAGAGCTCCTATTATGTAGTAGACCTGTCATAGATATTCTCTCAACTCTGTGAGAAGAGAGACGGCATGGTCATAAAAATTATTACGAGTCCATCCTTCTCTGGTGAATATATAGGTGACCTAACTCTAGAAGTCTTCACCATTTTTCTATTTTTCCACTCTTGCTCATGCCTATGAATTTTCTCCTCCGTAAATGCGCTCCGCCTTGGCCAGCGGGATAAAAATATATCTATTATGTAAGCACTTAGCCCTGCCGCCGGCGGGGTCAGTGGCGGGTGCCAGTTCAGCAGGGGACCAAGGAGGCTACAGTTTCGCTGGTAATATTAACTCCAAAATTGTTAAAGATATATCTTACTTGAACTTAATAATTTGTCCATCTAGATAAAATAATGGAACCAAGAGCCTCCTTAATCTCTTTACCTCTTGAGTGCAAACAAGCTATTCTTTTTACCTTAAATGATATTTTATCTCTCCAATCTACGATATTGTCACATTCTTCATTATATACTGCTTTCCTTGGCTCCAAAGATCTCATCCTTAAATCCTTTATATCGAATTACATCTCAGCAGAATTACTTCCAGATGCAATCGCACTATTCCGCGCCTTACGAATTAAATCGTGGACGCCGGAGATAAGGCAGGCAAATCTAGAAGACTATTGCAATCGACGTATAGCGGATCATATCACTATGAAAGATGCTGTTTTGATTGACAAGTTCCACCGTAGCGTGGAATTCTTTGCTGCTGACTTTGCTTCCACCGCGTTGTCAAAACATCCACTGATAGATGAAACGGGACAAATATCATCAGCTATTACCTCTACTGAATGGCAGCGAATATTTCGAAGTTTCTACCGTTATGAATTTTACACTATCTCTTATGGGAGAAGATGGAAATCAATGTCTAGACGTTTCCACTCTGCAAAGTTTCTATTGAAGCTCTCGATCTGGGAGCAGGAGCAGCTGGTTTGTATCGGCGAATATCTGTTCAATAAGATTTCAGGGCGTTGGTTATCCCAGCTTCCTATACATCTTTTTTCTAATGAGATTCCGTTTTACTGACGTTGAATAGCTTTCAATGATGTTGCTGCTCATGATATACGGTGGGGCGCAGAGGAGATCTGCTTTGGTGCCGAAGAGATATGGGAATCAGGGTGGCCTCATCATATTAAAGGCTTTGTAAGCTCACCTACTCAATAGCTCCCGAGCTCGAGTCATAAGGTAGCGATAATTTAGAATAGTACGACTTTTGCTAATATTTCATGCGTAATATAGTGGCTTGGTGGGCTTGTTTTTCTTCATCAAGTTGTCACTGCCGAGACCTATGAAGAGCGTCATTCGTTACTGCAATCGAATTTTCACATGCTTGACAAATCGAACTACACCAGCCAGGGAGCCGTAGAGACAGGGGGTCTTTTCAGAAAGAATTACGAAGATGTAAGACCCCTCAAATACTACGACGAGGGTCAGTTGAATGATATAATCGGGACACCGTTCTCGCCAGAACCGGATGACGGACCAGTTGAAGCTTGGAAATGGACACATATGGATTTACTTATAGAAGACGTCTTACAGAGCGAGAAACTGCGGTATCTCCGCAGAAGAGGTTATGTCATGTGGGATCATTCGCGACTCGTCAGCTGGGGATTCTTTGGTCAGCCCTGGACGAAGTTTTCTGGTGACATGCCAAATGGGCCACTGCCGTATGTAGATTCCCCCGAGCGCTTAGGACCTATGGAAAGGTCTTGGCAGCGTAGGAAGGAACTTTATGAACGAGGCGTGACCGGACGGTGGGATGATGACGACGACGATGAGACTCGAGTGCAATAGTTGCCAGGGGAATTGCGAGCTCTGACACAATGTGATTAAGTCCGGTACAGGCGGTCTTCATCGACATATTATATCACAGTGGAATCTTTTTTTAATCTATTCCTGTTGCGAACGTATATGTATCTCTTTTGACTCTAAATACGCCATCTACAATCCGCTCTATAATTAGTATAGGTAGACAAATTGCCGTAAATTTTTTAGTAATATTGCCATTTCTTATTAAAGCGCGTCATCCAACCTCAGTTAGCTAACTGAATAAAGGTGACTTAATATTAAGATAATCTCAAATAGCTGAATAAAGGGGAGTTCTAAGTAATATAATAAGAATGCCCAAATATCTATATATTCGAATAGAATTGACTAGATTCCTAGTTCTTTTAATTAGTAGTCTAGAAGATCTATTGCCTTTGGTATAGCTTTAGAGAAATGGGAATGAAAAAGAAAAAAAAAAAGATTTTCCTAACGTGCTCGATGACACCACTTGACTCAGATTCCGGTTCCCTCCCCATTCACACACGAACTGACTCCAGCTTCTCGATCACAGGTAATTAAACCTCATTAGGTCTTTCTTCCAAGGAAAGCATTGCCAATCTGCGTGCCACCGCTTGCATGTCAACGCTGCGCCAGACTTCGTATTTATTATAGTCTGCAAGTTCCTTATTATCATCTTGATTAGGCGCAAACTCATTCTCGTCTTTGAATTTATTACCATCTGTAAGAAGGAAGAGAGTTCCTGGTGCGGTGAGGAAATCTGGCCGGTCAAGAATAATAGCAAAAGTGCGGTATGGTTCTCTTCTGCTATCATACGTCTCAGCTTCACATCTGGTAAGTGGAAAGACACGCATTCTTTGTGCAGTTCCAAGAACAGATGTAACAGTCTGTATTGTTCCTATAGGCATCTCAGGTCGAGATTTGATAAGATCACCATGCGATGCCACAACTGAGCTTAGTGATAAATTGAGTGGCACACGGAATTCAAGGTGGATTGACTTTCCACTGGGAAGATTTTTTATAAGCCTGAAAGTAAACGCCTGTGCTATTTGTGTAAGATCGAGGTCCGGGTGTGGGAACGTTATCCAAATGATATATCGAATATCTGGCTCCAGCACAGTGGGATGTGTAGTAATAATAACACCCTCTGGATGTGAATCCACACTAAAATCCTCTGCTGATAATGAATCAGCCTCCCTTTTTAGTAATTGAATGACTCTAGGCGGGAGTGGCTGTTCTGTAGAGAATGGCTCTCCTTCGTCATCGTCAAGTCCATAATCAAATGCCTCGTCCAAGGTATCCATTTCATAACTTCGGCTGACTACGTCTTTAAGATCAATACCCATGTAGAATATGTTCTGACATTTTCTCACGATAATTTCATCTCTTTCAAATGATAGCTGTGATTCATCATTGACATATGGTATTGGATCATCGACATATGCTGAACCTCTTGTGCAACGCGACCGTAAATCCACTTCTGCCCGTGATGGAAAGCTGCGATTAAAGCTGACCCATAATGGGCCTGTTTCTCTTTCGTAGTGTGGGGGGAAAATTCCTGTGCGGTAACTTTGCGACGTAATAACCAAAAGGAAACCTTGTGGGAGTTCATCCCATGGATTAGGTGCAGCCTTAGCAATACCTGGAAAGAAGCCTTCCCCAGGATTAGTCGTCTTTCGGTGCACAATTTCACGTCTCTGATGCTCCACGCAAGCAAATACATCGGGCTGGGGTGCGTAAATTTCAAACGAAGGCCGAGGCCAGTAATCTATACCCCGAGATAGATATTGACAAAGAGTCGTATAATCCGGGTCTAGAGCGACTGTGCTGTAAACCTGAAAAGCAAATTCAAGTATTGGAGCCAAATCTGGATCATTAATTGCTTTTGGATTTGTTGCTCTTTCCACAACAAGTGTAGCTGGTTGGCCAGCATGATCTCTATAGGACTGGGGGATCCATTTTGCTTGAGGGGTCTTTTCCCAGTCTTTAATTCGAGCCATTTTATGTGTCTAGTAAAATGATCCAGGGGGTAACGAGATGGTGGTAGAAGCCAAGAACCTCACAAAAGAAAGCCAGGTTCAAATGAAGAAAGTAAATTTGTTCACTTGGTGAATGAAGCGATATGGGCAAGAAATAAATACTTCCGCACCGCCGCATGACCAAGCAAGCATAACTAGGTGTGAAGTGGAACTGGAAGGGGCATATAAGAGCTCTAAACTCTAAATTTCACTGTGGCTGAATTATCTGTGTTCCTAAAAGACCGTCTTGGCGTAGACTGAATATTACTATGACATACCCTAAAAAGCACTTTGTACAGTACTACAGACAATTTTACATGCACAGTAGTTATGAAGAGTTTCTCAGATTCTGCGAGTCGAGAGCTACCAAGGTGGGATGATATCTATCACAGTTCTATCGCAGTAGTCGGATCCCCTGAAGCGTAAAGTCTATTTAGGGATCCAATGAAACCTGCTACGAGGCCTTGCACCTAGGCAGCAAAGCTATGCAGAGAGCCAGATTTTTTCCAACCTTATAACGCCGAAAGACCCCGCGATTATGCAGATCCTCAATGTCTAGAGCTGGCTGCTTTCTGTAAAATCGATCACCCACATTTCCATTTCATAAGATCGCTTCTTATCCGATCGAAGTGCTGTGGTATGGGTCCAGACCCCCCACTTATAAGCCTCATAAGTTTCACCATTATTTGATCATATATTTTGTAACCACCCCGGATGATACTATCGGAATGTAAAATTGGGACTAGCAGGAAGTTATACGGTCCTGTTTGATCTGCGTTCGATCCGCTATTTTTTTCTTCCCTATGGTGCTATATTGAGTTTAAGACAGATCTCTTTTTGAAATTGAGACACCAATCGGTGAGGGCTAGACAAGATGCTTTGAAGTGTAGGAGATGCTTTCTACAAATTCACTCAGCTGGAAAGGTATGCAGAACAATGGTAGACATTGCATTACACCTCCCTGGTTGACTCCGATATGGGAGCAAATGTCCCATGGTCTGGAACATTGCTGAAAACATCTTTAATTCAACCTTGCAATTTTCATGTCCATTTAAATTTTTGGAAATCAATACTTTAGCACAATGACGATGTCAAAGAATTTAGATCGATCAGAAGCTCAGACTGCTCTGCATTCTGGGAGTAAACCTAACCATAATGTCTATTGTTCTCTTTCTCTTTAGATTTGGCTTATGTGAGTGCACCGTATCACTAATTGGCGCCGTCTTACAACAAAAATATCACATGAGTATCTGGTCAAGCTTTTGTAGACGCACACCACTGCTTCACCCACCGCGCCATCATATCTCCATCAATAGCTTCTGCAGATCTCAATTTCGCACTAACTTCCTCTGCCTTGGCAGTTTCCCATCTCAACCTGCTTCTCTCTGACTGGCCGAAGAGCGTATCGAAGAAGTCAATGAGACGTAGAGCTGGATTCGCTTGAAGTAGATCTCCAGTGTCCTTGTTCGATGTCTTGCTACTCTCTAGCAAGGTCGTCGCATTTGCTCTCAGTCTTGTGATCCACTCCTTAGGAGACACGACGTCGATAGCACCTTGTGATGGAGTAGCCTCCTCTAGCGCACCAGCGATGGACGGGAGTAATGTCTTCCATGACGTTCGATGGGGGTTCAGCAGATGAAGAACGTTCACACGGTTTCTAGAATCACTGGAAGCTACGGCACTCTCGACGGCGATTTCAACTACAACGTCCGCGAGAGTATCAATAGGGAGCCAGTCGATCGGCGTATCGTCTGCGTCATCGCTGTCCAAGGAGCTAGGAAGAGCGTTCAAAGCTCTAGACCCCAATACTAACGCAGGAACCCAGTCACGCGAATTCCAGCGACCTTCGCTCCTGGAAGCCCCTGCAATTTGACCGAGACGCAAAATAACGGTCTCACGGAGTCCCAGCTTCTCTGTAGCATGAGCTAGAAGTCTCTCGGCGATATACTTGCTTTCAGCGTATCCAGCCGCGGCAGCGACGGTGATGTCGGTGATGATCGTCTCGGGCACTGTCTTGTTGGCCGAGTTTGTAGTATCAAAGTCCATCACAGCACTGATCGAAGATAGAAATGTGAATACTGCCTGATGAGAGGAGCGCGCGCATAATGCAACCAAATTCACAACACCAGCAAGTTGGGAGTCAAATGACTGCAGTGGAATGTTGAAATCCACTCTCCAAGCATTATGAATGACGGTAGTCACCTGCTCACATAGATTTTTGTAGATGTCCGCTGGCAGATCCAGGCTCGTTGGCTCGGAAAGTTCTGCTGTGAGGAATGTTATTTTGTCCTCTGGAAAGACGCTGGGCAAACTAGCATCAAGCGATTTATTCCTTTCCAGCTGTAAAGTAGCAGAGTCCGGGGACCGATTCAGACAGTAAATGTGCTTGACTCGAATGTCCTGTAGAAGTGCTCTCAGTATGTAGGATCCAATTGTGCCAGTTGATCCGGTCAGAAGGACGACTTCTTTATCTGCTTTTGTTAAGGATCTGGACTCAGCAACTTGAATTTCGTCTATTTTCCCGATATGCTTCTCCAGGATTTCAAGACGGGTATTCAATAGATCCTTGTTCTTGCCATTCTTCGGTCCGCTGGTATGGTGAGCCATTTCATGCAATGCTCGTGCGAGAAGTTCCACTGTCGGATGAAGATAAATCGTACTTGGTTGTATTTCACGCAAGGAAGTCTTCATACGAAGCACCCGAACAAGCCTCAGTACTTGCAGCGAGTCCATTCCGCGGTTGAAAAAATTTTCATTCTGATTGATGTCCGACAAGCTGGTGATATCAAGCACTTGGTGCTTGACAAGCTTCTGAAGAGAATCTTCTGTGATGTCGACTTCCATTCGGTTGTTGACAGGTGTCCATATGGCTTCCACATCTGTGTAAAGCTGATTGATCTTGGCAGCGTACAGCTCGAGGGTTGCCGGTCTGCGGATCGAGCCTTTCAACGTCCTGAGAATCGGGCTTCCAGGATCGGTGAAGCAGATATGCGATTGTGACACCTGGGCATAACCTGGCAAAAGCCTGTTTGCCTGCTCGATTGCTGGCCAGATCTGCTGAATCAATCGCGCCCTTTCTATGGCGGAGATAGCATTATTGGAATTTGCAGGTTCAATCAGAAGCCCCGCTTCAAAACGCTGCTGACCAAACATCAACGCAGCTGCAACCTCCGGGTGCTTGCTTATATTACTCTCAAACACGATGGGGTTGACCTTTTCTCCATTTAAAAAGACTATCACATCGTCGGAGCGTGACGCATGAGTCCATGTGTCTGGCAGAGTTGGATGCGGCGTGAACAAATCTTTCGTTCGGTACATCTGCAGATCTGGATACAAGGTGAACACGGTTTGATGAGGCTCAGACTTTGGAGAACGGTGGAAGACGAGTTCAAAAACATCAGCAGACACCTGGTCGAACTTGGCACCCACAGCTGGGTGGATCTGGAGATAGTTCCAGTCACGCTCAAAGTCATAACCATGGCGATATATTGTCGGCAAGGGGCCCGACTCGGACGAGCCAAGCAGAGAGGTCAGTCTAATCTTGGTGGCAATCACATCACCAAAGACTTTAGGCAGACTGCCGCCAGAGAAAAGCAGCATTTGCAGGCGAGGGGCAATCTCATCGAGAAGGGTGATATTTTTAGAAATAGTCTCGAGAGTCAATGGTGCCATGGTTGCCCAGTCACCATCCGTATGCTTGAGCATTTCCAAGAGCATTTCGCCCGTGGGCGGAACTCCAGGTAATGGTAAGATGACAGTAGTATTATTAAAAAATGGGTTCAATACGCCGAAGTGAACTCCCGCAGGCTGTAGAGATCGGTCAGATGTGGCAGCACAAGCACATATTAATAGAATACTGAACATACATGACCCAGTGGGAGTAACAGAACGTTACGATTGTCCCCCGTCATAGTATTAAGCATTTCATACCCTTCGGGGGCATCAAGCCCGATGTTTTGTGCTGCCCGCGAGATGTACTCATGACTTATGGGCATGGGTTTTGGGAATCCTGTCGACTTATGTCAGATATTGTATCCATCATCTCTCGATTCTTCTCACCTGTAGATCCAGACGTGTGGACCATAAAGGCGGTCTCTTTCTCCATTCCGGAGAGTCTCTTCGTGAAAGAAAAGTCAGGCTGGTCCTCGTGCAGAAGCTGCTGCAGCGGCAGTAGTTCCACCAATGTCACAGTCCTCTCTGTTAATAGCGTTTGTACAGGTGCAAAGTGACGATCTGTGGTCAGCAGTGTGGTGCAATTGACATCGTCTAACAACTTCAGATTGGCAGCGACGCTGTTTCTCTCCGAAATTAGAAAGATCTTGATTAGCTGTTAGCTACATGAATACTTCCATGGAGGACAACGACACGAAAAATGAAAACTTGCATGAAATCCTGCTTTTATCGCCGCAACCAGTGCAATAGCACATCGGGGGTCATTAGCGGCCAGGTACGCCAAGGGCTCCCCGGTATCTCGTCTTCCGAGAGTCTTTTCTATTTGATGCGCAATCCCGTTGACTGCATTTGCAAATTGCTTATAAGACAGTTTCTCGTAGCCATCAGCGAGTGTGGTCGTCGACTTGGGATATTCTCCCCAAAGACTATCAGGTTCATCCCTGGCGACCAAATCGATGACGCTGGGCAGCAGGCTATGCGAAGCTGCTTCTGTGCGACTGTTAGGCATGTTGAAATATATTGATGAGAAGTGCTTGCGATGTTTAATTGCTCATCGTCGAAAAGGAATGCAAGATGTATTTAAAATGATATATGGATGAGGGGAAACAAGCTGGAACAAAGAAAGTTCAGCTTCCCCACACGAACGGCGAATATCCAGAAAAGGAAAGCAGGTCGATCAGTAATATCACATCAACAGGGGTATATCCAGACTATTTCGATCCAGAACCAACGCGCTATGCGCCATTTTAAGAGAATCCCTGTCGGGTTTAAAAAGGTTGAAAGTACGCAGTGTGTAACAATCAGCATTTGAAGGGTGTGCGCAATGGGGGGCCGTATTTCCAGAACTAGAGTCTTGCCTCATGCAAGGCCTCCCAAACGCCTGACCAAAGCTCCCAGCTACAAGTATAATCCATAGTTAATAGTAAATCACTGCACTAGTGTGACAACTGGTCCGATATTATGGCAGTGACAATTTCAATAGTATAACCACTCCCCTGTCCGCTGATGACCAGCACCAGTGGCTAATTACCTGATACATTCCTTAAACCATCAAATTGACAATTGCCTCATCGCCAGGACTCAATGAAGAGAGGAAACAATGAGCTTCATGATCAAATAATCTATGAAAGATTCATATACGGGGCATAATGTCCAGGCCACAAGTACAAGACGTCGACCAAGGCCCCATCGTAATGGGAGTTTTCTGGGCCGAAACCGCCGTAGCAATTATCGTTGTCGCGATGCGATTCTCTGCACGGTTAATCGTTCGAAATCTCGGTTGGGATGACTGGTTAATGTTCATCACGCTAGTATTCGCTTCCTCCTCCCAGGAATTGTAAAAACCATCGGTTGCTAACCATGATCGCAACACAGGCGTTGTTCATCACATGCGTTGCCTTGACTACAGTTCAGAACAGTGTCGGCGGATACCGACACTCACAATTCCTGCCCGAAGACGCCGTCATGTATGCACTTGAAATGAATTTCATCCTCCGTGGCGTCGATATCATAGCCTATGCCACGGGCAAGGCCGCCATCGGCGCACTCATCCTCCGTGTTACGGGGCCACTGAATCTGTGGCAAAGGTGGGTGGTCTGGGTAGTGATAGTATTCACCGCGATCGTCAACGTGTTGAATTGCATCTTCAATTTTGTCCAATGCAATCCAGTGCAGGGCAACTGGGACCCGAAGGCACCACATAACTGCTGGCCTCCGAGAGCGCAGCTGGACTTTGCATATTTCATGTCAAGTATGTCTACATGACTTCTGCCTCGAATCTGTCTCTTACTGATTTGGCCGATAACAGGTGAGAACATTGTGGCCGACGTGATTTTGGCCGTTATTCCGGCCACTTTCTTGTCGAATTTGAAAATGAGTCGCCGTCGACGTCGGTATCTATCATTTCTACTGGGCCTGGGATCTATGTCTGTACTTGCCTTCCAACTCGACTTCTGTACTTCCATTCTTTCTAACTGCAACATGTTGTATTCAGGGCAGCCGTCTGCGGAATTATTAAAACGACTGAGCTCAATTCTATCAGCGGCGACGACCATGACTTTACCTGTATGTCTGCCCACTACAGAGTCTACCCTTTGTTGACGTGAGTGATATTTTAATAACATTTGATTAGGGGGCGAATACGGCCTCACCCTCTGGGGAGTATCGGAGATCTTCGTCATCATCGTCTGCGGCTGCGTGCCAACGCTGAAACCGCTCTGGGATCGCTTCGGTTTCGATCGCACAAAAGGCGCCATTAGAGACAACTCAGATACCGCCTCGGATCACTGCCTCAATTCGTCTACCACCGAGACTCGGCATAGTCAACAGTATCCCATCAAGTTGTCATCATTTTCAGCGAAGCCTAAGTACGGCGAGCCAGAACATGACGATATTAATGGACTCCAATAACAGAGAAAGGTCCAAGTGACGACAACACATGTCACTGTTGAGAACTCTGATGCACTTGCTTTATGACGATTTGACTTGCGTGGAGGCATTTGTACAAAGTATCCATGTGATTCTACTACCTCTGTATAAATATACAGCTTGATATTAAAGCTCACAGTTAAATTCACGCGTTTTTAGGACTTCAAAAACAAGAAAACTAAGATTTATGCTATTTAAAAGAAATATTAATCAGTTACATAGATTCTAAGTAAATTCCTACCTGTTTTTTACGATATCTAATATCCTATCATTTTGGTGGTGTTATAAGTGCTCATTTAGGATGATTTTGTATAGTCGATTTAAGGTAGTATTTATTTTGAACGGAAGCCTCAGCAACAGGTATTATATGGAGTTCGAGGCTACTCTGGTCTAACATTATTTATGTAACATCACCCCTTTATTGATACATAAATGACAACCCGCGAGGGACCCTACTAAAGAATTATCATCGAGTAAATTGAAAAGATAATACCTTTTCGCGATATCAAGCTTCTTCTCTCGATCCGAGAGTGTCGAGTGTGATAACTGTGTTGCATGACCCTTAGACCCTAGTTACAAAAGAGATCGGCGCTGATCGCTGAGCGCTAGCGAAGCGACATATTACTTCCTATAACAACATCAGTTGACGTGGAGCACTCCTTGTCCATTGGCCAATATCGTTGCAATTAGACATGCAGTCGCCGATGCATGTATTCACTCAAAAATCCGCCAACTATGCTGCAGCCAACCAGTCGTGACCCTGGCCCAAACCACCACGCACAGTTTTCCGGCTGTTCTAAGTCAACCTTATACAACATGGCCCCCAAAGAAAGTGCTGTGCCGCCGCAGCACACCATATAGTATGTGATGGAAAATCCGCATTTGGCCCCCACGGTGATCAGAAGCATGACCTGCATGATAGCCAGTAGAGATAGAAATAGCTTCGTTTTGTCTCCCAGAAGCACCGCGAGCGATCTCACCCCTGCTTTAATATCGTCTTTACGGTCCTGGTGAGCGTAGATGGTATCGTAGATGATCGTCCAAATCACACTCACGAAGTAGAGAGATGTGGTAGCAATAAGGATGGAAGACGAATCGGGGGATGTGGAGGAAACACCATCTTCCGAATGCAAGCGCCATGACAAAGGATCGACATGCAAAGCGGCGCAACACAGAAAAATTGCAACTGCAAATCCGAGCCCAAGGATGACCTGCGGGAAATGGGTCACACGCTTTCCAAGCGCATAAACACACAAAATGAACGTCGTCAGGTCTCCGTATATGCGAGAGGCGCTTGGTAGGGGAGTTAGCAGAATATGAAGGACGACCAATTGGATGACGGTGAAAATTGTCGCTTGGCTGGTGGACACTGCACGGCGTGCCAGGGGCCGGAATCGAGTGCGTTCAACCTGCCGGTCAAAGTCCTGATCCAAGATGTCGTTCACAGTGCACACAGCTCCACGGTGAACGAGCACCCAAACTGCCAGGTATCCGGCGAGACTCAACAAAACCGAAGGATTTGGGGGTTCTGGTGGTGTAACGCAGGCAGCGAAGCTTAAGCCAATGGCATAGTGCCAGTAGAAAGCATAGTAGCCCTGGGGGCGATCTAAACGCATCAACTCCGCAAAAGGTACCCACGAGCGAGGGACCACGGCAAAAAGGCCGGTGCTAGGAGGGTTGTATGATACGGTCTCTTGAGATTTGATAGTCATGTTGGCTTGCTAAAATTGAGTGAATTGTTAGGGGGCTGTAACTAAATGTTTGCTTTTAGTTTCCCGATAGATTTCATCCTACTATTTATATCTTATTGATAGAGACTAATTCAGTTCAAAAATCCATGATTTTGAGCTGAAGCATCGTTCTACCACATCCTAGATTATTAGATCAAACTAATGCGTAACACTTCAGCATTGCGATGAGGCTAATGTTCTAGAATGGACCGATCCACTCTTCAATATAGCAACTCAACTGCTCATTTGAGGAAGACACTATGTATGTATGAGTCCACCATCTTCCAAGGGATCCCGTGATATAAGCCCTATGTTGTAGATCATAATGTGGATCGCTACAATGGGAAAGCTGAATGATATTGATGATAATAGGGAAACAAGTCTTGCATCGAATACAACCCCTCTTTTGATAGTCAGTCCCTAGCAGGGACGTATAGTAAGTAAATCTCTGTATCTTCGCTTTATTTCTAATCACACGGCTCTTCACTCTAATACCAGTAAGAGGATACTATATATCAATACTTCACGATGGCTTTCCAAGTTTTCTTGGCTTTGTTTATTGTTTTGATCCTCCTAGTGCTCGAGAAGACCAAAACTATAGACAAAAAATGGTCTCTTGAAAGATCGAGATGGAGACTACCTCCCGGACCAAGAGGTCTTCCTGTTGTCGGGAACATGTTCCAACTATTCAACGCACGGGATAAAGGTCAATTGGTTCCATACGTAGGTCCATACTCTTAATTATAACTGCGGCTCTCAAATATTGAATCCTCCTAAGCTACTCTCATTAAGGAGCTTTGGTGACATGACCACCCTCCGCATGGGCTCCCAGTTGTGGATTGTACTTAACACCGAGCGCGCCATCACCGACGTCTTAATGAAGAGATCTAAAGCCATGAATGAACGTCCCGATATGCCTATTGCATCCAGTTTGGTCAGCAAAGACAAACGAGCTGTGATCCGCAAACTATCCGGCTGGGGGGAAGGCAGACGACTGATGCAACATCTGCTCACCGGTTCGGTCTTGAGGGAATATGCCCAATTGGAAGAGCACGAAAGCTGCCGACTGTTACTGTCATATCTGCGACACCCCGAAAGATGGTACAAGCATCATTTCCGATATTCAACTGCTATTCTCCATCGCATCGTCATGGGCGAAGAGCTTACGAAAACCCAGGAACAATTGGATGAGTACCAGCGTGTGACTAATGAATTTCTCTTCAGCCTCTTTCGAAGCGGAGTGGATTTCTTTCCGGAGTTTGCTTACCTTCTTCCGCAATGCCTGCAATTTTGGCGACCATATTGGGAAAAGATGGGAGACTTTCACAAACGAGTGTTCCAAGAGTGGTGGGATCCGGTCCGAGAGTCAGTACAGGAAGGGACTGCTGAAGCATCCTTTGTTCGTGATGCCCTCCTCAACCCGGAAAGTAAATATACGGGTGATGATGAAGACGCCATGTATCTCGCCACATCACTTACGGCTGCTGGCGGGGACAACACGCGCATGACTTTGAATGTCTTTGTGATGGCTGCGTTATGCGAGCCAGAAGCATTCCATCAGGCACGCGCCGAGCTCGACACCATCTGTGGTAGTGACATTGAAAAAATGCGACTACCGCATGTGACAGATATGGAATCAATGCCCTACATGTGCGCCTTCATCAAAGAAGTCCTGCGCTGGCGACCAACTGTGCCCCTAATACCGCCACATCAGCTTACCGAACCCCAACTCGAATACGAAGGTTACAATTTCCCCAAGGGAACCAATTTCCTTGTCAACAACATTTCTGTCTGCTACGACTGCGTTGATCCAGATATATTCTGGCCCGAGAGATGGATCAATGGCCAGGGAACTGAATCAAACGTTATCCACAACTTTTGGGGGTTCGGTAGCGGACGAAGGATCTGTGTCGGTTACAAGATCGAACAGCATATCCTCTTCGTCGCGATTTCGAGGTTGATATATTGCTTTGATTATGCTGAGGTATGCTCATATTTGGCTCTTGCTTGCATTACGTGGTCGTGGCTATTTTTGGAATGTATACAAGCTGACACTATGTTAGAATGGTCCTTATTGCAGCACAATTCTAAATCACTGGAGTATGAAGGAGCCTTTTCCAGTCAAGGTCACACTGCGGAGTTCTGCACACGGGGAGTTGATTTTAAGGGAGGCATCTCTGAACGGATTAAAATAGGCTCAATGGGATTGTATTTTCAGCATCTATCCAATGAAAGACAACGAATACGTATGTACTTATTCAGTTAGTCACATTCAATATTCTCAGGAGTATCCGATGTCATAGGGGTTTTGTCTGTTCTCCCCCCGGCGGTCCACTTTTTCATCATGCGTTCTGCAATCAGCCAGGATGACACTATCCAAATTTGAAATTAGAACCGGCAGTAAGCTATGTAGTCTTACATGACCTGTGCTTGAGCTATTAGATTTTTTTCGCTTACTGTTTTTATCACGCTCGATGACTTATTAGAGTTTTTATTCTCGCAGCAGAGTCAGGGCCAATCAAGAAGTCTTCTGCCACCATATCTTTTGACCCTTCGGCACCATCAACGGTTCAATCTCAATGCCAACCTCACTAACGGTTCCTTCAGGACTGATCGAGAACTTAGCCCTCATTATTCGAACCTGGCCGTACCATGAGTACTTCAGAACCCAAAAGTCACCAGTAACATGTTGGAACTCCAAAATCAAGACAATGTCTTTGATAGCAGGTTCGAGTAATTGGGCGCATAACTGAGTTTGGCTGTCTTTCAAGGATGAAATATCAGGCTGACAGTTAGTGCTAATATTCAACGTGGGATAGGCATCATGCACATAGATGCCTTCGTAGGCATGAATTGGGAGGGTTAATGGAAGTTTCGGGTTCGGAATCTCAGGGTACAACTTCAAGATCGTATCAGGGGGAGCGTGGGTGCTATTGACGAATTTCTCAGCTCTGCCGTATGATGGTCAGTACAGCTCAGTATGTAACTCGCAGTGATGGAAAACTCACTGCTCGACCCAATCAAACCTCTCCTTTACTGGAACTTCCAAAAAGTCATCAATGGCTTGATATACCAGAACAATGGCCGCTGCACTCGCTGCAATCATGTGGTTCCCCAAAATGACTAGACCGAATTGGCGCTTAGGCAAGAAGACGACAAAACTGCCATATCCCTGAATCCCGCCTGTATGGGAAACAATTAGCTCTCCTTGGTAGACGTTCAGCACCCAGCCGAATCCATAAAGCGTCGATGACACGTCTGGACTAATGGGTTCTGGGGTCATAATAGTGTGACCGGACAAAATGGCAGCATATCCCGCCGGTGGAATGGGTGGGTGTCGATAGATCATGACTCTGATCCATTTAGAATAGTCAGTTACAGATGAAATGATATTCCCAGCTCCTCTTCCATTGTCTTGAAAGGCTAGCTGGGTATCAACTAACTCTCCAGCAGAGGTAGTGTGGTATCCGCGAGCAATATCCTTCCCCGCATTTTGGGCGTCTGCCATGGAGAGATACGTTTCAGTCATATTGAGGGGTTCCCAGATTCTCTCCCGTAGAAAATCTTTGAATGGCTGGCCGGTCACCGTCTCGACAAGATGAGCCGCAGTCATGTACATCAAATTAGAATACTGAAATTTGGTTCGAATCGGCGCCGTAAATGGCAGATATCGTATCTTCCGAACCGCTTGCTGAAGAGTAATGTTGGCGAACCATACCAAGTCATGAGCTGGAAGACCAGAACGATGTGACAGCAGATCTTCCACGGTCAGCTGAGTGGTCGTCCATGGATCCTGCAAGGCAAAGTCAATAGGAAGAATTTGATGAACAGGCGTATCCCACTGGATATCTGGATACCGCTCATTATCCTCTACGAGGAGCGCGATGGCTGCGGCGGTGAAGGCTTTTGTTGTACTGGCGCCAGTAAATAATGTGTGCTCAGACATCTCCCGGGAGGGATCAGAGAGATCTGGATGCCCATAGCCCTAAAGCTCCTCAATATACGAAGAAATGTAAGATACACATATATAGAAGCGAAAAGGAACCTTAGCTGACCATTCCTCCCCGTGCACAAAGGACACTGCGAGTCCTGGGACATTGAAATGTTCAAGGCACCAAGCAACTTGATCGTCGAAGGTGGGATCCCAGCTGAAGGCCTTCGGTGTTCCGAGGGGTTCTTGGTAAGCTGCAAGAACCGAAGAAGATAGGGCTAAAATGATAAGTCGATAGAGCATTTTCGACTCAGAGAAGCAAATTAACTATATTCTACAGAAACAGTTGAGATAGACTTGATACTATGTACGGATTATTTTGAATGCTGGAGCCTTGAGCTGGGGTTCGAAGATAAAGAATCAACAGCCTAGTATATCATGTGATCTAGGCAGGTAAAAGCAGGTAGTATATGGAGCTGTCTAGCTTAAGCTTCATATCTTAATTTTCTTCAAGTTCATATTATCTTTTATTCATTTTTACATACAACATTGACTCCTAGTACGGTTGAGGTCTCATAACTGTCACATACCTCATGGCGGCTATACTATACGCCCCTCGTGACGCCAAAGCACCTTTCTAAACTCCTCTACTTTAAGCCAGCCCCAACTCCCTGTAGAAAGCATCGGTCTTGGGCTCCCGGCCCAGGAATTCAGTCAGAGTCTTCATCTCATCCTGGCTGCCGCCCTTCTCGAGAACCGTGTGTCGGTAGCGACGACCCTCTTTGGGATTCATCGGGTCCGACTTGAAAATGGTGTAGAACATGTCCGTCGAGTAGACTTGCGAGCTAGAGAAGGAGTCAGATCTTGCTTCAATTCAAATTACTAGATGTATGAGTACTCACCTCAGGTAACCGTAGTATCCCGCATCGTAACCACCGATGAGATGACCGAATGTAGCCTCACCGTGACCCCATTCGTCGCCCTGACCCAGGACCTCAGGACCCTCAAGCTGGGAAATCTCCTTGCGCAGAGTGTTGTAGGCAGCAGAGACAGCAAGCTTTTCGGCAGCCTCGTGACTCTCTGGCTGGTGGACAGTCATGTCAAAGATACCAAAGTGAAGCTGGCGAAGGTTGAACAAAGCGTCGTTAACATGCTTCGTTCGGATCAGATTCTCAATCACATCATCCGGAATCAGCTCAGGAGGCTGGGGCTTTCCGCTGTTGTGCTCCTGCCATTCCTTGAGGTACTCCGGAGATATGGTCGAGTAGTGCTTGCTGAGAGACTTGAGCTGAGATGGGGTCCAGCACCAGTTCTCCAGCATCTGACTGGGCGCCTCGACGAAATCCCGCACGGTGTTCGTGCCATGGAAACGTGAGTAGATGGTCCTTGAGACGAGATCATGGATACCGTGCCCAAGCTCGTGGAAAAGCGTCACGACCTCGTCGTGCTTGAGGAGACTGGGCTTCTTGAGAGTCGGTTTTGAGAAATTACAGACCAGCGCGGTGGCCGGATAGTGACGGTTACCATCGGCGTCAATGAAGCCCTATATTGCAGTTAGTTAGTGTCCTAGGACGAAGAGCGATCAAACTGTAAACATACTGGCTGGATGTTGAAGTTAGCCGCATGGCCGTACTTGCCCTCCCTTGGGAACAGATCAAGGTACAGGTATCCGACGAAACCACTGCCCTCGCCTTCATCATCCCACACACTGAAGATTTGAACATCCTCGTGCCAGGTGACATCGCTGCCCTTGCCGGTTGTAGCAACCTTGTCCCGCTCCTCACCGGTAATCTCGACGAAGACGAGACCGAACAACTCCTCGAAGATCTTCAACATGCTGTCAATGGTCGACCGGAGAGGAAAATATTCAGCAATGAGCTGCTGATCCAGCTGGTAGTCTTTCTCCAGCATCATGCGATCGTAGAAACGGTGATCCCACAGGTAGTAGTGGCCATCAAACGTCTCTCCACGGGATTCCAGATCTGCCTTCTTCAGCTTCTTCAGTGCCTCTCTCTCCTTCTGGCCACCGGCCGTGAGTCGGGAGCGCAGGTCTCCCAGGAAGGAGTTTACAGTCTCAGGAGTCTTGGCCATCTTGTCTTCAACGCGGAATGCCGCATGAGTGGGATATCCCAAGAGCCGGGCAGCCTCGTCTCGCAGGACAATGGCCTCTTTGAACAGAGGAACGTTCTGGTTGCACTTGTTCTCGTTGGCAATCATGACACGCTTGCGCGTCTCTGGATTCTTTGCGTACTTCAGAGTCGGGAAAAGATCAGGGTACTTGAATGACAATCGAAGCTTGCCCTCATTCTCCGCTTCACCCTTCTTCAGCCCCGAAAGAACATCCTCGGGAACACCGTCCAGCTCCTCCGGAGTGAACCAGATCCCACCGTTCTCCTCGTTCAGGTTTTTCTGGAACTCAATGCTGATCTGGCTCAAACGCTTCTTGATCTCTTTGAAACGGTCCCGCTTGGGTCCCGCTGGAAGGCTCAGTCCATTGCGAACGTAGTCCTTGTGCTCCTTCTCCAACAATCTGCGAGACTCGGGGTCAAGAGTTTCGTTCTTCTTCAAGACCGCGTCGACCAGCTTGTAGACATCCTCACGCATAACCGACTCAATAGAGAAGTCGTCCATCAGTCTCTCTGCTTCCGTGGAGGCGTCCCGCACCTCCTTGTCGGTTGATACAGATTGGTAGAACCCCAGGATGTGCGATTCCAGAGCCATGACATTCTCGTCCCGCGCCAGCGGAACTAAGGTATTGGCAAATGTCGCAGACTCGGGCTTGATCTTTGCCACAAGGTCATCCTGCAACTTACGAGAGCTCTGGATCAGACGGTTGGTATCCTCAATGAGCGACTTGGGAGTTGCCGTGAACACCGGCGGAGCCTGCGGCGGTTTACGCAGCTTCTCTGGCGCCATGCTGGCTGTTGTGAGGGGTCTCAAGACACCTTGTCTAGTATACCACGTCGGAAGGTTTGCCACTGGTCTCCAGGACGGACGGACCTGGGTCAGGATGGCGGAGAGTCGAGAGGTTGGGGAGATGCGGAGAGGAGCCAGGATGAGGATGCCCACGACGAGGACGAGGAGGTGGAGGAGAAGGAAGCGACAGTGGAACGGAGACACGGTGATGACGAACCAAGGCAGCGATAGCACTGCAATACAATTGATTCGACAGTTGGGTCGGTGAGGGAGGGGAGTCTGCAACTACTCGTGCTACGGGGCGTCTTGGTGATGCATCGTGGCTCTGGCTCCGGCTCTGGACTCCGCACGCATCAACAATATCCCGGGCATAGCTCTTGCACCCAGATTGGAATTGGCAATAATTGATTCGGGTTTAGGCGTGTAGACTATATGGTATCCTCACTATTTCAACTTAGCAGTTATGTCTTCTGATCTTACAGACTTCCTGCTACACTGCTGATAGCTACAACGTTGTCGGGAGCATCAGTCCGCCCACGGAAAAGAGCACACACCATCCATGCAAGTCACCCCGCCATCTAGCACAGACCTGTCACCACCTTCATTTGGGGGAAATGAAAAGCACGGGATGCATGAAATGAGTGGCATTGGGCCTGCTGGCAGCTGTCTGTCAACTATTCCAGAATAGTAGCTCTACAGATAGGCTGCAAAGTCTACCGGGTCAACCTTCCAATGGCACTCGGACAAGGACGGTGATTCACGAACGCTAAACAGCATGATATGCATTTCGGCTCCGCTACAGCGGAGTACTGATCCTATCAGGTAACTACAGCAGGAAGTCCATTACTTCTTTGCATGGAGGCTCTACAGAGATCGCGACAGCTACTGATACGAGTACGAGTACGAGGTAATCAAAATCAACATCAGTCGAGCAATTGATATTCTTCATATCACTTTTTTTGTCATCTTCTCGGGTCTAATCCGTCCCCCTTCCCATGCCGGGATAAACATCTAATCTGCGAATGAAAGAAACCCCCCACGGGCCCCATGTGACACCAAAAACTCCAAACATATATCAGATCATTAACGCCAGGTCCCGAGTCACGAAAGAGCCGATTTCAATCCGTGCACCTGTGAACGAATGCGGATTGGCCCTCGCGGACTCTCAGGGCAGGAAAAATACATAGAAGGGAGGAGGGAAATGCTCGAATGCAGACGTCGTCGTTGTACAATCCTCGAGGAATAAAAGGGAAAAGAAAAGGGAAAAAAGCGCATTGCAGTCATCAAAGTATTTATGCAGCATCGGCGGTAGGAATAGGCTCCGGGATCTTGGTAACCTGCTCGCCAGCGCGGACGATCCGCTTACCAAAGTCGTCGCGGACATACTCGCTGTTCTCCTTCTGCGTCCGCTTCCAAACCTCAACTTCACAGCCGCCACGGATGACACCGACTCTCATGGTGGAGAGCAGATTGTGGGCAGCATTGGAATGGTAGTAGATACCACCGTTGAACATGGCGGTTGCATCCTTGCCGATACCAGACTGGATCATAGCCTTACCACCAGGGTGATCCTTGATAAAGTCGGTCACATCGTGGACGACACCAGCAACCGAGATCAGGCCACGGCCGTTCTTCGTCTGCTCCACGTACTCCTCCCATTCCATGACGGGCAGCTGGTCCAGAGGAGTACCCCAATCCAGGGTGGCGCGCTTCTTGTCGAGCTTCTTCTGCATCTGCTGGAGACGGCCCTTCTCGATCTCGTTGGCACGGAACATCTTCAGGTCGTATGCGAGGCCGAGCTGCTTCCAGATCCAGATGCACCACTTGGTGGGGTCATACTGGTGCCATTCGATGGCGTTGCGGTAGTCGGATGGGAACTCGTGATGGAAGTTGTGGTATCCCTCGCCGAGGGTGAGGAAGGCAGTGATGACGTGGTCACGAGGGGAGTTGCGGTCGTCGAAGGGCTGTTCTCCGATGTAATGAGCGACGGAGTTGATACAGAATGTGGCCTGCTGGACGAAGAAGATACGCAGGATACCGGCGTAGATGAAACCACCCCACCAGTCACCCCAGCCCAGACCAGCAACACCCATGGGGAAAAGGAGACCCATGACGAGGAGGACCTTCAGATAGTTGCGGTGCTGCCACACGACGACAGGGTCCTCATTGAGGTCGGAGATATCGGTACGGCCAATGCGCTTGGGGTTCTGCTTCATGACCATCCATCCAATGTGAGAGTAGAGCAGACCCTTCCGGACTGAATAGGGGTCCTTGTCAGTGTCGGTATAGCGGTGGTGAGCACGGTGGTCGCGAGACCACCAGCGGATGGAGCCTTCGACGGCACCGCCACCCACGGCAGCCAGCCAGATTCTCAAGGGGAGTGTTGCAGAGTAGGATGTGTGAGACCAGAGACGGTGGTATCCTATATCAAAACCCGCTGTTAGCCAGGATCTTTTCCTCCAGAAGCTAGGGTCCCTATCCTGTAACACCACGTACCTGCTGTGATTCCCAGACCAGTCCAGAAATAGTAGAGGATAGCCCAGATGGCGGTCTTGAGCTGCAGGGGTACCCAGATGGCCTGGATACATCCATACATTGGAATTCCGATGATGAGGATGACATTGAGCCAGTTGACATGCTTATGCCAGTTCTCGCGAGTGATGGCCGTATCAGCAATATGGACCTTCTTGGTCTCCACGGGCCGCGGCCGCGCTGCTTCCGCGGGTTTGGCAGACATATTGATGGAGCCCCTTCTTCCGATAACGGTCCTGCGTTCGAAGAGAGGAGGACGGGTGAGAAATGGATGAGCTGAGAGAGGATGAGAGGAGGAAAAAAAAAAAAAGAACCAGAGGCGGGCTGAGCCAGAAAAATAAGTAATGAAGCCGTCAAACGTTGAGGCGGGGAGGACAAAAACTGATCTGGAAGGCGACCACCCCGGGAGCTCCACCTGGTCTGGGCAGTGTTGGGGCGGGCTGGCGCGAGCTGGGGATCAACCTGAGACTGTTCAACGTATTGTGGTTCTCCCCGATGATGTGAGGATGAGAGCAGCAAGCATGTGGGCTGATGAAGGGGATCGAAGCAACCGAGAGCGCTTTCCCACCAACCGATCGCGCGTGTTCTGGCGGATGAGCATCTGTCTGGCGGTGATGGGCCATCTGCTGCCCTCTCTCAGCATTTCACCATGTCTGCCAGTGGCCATCGCTGGGCTCGTCATTCCGCCGACGCTACCTCTTGCCTCCGTTGGGTCCAGCATCCCCAACGTTTTTACTTTTGCGCGGGCGGTCAGATATCCGCTCATGCTGATTGGCTGCCCGCCAGGACCCTTCACGTTCCGGCTGGGAAGTGCCCACCCGGTCGAGCTTCCAGAAGACTGCAAACTGCAACCTGCAAACTATACTAAGTAACAAGTCAGATTACTCGATCCCACGGCGACTGTCTCCGACCGCCCGGGTGGACAACGCTTCCGCATCCAGTCAGCAGCAGAGATCATCCCTCGCGGCCCTGTCAGCAACCAATTCCTCTCAGACATCCCCCCGGATGATATGGCGATCCAACTATGGGCCGAGGCAGTCCTCAGTCACGCTGGTCCTCTGGTGATACTCCTAGATAAGATCCGTGTGGCGTCTCGCTCCCCAACATTTTTGCTACTTGCGTTTCCCGCCTTCTGGCCACGCCACTTCTCCCTCCATCCGCTCACGTGACCGGCGCTGATCGTCAGGGTCTTCAGCGTGGGCTGTCGCGGAAGGGAAGGTCAACTCTGGATTAACCGCTAGATGACCGTTGATCGTGGATGCTGAGGTGCAGTCAAGGGATGGCGGTGGCCCGGATCAGCGCAGCATCTGACCGAGGAGGCTGCAGTCACCGTCGCATCAATCGTTGGGAGGACGGTCATCCTGCAGCGAGCACGTCCAAATGCCCTTACCGCGCGCCCTGACTTATGCAGCCCTTGTCGCAGATCACTGCAGTGCCAGACTCTGCGCCTGGAGTCCCATGGCACCAGGGCACAATGCCCCCGTGTAACTCGCCCCTCGAGCGATTGGACGTCGACGGAATCTGCGGACAACGAATCAGTGGGATCCAGAAATAAAAATATCTGATCCCGCCCAGCCTCGCGGATCCACGCGGTCTCAGCCCTAACTCAATTCCGACGAACCCCACACGGGCCTCGCGGGAACCGCCTGATCGGGTTTAGTGCGGTCCTGTGGTCCAGGAGAAAAAGGAACGAGTCTGACAACCCATTATGGATAAAGGAAGAAGGGATGACCTCGTCTCGCTTGGGGGCTCACAGTGCGGGGGAAACGCGCAACCAGAATGTGATGACATGCTGTACAGACATAGCATCGAGAGGTGGTCAACCCTTGCGATGAGCATCTCACCGGCGTTTGCTCGATCGATGTGAGGGCCGGTGGAGAGGTGCCGCGGATTGTCAGCAAGTCTCACTGTCCTCCAATAGGTTCTTGCCTCGTCATCTTGTCACAGAAGGGAGGTTAGGCTTCATTCGAGAACTCGTCCCTCTACTCCATAACTCAACAAGATAGCTTCCCAACAGCCGTGTTCAGGAGTGCTCCAAGTGGCCGTCATCCGACCTTCGTCGGCTCACGAAGGACTCTCCTCGAAAGCAAGAAATCACCAATGCTGCCAGAGTGGTTCAACTTCCGTGGCAGATGCTAATCATCGTGCCTGATCTTTCTGCCATGTCGACGAGAGCCATAATATGCTGTCTACACGGACCCGTATCGGCCTCCTGAAGACTCTCCGCCCAATGGGAAAGTCCACAAACACCGTCCCATACTATCCAGCCGACATGATCTGGGTTCTCTTTCCTCTGCTCTTGTCACGTGGGCCTCTTAATGAGCACAAAGATTACATATGATGAGAAAAAAAATCATCTGGAGTTGTGTGGGAGCTTAGGCTATTAATATCCAATGCAGGGCCACGTGCCTACCAGCAATTCAAGGACCTGCGTCACGGATAATATACACTGCCAGCATCTCACAAGCACCGACTTCATCAGCCAACACCTCTATTGCGGTTCCTACCGGGCTGCCGTGCTCTCCCCTGGAGCACCTCGAACGGTCTGCTCTCTAAGCAGCCCCATCGCGAGATACGGTTGCCTCCGCCCGAACGTGGTCTTTGCCGTCGTCTTTTTGCTCTGGAGAGCACCAAAGGTCATTACAAGAGCAATTATCGTGCTTCCTCCCAGGACCGGCTAGTCGTTTACGGGTTGCGGGAAGTCTATTGGACCTGTTGTGGGTATCTCGCGATAAGCATCACAGGGGCCGTCGGAGGTCTCCAGGGTGCGACCAACGCGACCAACTTGACGTCCTTTGGGGGGATTCTGTCGCGTGAATAGCGACATCGAGAGTTCTCACGTTGAAGAGTTGCCACCGCGCAGAGGGTCTTATCTTTGGATGCCATTCTCACTCACCATTCGTCCATCCGTAGGCCTCACTCGTATTGCCGGGATCTGACCTTGTAGACTGCATCAACATCGTAACTAGTTCAATACGACCGATCATTAGTCATTCGTGCAACAGAGCCATCGGAAGCGCCCGATGAAAGCTGCGATGACTAGCCTGGGAGTGTCAACGCTTCATCTCTTATCTCAAGGGCGCCCCGCAGATTTTGCGATAGAGATTGATAACGCGGCGCTGATTGGCGGGCAGCGAAAACGGTCTGGACTACGCGAGCCCGGGGCAGACTCCGCCCCCGGTCTGTCTTGGCCGGGTAGGAAAACGACTGGCAAGAGGCACGCTAATCGCATTAAATTTACTCGATTCGATTCTATCTTCATATCGGAGGCGGAGATAGCTACATGGGAGGTATCAGGACTGCAGATTCCATATAAGGGGGTGGGCACCATCGGGACCCGATCAATCTCATCGTAGTTGGACGTCCCAGTAAGAGCGTTCCCTGTGCGACGCTACTGTCGCTTTGTTTCCACGACCGACCTCCTGTGGAGAAATCTCTGCTCCTCCATCAAAACAACTGAGGCTCGAGGGAAAAGACAGTTAGTCTCCATGGAGGGACCAGATCAGATCGGCCCCGATATGGGACCGAAAAGAACCTGGGCAGACTCGCTCAGAAAAGTCCGGAAAACTTTCACCTCCAAGTAAGTGGCGCGCGATGGCTAGACCATGGGGGGTTCGACAGTTGCACACATGCTAAACCAGTATGCCAGAGATGGACTCATTGGAGATTATGACTATGCATTTCTCTTTACGCCCAATATTCCTTTCATGAAGAAGGCTCGTCAGTCGGCACCCTTCTTTGGGCTGAACGATAAGATGCCGGTCCTGCTGGCCTTGCTACTGGGCCTGCAACATTCGCTGGCCATGCTGGCTGGTGGTATGTATCCATTTCTCTCAACACGCAGCATGCACACTCAAGGACACAGAAACTAATATCTGGCAGTCATCACTCCTCCCATTATTCTCGCGAGCTCTGCAAACTTCACCACAGAAATCTCCCAGTATCTCGTGTCAACCTCCCTGATCGTATCAGGAATCCTCTCGGCCATCCAGATCACGCGCTTCCATATCTGGAAGACCCCTTATTTCCTGGGGACCGGTCTGATCTCCGTGGTTGGAACCTCCTTTTCCATCATCCCCATCGCAACCGGCGCGCTGTCCCAAATGTACAAGACAGGATATTGTCCCGTCGATGCAGCTGGCAAGTCGCTACCCTGTCCTCATGGTTACGGGGCCATCCTGGCAACGGCTGCGCTATGTTCCCTGCTGGAGATCGGCCTCTCGTTCACGAGCACGAAGGTTCTCAAACGCATCTTCCCACCGCTAGTGACCGGTCCCACGGTCTTGCTGATCGGAATCAGTCTGATCGAGACTGGATTAAAGGACTGGGCCGGCGGTTCAGGTGATTGTAGTGATGATCCGGCCGCCCGTGCCCTCTGTCCGAGTGCAACCGCTCCCCATGCCCTGCCATGGGGCAGCGCGGAGTTCATCGGTCTGGGATTCCTCGTCTTCGTCACCATCATTCTCTGTGAGCGGTTCGGCTCTCCCATTATGAAGTCCTGTGCCGTGGTTATCGGTCTACTGGTCGGGTGCATCGTCGCGGCGGCGTGTGGATACTTTGATCGCTCTGGGATCGATGAAGCCCCAGCGGCATCCTTCATCTGGGTCCATACGTTCCCGCTAAAGATCTATGCTCCGCTGATCCTACCGTTACTGGCCGTCTACCTCGTGCTGATGATGGAGTCTATCGGTGATGTGACGGCCACCTGCGATGTTTCTCGACTGGAGGTAGAGGGTGAAATGTTCGACTCTCGCATCCGAGGAGGTGTACTCGCGGATGGTTTCAACGGTCTGCTAGCTTGTCTCTGCACGATCACACCCATGTCGACGTTCGCCCAGAACAACGGTGTCATTGCGCTGACTAGATGTGCCAACCGGAAGGCAGGGTATTGCTGCTGCTTCTTCCTCATTGTCATGGGTGTCTTCTCCAAATTCGCTGCTGCGCTAGTCGCTATCCCCGACTCAGTCCTGGGTGGAATGACCACCTTTCTCTTCTCCTCCGTCGCTATCTCCGGTATCCGTATTATGTCCACTGTGCCCTTTACCCGTCGCAACCGCTTCATCATGACAGCCTCATTTGCCGTTGGCATGGGAGCAACTCTCGTCCCTGACTGGTTCTCCTACTTCTTCACGTATTCAGGTCCCAACAAAGGCTTAACGGGTCTTCTCAATGCCATTGACCTCATCATGGAAAATGGTTTCGCCATCACAGCCTTCCTTGGTCTGATCCTCAACTTGTTTCTTCAGGAGGAGCCGGAAGACGACGCGACCGTCTTCACAGCCGATCTCGCAGACACGACGGATGACCAACGCGAGTGGGACCAGATCCGTCACCACGAAGCTCAGGAAACTAGTGAGAAGAGTACAGGGACGGATCTGGAGGCTCCTCCTGACAAGGGCCCTGGATCAGCATCCAATCCTCTCACACTCTAGAAGTGTCTTCACGACTGTGTAATTATTTTATGGGCTGCTGGTTGAGCACTGTGCTCCCAGCCATTTCTCGGGCGTTCTATTTTCCTTTTCTAGATATCCATTCCGTCGGCAACATGGGAATAAATATAGACCGTTGTGACTTTTACATATTTTTTGGGACTCTGTAACGACATCTGTACACATAATACACCATATATTACTAAAATCCTACCCAAAAAGGGGTATTATCCTTCCAGAAAGTCCCCAGCATTTCATCATACATTATTTCTATAGTTAAAAAGGCACTTGTGCTTATCATCCACCCTACACAGGCGGATCACCCGGCTTAAGCATCTTGATATAGAGATGCTCCCCTTCCTCCAAAACAGTGACCGGGTCATTAACACGAAGCGTGAATTCTGTTTTCATCGCCAAAAGTCAGTTACTCTCACATAAGTCATCATTATCATTAATTCTATCCTTAATCCAGGCCAGGAATGAACGAAGGGAAACTCACCCTCCTTGCTCGGAACAAGCTGCATTCCCAAACATGCGTTCGTCTTATCCCCCGCATCGATACATCGGAAGCTCTTGAGCATCTTATCCGGCTGAGAGGGATGGCGGATACCCGTGTCGGGATCGACGTTGGGAAGACGACAGCGCAGTGTTCGACACACGGTGTGGATTTCCACGCCCTCGGATTCTTTCTTCAAGTCCTTTTTGATACCATTTGCGCTTCCGTTGAGGCTGCTACCACCGACGCGGATCCTCTTCCATGAATCTTCCGCGTATGCAGGAGGTCCCTCGATGATAATATTCGCGCGAAACCGCCGCACACTTAGGTACGGGATCGCGAACGCACATCGCGCCGCGACATCTCGCACGCTGGATATGTTGAGCAGGTGCAGAGGATACGCGTCCGCGAAGCCGGTACGAGGCTGGAAGCCGAGTTGTTCTTTGCGTGGTGCGTTGCGGAAAATCAAGCGCGAATGCGCAAGAGAGATGCGGAAGAGGGTCAAAGGTGGAGAGGCATTATCAGGGGAGAGGAAAAGTCGAAGTGAAGCAGGGAGATGATGTCCATAGTCAAAGCCATGGGGGAAGTCCTTCCAAAGTCGAACTGGTCGGAGGGGATAATTGGCCATTTTATCCGCGGGTGGATTGATAGGGACGCGGAACGAGCGTTCTGACGAGCAGAGACGCAACGCAATGCCCAGCTTGATGATCTGATCCCAGAATCGATTGTTCGAAGTCCTCGGATAACGAACAATCATCACTCCGCCGGATTTCACCTCCTCCAAATCAGGATGATAGTCCCTGAGAGTAGGATCCGGAATCCAAATCTCCGGCCTGATGAGCGCGAGTCTGCTGAACCGTCCATCGCGCATCGTCTTGAACTCCCATCGGGGCGCCTTCTCCTCTTCGCTAGCATCAGCGCGGACGTTCTTGGGCGTCAAGTACTCCGCGAAGCAGAATTGTCGATCATAGATCAAGCCAGTAGGCACGACGTCTGCGACGGAGAGTTCGATCCCAGTGCAGCTTTTGATGGGATAGGCGAATAGAGCTTTGATGCGGTAGTTTGAATAGCTGCTATTCCCATTTGCTTGGTCACCAGCAGGACGGGTGTATTTGGAGTCATATTCGTCGGAGATATTGCTTTCTCCCGGATCCAGGCCGAGGCGTCGACATCCGTTGGGGAGATGTTCAGTTGAGCTCCATCGTAGCAAAAGAAAAATTATAGGTGCGATGCAGAGAACATATGGTAAGAGATGCGAAATTGAGGAAGTCAATGCGTCGAAGATCACTTTCATTTTCACGTATGGTGTATATATTTAAGGCACGTGCCCTGCGCTCTTCCCACCAGCTGAACGATGACGAAATATCAGTCGAAAATAGAACAAAGTTGATTCATGATGCAATTATTTCTAGGAAAATTTATATAAGCATTGTATAAAACAGAGAGAGAGCCCGAGGTAATTCAAAACGCGAGGTCAATAAGTGAGCCGAACTCGGGACTGCGAAATTCGGCGCTCGGCTCAAAAATTGACTTTACGAAGCGCGGAGCGGGAGGCCGAGACGAGACCACGCGCGCGGAAGTTTCCCCAGCATTTCCCCGCCTACGCGTTCCGCTCGCTATCTATGCTATCTATTTTTCTTGTTCGCAGGCCACAATTATGATGAAGGATTGTATTTCTTACATTTCTTATTAATTAACGAGCATAAACGGATTAGAATTGTTTCGGTTTTTATTCAAGCCTTGTGACTCATCTTATGTCGATAATGACTTCTCAATGTCGCTTTCAACATGACCACACAAGATATCACTAATCTCTCCAGTCCGGAGATCCGTGAGCGTTCATATCCGTCATAATAGAGGAGAATCTATGCTAACTTCTACCAGATCGCGTGATCTCCCTTCCAGCATCGCAGTCACTACGAGCGTCCACGGCGTCAGCTGGCCCTGGCGCGCTCCCAACGGGTCTGGAACGACTCGATGAGGCATTGAGCCTGCCTAGTCTGGGGGTCTTGTCCTCAACTCAAGGCCAGCGACCCAAGGGGATCCCACGGGGTCATGTCACTGAAGTTTTTGGTCCACCTGGAGCTGGGAAGACTTCCTTGGCGTAAGTTTTGTCTTGGACTTGAGTTTGTGTTAGTCAGTCTGATGGTTGGCGTTGTAGAATGAAGACGGCAGTGAATGCTTTACGGGCTGGAGAGAAGGTTGTTTGGATAGGTTTGTCTTTTTTGCTTTTTCTATCAGGTGGGCTTGGTTGACTTTGGTCAGATACCGGATCTCCAATTCCTACGCCTCGTCTACGAAGAATGTTGGAAAAGAGTATCAGCGCAGTCGAAGAGGACGATTCCCCATCTTCCGAAACCAAAACAGTCAATGATCTTATTGAAAATCTGGTCTACTTCCGAGCTCAATCTCTCCCCCATCTCCTAGCACTACTAGTGCATCCTCCCAAAAACTTCCCTCCTGAAGGAACAGCACTTCTCGTCATTGACACAATATCCGGGCCCTTTCCCTCATACTTCCCTAACGTTACAGAGCTCAAGTCTCGTCATTCACAAGGCAAGATCGCCGATAACCAGCAGCTGCAGTGGCTTCTGAATCGGAAATGGAACGTTACCAGTGACGTCGGGAGCCATCTGACGAAGCTAGCGGCTATCAACCGCATGGCTGTACTGGTGCTGAATCAGACACATACGAAGATCAAGGGTCAGCCGCGCCCGACACTTTATCCTGCCTTAGCAGGTGGTTCGTGGGAGACAGCTATCTCTTCGAGAGTCGTCCTTTATCGTGATTGGCCCGAGCCTGAAATGTATGAAGACATGGATGGATTTTCAGCCAGAAAAGTGAGGTTCGCGGAAATTATGAAACGTTCTGGCAAGGTCCAGAATATGAGGAATGAAGACGATATTATTCCGTTCTTCATTGAGGATGTGAGTATCATACCCTCCCCCCTTTGGTATTAATCTAAATGATGCTAAATTATCCTCAGGATGGGTTCCGTGAGCTGGTGAAGAGACCAATTCTACCTCCGTCAAGCGCCATCAATAACACTAGCGGTGCGCCCACTCCAGCAAAGCCCCGAAAAAGGAAAGTCACCGAGATTGCAGACAGCGAGGATGATCTTGAATCCGACGGAGACTACGGCTGGATTGAGAGCGACGATGCGGGTCTTCTTGCGAAAGAAGATAAGAATGCTGCTGAGGATCCCGATCGCTAGTATTGGTCCAGAGAAATACCTCACGCTGACAACCTCGGAGGAGTTTTCTAATGCTTCCCGTTGCTGAGGAGCGGATACCCGCATTTTTGG
The DNA here is from genome assembly GCA_029606265.1 of Paecilomyces dactylethromorphus. NCBI lineage: Eukaryota > Fungi > Ascomycota > Eurotiomycetes > Eurotiales > Thermoascaceae > Paecilomyces > Paecilomyces dactylethromorphus. The sequence continues at coordinate 1,765,529 of JAPVCE010000027.1, forward strand.
TGTGGGAGAAGTTTTTGTCGGGGGATAACACCTAGACTTGACCATCAGGGAATCTGCTAAGTTGCTGAGGGACGAGTGACTTTTTCCACCATTTGCGGCACTGCAGAACCGCGAAGGCGTACCGCAACGACTATTCCTCAGGAGCCATCCGAGGTAGATGGACGACCAAAACAGTCTGGTTCAGGATCTATTCTAGCCGAGTGGGTCAGTCAATTGTTGCTGTCCACGGCTCTCGGCACTTCTTGATCTAATGTGTCAGAGGATTGATATTCGACACTGGAGCAAAGACCAAGATACATTGTGCTGTGTCATCACAACAGTTAATGCTCTTCTGGATCCTTTCTTCAGAATCAGACAGTCACGAAAGTGATACTGTGCAGAATGGACTGGTCTGGATTGAAGGCCCTGGGATAATTCTAGCCTTTTCCCCAAGGCCTCGAAGCTATTTGTTCTTCAGGACTGCCATAAGGTTCATGAGATGGCTATTGGAGACGAACCTCGCTAAAGGTTAGAGGATATTTTCCCAATTCGAAAAAGCTTCTTCTGGTAGTTCCAGGACCTTTCTGTGAGGACTAGACCAGATAGATCTAGCTCGTTACGCACTCTAGTCCACAGGCAGAATACAAAACTACAGTCACCCTTGCCCACTACAGAATTCAATACTTTACCATGTTAGTATTATTCGTACTCGTCAAGTGGATCTTACACTATGGGGGAAATATCCACGTTTAGTCCATAACTATAGAGAGGGCAACCGGATAGCCTCGAGAGAACCATATCATACACAGTAATTATACTTCATTCCACATAGTCTGAACCTCCCATCCTAGCTAGCTCGAAGTCGAAATAACGATTTATATTAATAAGTAAATGAACGAGATGGTTTATCCAGATAGAGAAATAGAATAAGTCCAACTTATCCAATTAATCTGCATCGGATACAATTTTCATCGCACGAAAATAAAAAGTACGGAAACGTAAGTGCATCAAACACCATTTTTCTACGAGAATTCTCTAGCGTAGAGCTCAATTGCCACAATGGTGCTTCCTCCACTATAGCTAATTAAGAGAATCTTCGTCAAGGATATATATAATCTTTCTAGCGAGATATATATCAGCATCAAGAGAAAAACATTTATGCTTACCTTGACCATAAAAAAACCTACTATATATATTATCTAAGGTGGATTCAGCTAATTAGCCAAGTGCTCTTTCTTTTTCCATACGACTGTCTGAGTGGTCTAATATAATACAATACAATATAACATAATAAGCTTAGATCAGTTACATATAATTCACAAAACTAGCTATATTCATAACATATCATACTATGGAAGGCCCCCATACTCCTATGAGAGATATTATCCTTCATCTCTCGATGCTTTCTCCGTTTCTCACGCATGATACAGACAAGATAGCCATGACGATGAAATACCTCTAGCTATATTAGCTCTACGCTAAGATATGATCTGCATCATAATACGAGATGGGCTCGGACCCTAGAGTTCGGATCTGATCTGATCTGAGGTGAGATATAGATGAGTCAATCTGGATGTATTATTCTTGGGTCTATTCATAACTTTGTTATACTATACTATGCTATACTATGGTAATTTGCATACCTCACACCATTCCGCTCAAAGATCAGTGAGCACGTCAATTGAGATATCTTATCCTTGCACTTCTTGGCTCTTGCTTTTGCTCGCTAGTAGGCTATTGCCTCGTAATGGTTAGAGAATTGAGTTCGACATCTAAGGATGGTGTTGCAAGATTGATATTGGGCAGGATATAGTAGGTTCGGAGAATTTTCCTATTCCCTGTCCCCTGCTCCCTTTTTCCAGGGAGTTTTATTGGAGTTCTCACACACTTGCCCCATAGAGAAAGCTCCGCAAGGGGGTCAGGTAATTATTTGCTGAGGATCGAAATGGCAGCTTGAGCGGTCGAATGGGCGGGGATATATTAATAATGAGTAGTTGAGAGGAGGAGAAGTAAAGTACAGCGTTCGTCACGGCTGATATGAAACTATACCCTACATTCTCTGTCGTCGACGCTATGTATGGAAATATAATCCATAGTTCTCAGCAGCCATACTCACTAATTCCCATCGCCATATAACAACGAACCCCATCTTACTCTTACAAACTACATAATCAGCACAAATCCAAAGACATACCAAAAAGAAATCATTCAAAACCCCACAATCCAACCCTCTCTCCCCCCTCTTCTGGGGACCTCCACGTCCATGTCCCCGTGACATGACATATTGGACATGACCTGACATGACATGCTTCGGGCCGACCCGTGGTGGCTTTCGACTAACGACAATAGGACGAAGGAATGACCGCCCGGCTTTCTTACCGAGGCGGGCTCGGAAATCTTGCCCTAAGTCTGCTTTGGGAGGGGGGGGAAAGTGAGGGGTAAATTTTTATGACTTGTGAGAATGTGTGTGGTTTGAGTCGAGGGATGGTGATGCTGGTTTTATGGGGTTCTTTTTCCTGATTCTGTGCCGTACTTGCGAAATGTAGGGGGTGTGGGATGGATGGCAGACTGCGATGATCATGATGAGTGTTTGTGTCTTGGAGGTGGGTTATGGTTGGTCGGGTGGATGGCTGTGATTGTGTGTTCGTAGGGTTTATCCTGAAGAGGTGACATTCCAAGTCCTCGCGGATGTATCTGGTGGAAGAAGAGAGTTGAAGTCTTGTACCACCGTTCATGAAGGATGTTTATCACGTGCACGTCCCCGGACAGCCACAGCCACTCCCACTCCGACTCCCAGTCAAGTCTGGCCGATAAGCGAAGGATCTAGACACGCCACGAGCCCGGAGCAGGTCATACGTCCCCCGCCTATCGCTGCACGTTGGATGTGATCTCCTCCTGGTTTGTCACTTGACGACTCGTACGATCCAGCAATGTGAGAGATCGAGGTTCACGTATTTCCCAGATTGGTGTATCAGCCCGAACCCGATTCCGGTTATGCGTTCGTACCCTCGTACCCTCGTCCACCCTCGTACAGGATAAAGTCTGGGATGGCATCGGCTACGGCATCGGCATGTGCAGCAGAGCAGCAGAACCGAACAGGAGAACCGAACACCAGGATAGGGCATCATCCATCATCGCCAGAATCAGCTGATCCCGAGCGACACCGCACACCCCGCTCGGAGTCCCCCGTTGTCGATGCTGGACGAACCGCAGGCCAGTGGTACCCCGAGGGACCCTGACGCTCATCCTGGATCGACGGATATGACAGATGCAACTAACGGTCGCACCCCCTGCAGGTTGAATGCACGGTGGTGCGGCCATGTGTTCGAGGCCTGGTCCGATGCATTGCGTGGTTCGGATCGCAATCGCAGGAGCTCCGTGGGGGGAAGCTTGGGCGGAGCTTAATAGAGGGGTATTATTGATAATAATACTAGAGGGACTATAGTGCACGGGAATCATAATATACGGTATAGTAGAGTTATAGTGCCAAGAAAGCGGCGCGAAGAGGCAGTTTCGAGATTAGGTAATCCATCGATTTCTCTTGTAGTTATCTCAAGAAGAGGCTATAGTTCAAAAACATAATCGAAATGAAAAATAAACAAGCAGATCGGAGGAGCAGGCCCGCCGGCTGAACAGTCAGATCGCAGAGAAAAACACCCTCTTCTCCACTCCCCGGTCAGGTCACCCACCCGCGGAAATTCCACATCGGGTGCCATCTTGCCCAAGCCTCACCGGACGTACCCACTCCGATCCAGTCTATAGCGCAAGTGCTGCTTTTCCTTGCGGAACACCAAACCCATTACATTCCCCGCAAAGTGTGTAACGTTAAAAGACAACGAGAGGGATATATGTTCGTGATAAAAACAGGAGAATAGAATTAGAGCCGACCCATGCGGCCGAGGAGAGGAGAGAAACAAAAAGGTAGTTTGAGATTTGGGGGTGTCACTCTAAAAGGCGTAGCAGAAAAAGGGAGACGGAATATCCTGCAGATAACAAACGATGAAGAACCAAAAAACCAATCCGTCTATATTGCAATGGACTCCGTCCAACCATCCAGCCGACACCAAGCAGGTATGCCCGTAAACAGTACCGAATGCAAAACAAGTCTAATCGTGTCGTGGCGCGTGAGGTGTGTGAGTAGTGATGTTTCGAACCGATCCGATCCGATCTAGAATCGGTCGCTCAAGTCACCTCCAACAATGGAGGCGGTGGCGGAGGAAGAACCCGACGAGAAGCCGCTGCCGGGGTTCAACATGTCCTGCACGGCAACTTTGGGAACTTGCGGCACGGGCAATTTTCGCTGGGTGCCATCCGGTCTCGACATGATATCACTGATGCTGGGTCCGTAGGCGTGCTGGTTGCTCGTGTAGAGATTGGGACCTTCTGGAGACGGCTCCATCGGGGCCAGCGCGGGAGTGTGCTGCAGGGACAGGTGTCGGATGGACGGCAGATGCAGGTCACTCGAACCAAAGGGCCTCAGACGCGGAGAGTGCGCGGGCGTGGCTAGAGGAGTGTGGTCTGGTGTCGGGGACAGAGAGTCGTGCGAGAAGGTCGGAGAGGATGGAGCGGTCGAGTTGGGCGAGTTGGGTCGAGATCGCTTGACCCGGTGGCCGTAGCCGTCCTCCTCCTCGGTCGAGTGGGAGCGGCTCATGTTGTGGGAGATGGCATACGCAGACAACGATGGCAGACGACCACTGCTGTGGTGATGACGGCCAAATAGATGGTGGTGACGGGAACCGCTGCTGTGGTGATGGTGGTGGTGATGGAATCCCGGGTGGTCGTCCCGCTCGACCTGCGAGGCGGCCGTGGCCAGCAGGTTGATATCCATGCCCGAGGACGCCCGATCCGAGTTGCGAGCATACAGACCGGAGCGCATATGCGAGGCATAGCTGGAGTACGAATGCGGGGGAGAAACATCCGGGGATCCCACCTGGGAGACCGGTGCAGATCGGGTAATAGGCTTGCTGGGAGGGGGCATCATGGAGCCCGGACTCGTGATAGCACTCTCCTGGCCAGCTGCAGCCGCTGCAGCCGCCGCGATGTGCTGCGCCTTGTTACTCCGTCTCGAGTTGGGGTTATTGTGAATGCGCGAATGCCGGGTCAGCTCGTCAGAGCGGCTGAAACGCTTTGTGCACCCGGGGTACTGGCAGGCATGGGGCTTCTCGCCGGTATGCGTTCGAATATGTCTGGTCTGATGCTCAAGGCGGTGGAAGGCTCGATCGCACAGCGGACACTTGTAGGGACGAGGGAGATCCTGGCGCACTTCTTCCGTGGCCGGACGAGCACCCTTCATGAGGGGCGGGAGCAGACTGACCGTCGAGGCCATTGTCGCGCTCGTCTGTTCTGCAGGCGAGACCGGTTCGCTCGTCGTCCCCAGCACTGCGGCGGGGCGTTCAGCTTCTGAGGTATCTTGGGGGTTCAGTAGATTCGAAAAATCCACTGCGGACGCCGGCGACGGCATGTGAAAGGACCTCCAGCGGATTCACAACCGGCGAGCAGGACAAGACCGTATAGATATGTCCTTGCGAAGCGGGGAGGACACAGGAACGAGCTGAGGGGGGCAGATGATCGCACAGGATGACTGTCGATCCGTGTAATCTCTAGAGCGATTCCCGTAAGGAGAGGTCGATCTAGGTCAGCAATTGCGCCAGCGGCCGCGGAAATTCCGAGTCTTAATAAACCGAGGGCTCTTCACGGGGCCGTCGGGTGGACTCAATCGACGGTGCGGATAGATCGCGGTGGACCGGAGATATGGAAGGGTAGAATAGGACAGCACTGGATTGGATTGAATTGGATTGGAATGGAATGTGAGGTGAGGGAGGAAGGACGAAGGGTGGAACAGGAGCAGAACCGGAGAGGAATCTGGAGAAAGATGATCTGGGGGAGGCGTAGATGTAAGGAAGACGGAGGAAGGGAGGAATGGAGGGGAAGAAGAGGGCGCCGGAGAGAGTTCGGGGGAAGAGAGGGGGGGTATCCGAATCGGGGGTTGCAGGTGAAGAAATGAGGGTGGATATGGGAGGGTTTAGTGTGTGGGGGAGGTCCAAGACTGGGGGGCGAAGCAGGACAGAAAAATTCAGTTAGACAGAAAAAAAAGGGTGCGTCGTCTTGCTCTTCTGGGCGTTGCCCCCCTTGGGGATGTTCACCGGGGGAAGAGAACAAAGAGTATCTCCCGTTCCCAGTAAGAAAAAAAAAATACGCTGTTCCACTCCCTCCCCCAAGTGGAGAGTCGCGACGGAAGGCAAAAAGGAAAAAAAGCGATGGGTGGAATGTGGGGCAAGCGGTCCCGGTGCGTGTCCCGTAGGGCCGTGTCAACTGGTCCGGCTACCGCGGGTGATCTGGAGTCGAGAACGAGCGTTGTTGCTTGCTTTGCTTGCTTTGCTTGCTGGTGCTTGGCTTGTTACGCACCAGGTGAAACCCAGGCCTACGATGGTGCGTTTTATCTCCGGACTCCCACTCCGGGGGGGTTGGACCTGGGGCTTGGTGTTTAGTGACACCAGCGCAGCGTCTCGAGGAACAGAATAGAATCGAAACCACACCAGATGGGGGAACACTACGGAGCGCGACAAAAAAAAAACACACACAACCCACGACCAGAATCAAATCATGATGCGGTGGACGATGATGCCAATGATGCTGCCATGAGGTGATGACGACCACGACTGTCTGGGGGAGGGCGGAGGGCCAGACCGTCCGCGCATCCACGGGGAAAGGGCGTGCGCACAGGAAGCTTCCGGGCTCTCCTCTCAGGGATGATACCATCGACTCCTCATGATTCCACTCGCGGACCATCGGCAGATCTCCCTCTCCGGATATACTACGACGGCGACCAAGTTCCAGGACTCATCTTATTACTGCTTCGAGCCTGGATAATCATAATCATCGTCATATTACCGGGCCCTCGACAGACCTGCTAAAATTAAAAATGACCCGATCTCCCCGTTCGCTTATCCTCAAACCACCTGGGGTGGACGAAACGAGGAAGTATATGGGTTCACGTCTGGAACTGGACATCACATCTGATCAGCTTATCCGGGTATTCAGGTATCAAACCCTGCCCCGTCTGGTCATTCCGACACAACACGGTCACTGCAAGCCTCCTGGACCGTCCAGCTGAGCCCCCCCGGACCGCCATCAGCGGACTTTGCCCTCGTAAACAAGTTACCGTATCTGAGTCCTCCCAGAGGGTATCCGGAGAGTGCTGCTCCGGATTGGAGAGCAGGAAGGTTTGGGGAGGGTGCGCACGAAAATCGATCGGGATGGCCGTCCAGCGCGGGTGAGATGTGGGGGAAAGACATCAGTCAGCCTCGCGATCGCCCTTAGCCGGCCCGATGCTCCCCCAGGCGGTCACGAAGAGACAGGGCAAGATGCTCCGGTGCTTCTCGCCAGCAACCAAAACATACCTCCCAACAACTCTTCAGCGCTTCAAAATCATCGGGGAGAGACGGGAACGTCGGTTCCGATCCCCAGAGCATGCCATTGGCGACGTGGCACAAGAGCGCCCCGGGCGACAGAGATAAGCAGCGTTCGTCCAGCTTGACAGATCCTACCCCGAACGGCAGGATGATAAAAATCCCCATCGGCCGATGCCAGGGACCGGTCCGCCCTCATTACGCCCGCTCCAAAGCCGAGAATTTGCCAGGGCATGCCGTGCGCATCGACCTGCGACGCAAATTTTGCCCCTGCGCCGTCCAGACTAGCAGTTTTTTTTAGCAGGAACACTCCGCACAAAGTATTACTGCTCCACAGCGCGTTCAGCTAGTGACTGATAACGCGATGAAAACCCTCCTCGGACTTCCCCCGACACTAGTCCCCATTCCAGACCCAGGAATAGGCTGTCCTGATGGACCATGGATGGTCAAAGATGCTAAATGAACAGCTTGATGGGAATTTTTTTTTCTCTGACCCTTCTCCAACAACTTCTCATCGCATATCTGAGTCAGCCTCATTTTTTTTTGCCATTCTTTTACTATGCAAAAAATCGCCCCTGCTGTGCTGGCAACGCCCGGGCGCAGGGCACCAAGGGTTGCTTGGCGGGGAGCTCTGTATGGCGACAACACGATCTGAGATTTGACGGCCGTGTTGCTGTAGAACCGGAACGCGAAACTTAGAAGCGGTAACAGACAGCTGGAGACCAATCCCGTGTGGTCTTCAGCGGTTCAGCGGGCGGCAAAACTGCTCTTGGAGTACGGAGGCGTCTTACTTTTCCCCGTACACTCCTAGCCCCACGATATGGGATTACTGCTACATACGGGGTATCCGACACTATCAACACTTGCCATACCTGGGGTTGTCAGGGGCCTCTCTTCCTCGGGGAGTGATACTCCTCATGGCGTTTCTTACCGGACAGGTGGCTTGTCTGCAGCTTGTCGCAGATACGGATCCCAGCCGAGGTATGAAAGGAGCCTAACAGTCCTTAATTATCATTGGAAATATTCCCCTCCACAGACGCCTAAAAGAGCGCCGATGAGCTGGTCTCCCCGGAACTATCTACGTGCTATCGGGTTCTCAGGGCCCCCCTTATCCGCTGGCCGTGGTCGCGCTGGTAGTTACGATAGGCTAGATCCGTTTCTCCAGACTATAATCAACCGCGGGATCCACCGCCTTTAGAGAAAGCGCCAGAGTCCGAGTCTGCCACGAAGTCCGAACACGGCATCTGAGGCCGTCAAGTGAAGCTGGTGGAGTACAGAAATGAATAGAAAAAAAAGTACGCCCCTGGCCCGTGACAGTGGCACAAATGAATTAAGAGGCCTGATAAGCAGGGGTAGTCGAAGACCGCTGATCGCAGACTGTCTTCGCATCATTTACCATTTTATTGAATCGTTGATGTCATGCAATTAGAGTTCCTGCTGGCGCCTCACAGCTATCGCCCTTGCTCTAGGCCTTCGAGAGACATGCATCCTTCACAATATCCAGGCAGAGCCACGGGGAATCTACTTCCCTGCAGAGAGCGGGAGCAGGATAATAACAATAATTACATGACGTGTGAAACAGGGTTATCGTGACTCGCATCGCCCATTCCCAGATGAGTCACTGGTATGGCTGGTTCGATTTGGTCAGTTGGAAGATGGTACAAATGCAATTAGCAACAGGAAAACAGCGTCAGGAACGGGCGTCTGGACCTCTGAGCGACCAAGATCCGCGAGGCATGCATCTCTTTTCGGACTCCTGCGCGAATGATGGAATTCCAAAAAAGGATGCGGGACCAAGGATCACCGGTGATGATCGCAGGGTTCTTAAGAATAGCCTAATATCGGCGAAACCCAGCAATTGCGTGTGCATCCGTTCCGATATTCGTCAGTTTGGTAGGTTGTCAGGAAGGGTCGGGTAAAACTGGAGAGGGCCGCGGACCTGGGGAAACGGAACCCTGCTGACTGGCTGACTTGATCTTCGTGCTTCCGCCTCGGCCTGGACGGGCTCTGGGCCAATAACCGCCGGGATGCGCACAACTGTTGTTATTATTACTACTATTACTACTCCTCGTCGCAGCCACTGCGACGCAAGAGGAACAGGGATGCAGATGCCATCCTTGCCATGTTGAGATGCGTTCCTCGCTCACGCCACCATCTCAACATCATCATCTTGCCGGAGTTGTCGAATACTCCTACCCCATACAGCTTCCTGCCGGATGAATTCGTGAGGAGAGAAACTTTCGGCTGCGGTAAAATCTAAAAGAAAAAAAAATTCTAGAGATACGGTACACTAGTTTATAATGACACCGTACGATGTCGACATCCTATCCGGTCCCGCTTCCAGGAGTGCGGGTGACAGTTGAGTTGAGGACGGTTTCCCATCGGAAATAGTGTGGGGTTTCGCCGGTGGCTTGTCCATCTACACTGTCTACTGGAGCAGGATAATATCATTCCCACTCGGCCAGGTCCCAGAAACTGGGTGGTGCACCAAGAGGCTGACCCCCCTAACTTACCCGCAGGCGGTGATCGCCGCTAGAGATTCCGGGGAGTACTACCCGCAACGATCTTCACCCAACTCTTCCCCTCACCCAGTAACCCCACGCCCGGGGTATGGTATGACATTCAGCTTCCCCGTCCGGGGAATAAATTGGACGGACATGGAAAAGATCTTCTTCACAATTGCTTACGACCACAGTGACCGTGGATGAGCGTATCTACCGCAGTGCGGAGTACACATGTAGAGGACGATATGACACGAGACCGTTCCGTCGCTTAACGATCGACGGAATCTACTGGTCTCATGCGGAGCCGCTTTTCCCCAACGAGGCGTGGGATTAGACTACCTATCCCCTCATTTTTCCGGGGAATTGCACTCCGGTCTCGCACAACACCAAAGAGTCCAGTTCCGATTCCGATTCTGAAGTCTGATATGGCAGAGAACGAAGGCATGAAAAAAAAGACTAATCTGAGTAGATGGTGTGACGGCTATCGGCACTGGAGGATGAGGGAACTCGAGGGACTCTCATACAGGGCGGGTGGCCTCATTTACCGTCGGACGGTCCGGTCCTTGTCCGCGGAATGTCTTGAAACCCGTCTGGACGGCCCGTAAGGATCAGAGAAGGCATCTCGATTCTTCTTCGAAGGATACTCAGCTTGTGTTTGCTGTCCTCTTCCCGTTCTGTTGACCACTGATGATCTATTTTGCGTGTACTGGCGATTGATTTGCTGCCACCGGGAAATGCTCGCGACGCTACTCGTCCAATAGAAGACAGGGCCCCGGGTATCGTCAACAGAGCATTTCGATGTGTTCTATCGTGGCTCCTTTGACCCTCGCCGTGCCTGCAGTCCTGGCGATGCTTGGTCGCCGTTTTTGGAGATCCTCAGCCCTCCGCATTTTCCTGGGAGCATCTAGACTAGACCGCCCGGTAGGACAGCATGGGACGCCACCACGGCAACTTGCTTGACTAACTCATGGATACATCATAACACGATCGCCTTGCGTATTTGCGTATTCCTGGTCGTTATCGTGGATTCCTCATTAGACATTCCTGTGACCTCACATAAGCCAAAAAAGAAAGTTCAGAGATCCCCACAGTCAGGGACCACAACGTTCGAGAGCAACCAGACCTCGACGGAAGTATGTCGGACAGATGGAGAGCCCTGTCTGGCCGATTATACTCCGTAGACGGACAGTCGAGACTCTGCGACCTGGACGTTGACCAGATTAACTTTAAGGCAAAGCTGCCTCTTTCTCCAGGTGGTGACACCATCAGCGTCGCCCTGAATAGGATCATTCGCCGCGTCTATGCTGACGTCTTCCTCACTAACCGTTGCGGCGGTGGATGGTGTCTAAGAATTCTTGACGTAAGAGGAACTTTACTTAACCAAAGAGGTCTTTTTGTCCCAGCGCCGAAGACCCGGGGAAAGGTGAAAACCTGGGGAAGATAGGTCAATTGCAGCGATGATCATTTTCCCAATTACCAGATTCGGATCGATACCAGCGGGCTCTGATGTGTATTCTCTCGCTGCTCACGCCTCTGATGATCCTATGGAGCAAAAAAAAAAGCGGTCGGCTACACGTTTTCCGTCGTCGCAACATCTATGACATTACTATCTTGAGACCAGATTGGTGCTCCCAGTTAATGCTACGAGCTGCGGTTGCTGAGGCCTACATTGCGCATCTCGTACGGTCATGTAACCTGGGGGTTGCTGGAGCTCTCTCCGCATTGCTAACGGCGACGTCCCCGAGGTTAAAGCATACGTCACCAATCACTTCGCGGAGTGTCCGATCGGACCCACAGCTTCTGGAACCCGGCCCTCCCCCAGTTCCGTCATGGGGGACCAATCCAGGCACGTCCTGCGGACTCAACATCTTTTGACGGACATCGATATCCCACGCCCGCATCGAGGCTCGGCGCCACAAAACCACGGGGAGGATGGTCGCGATAGGGATAGGCCCCGGACAGAAAGCCGCAATAATGGGTCGAGCTGGCCTCTTGCTCCTATCTCTTGTATCTGAACGGGATTCCTTTCTACCGGGCCAAACGCCGTCGACCAATCAGGTGAAGACATCAGGGGGTTTGGTTTCTCAATCATCTCCGTATCTTGCGACACGACACTCTTACCGCGCCTTGCGCCCATCGCCCATCGCCCAGCTCCGACAGACGTCTTGCTCTCGTACGGTGTATCCGGGGTTGATGCCGGAAGACATTTTCCGGGGCGCCCCAAGGACCCCAACCCTTCAGCTGCCACGGTGTTTGGGGACCCTGCGACGTAGCATGAGAACGCGGTTGACACGTTTGAGGAAGTTTCATGGGAGTGCTTCAGCTTCGTTCTTTTTTTTTTTGGAGGGGGGCCAGATGCGTCAACAGTCCCTGGTTCTCGGGAGGGACTCCGGTGGGGCTTATCCCCATCTGGATGAGGCTGGAGGAAAGGAAAGCAAAAAAAAAGAAACAAGATTAGTAATCTCACAGCGCGATGACCGTCAGACCAGTCATCCCATCACGTGCTGGACCTTCACATGTCTCGCGGGGGAACGTCGCTCCTGGGGGCGTGGGGACGGAGACAGAGACAGATCGATTTGTAGGGTTATTCGTTCCGCATACAGTCAGAGCATCCGCACAGTTGGGCCTCAACTTGTCTGGACGGTCGATGCATCCCCTGGACCCTCTTCGACTCCCTTCGACCCCCCAACCGGTGCAGAAAGTCTCTGCCTGTTTCACACTGGCCGTGGAGTTGCTGCAACTTCATCGCGAGCGTGGAGGCTGAAGAGCCCCGCGCCACCCGTCTGGTTGCGTCATTGCCCCGGCGCCATGATGTGCAGCGATCCGGGGCGCCAGCCGTCAAGTAAAGTAAAGTAAAGCATCGCGTCGCGCTGCATCCCTCTGCGAGGTTAGTGGGGACGGAGAACTCCTCTGGGGACCCGCTGGGAGCATTGCTGGGCGGACTGCTGGGAGGCCGGGTCGCACCGTGGAGGCAGGCAGCAGGCGGTCGAGGCGCATCGGGTGTTTTCGGAGACCAGGCGGTCGCATCGAGTCCGGGGCATCGGCCGTTGGGCGACAGGTGAGGACCTGCGGCGAATGTCTGCGGTTCTCATTGCCGGAGAATGACACAAACGGCCACCGGTGAAAGTCGCAGTGCTGGTTCTTCCTCGGGCGACGTAGCCGGAATTCCTCTCCTCATCGCCGAGTCTCTCCCGAGGGTAAGTGGACTGATGCCCACCCAAGCTGTCCGTCGCCGACGCTGCAAGGGAAGAGTAAAGAATTCGGTTGACTTTCTCTGTCTGGTCCTTTGCCACGGCAATTAGGAGCGGTGAGAGATACCGTCGGTGTTTTCTTGATTTTTGTTACTCACCAGAATGGTCCCCTATCCCGTTCCCCCAAAGGTCCTTGGGGCCGGGAGAAAAAAAAAATCGACCGGAAGAATGCACCTCATGTAACCGAGTGGGGAGGGCAACGCGATCGATTTCCCCAGGTTCTTCCTCGACCATGCCAAGGCTGCGAGTCGCTTAGTATCTAAGTATAACCGACGACTACTATACCCTACTACGGAGTATACCCTACGGCTACATGGCGGGCAGTTCATGACAGAAGCGCAGAAGTCACATGGGCGGAATTTGCATCTGTTGCTCTCTGCTCCTCCTTCATTTCCCCTGCACAGACCACATATACAACAGTTTTCTTCCAGTCATACCCGCAGCTGAGTTGCACTGAGTCGCAACCAGTTCGCATGATCTGGCAGTTCATCCCAGTCTAAGCTCTCTGCCCCGCTTCCATCTCACTTTCACTCAGGAACGTCGAGTCATGATGTGATGAATGTCTGAGTAGGTAGAATCCATGATGTTCCTCACCACTTTAACGTGGAATTCTATCTGCTTCTTCACAACATACGATTCATCTGGTCGATATGGTGGTTGCGATTCACTCCCTTCTCGGCCCCGGAGAGATGACCGAGGATGAAAGGAAACGCCGTCTTTTCGCCGAGATAGGGCTCAGGGAGCGGAAGCCCTAAGCAAGCGCTTGGCCCGATCCGGTCAGAATGTTCCAATCAGGGTTTGCGCTCTGGTTATTCTGCCGACTGTCACCGCTCGCAGACGTAGGCGGCCTGAGAGAAGGGTACCGGTTGCTGCTCTCGTCCTGGATGATTACGATAGCTTCATCGAGCTGATCTAGACAGGTGTATACCTGGAGTCTGGTCTCTTGTTTGATTTCTGCTACGTCTCGGTCCTATCTGGCACTGTCCCATCCCGGTCTGCTATCGAATCCCTTAACCGCCCAGCATGGCGCCCCCGCGACAGCGTGCTCCTCCGAATCTGGACGATTCTCGTTCAGAAGCCTCCAGCGGCACGAGAGAACATAAAGGAGCCGGTGCGAAGAGTAGGAAACCGGCCAATGTATCAACGGCGGCTGTTTCGCTAGCTGCAAAGGATCTAAAAGTCCCCCCGGCCATTGCCACTGCGACCAGTCTCCCAGGGAGTGACGAAGCTGCTGCACCACCGGAAGAATTGCCTTCAGTGAGTTTTTTTCTTTTCTAGCAATCGAGCCATTACAGAAAATTTGCTTGCTTGTCTATGGATTCCATCTTCATTACGAGATCAGCAGTTTTTCCCTCGTTTCCCTGTGTGATTGATCGTGGTTGCTGATGGTTTTTCAACCCCGTAGATCCCCTGGACCGAAATGTCCCTCGACACGCTCCATGACTATCGGCATGCCTTCCGACTCTCCACCCCCAGCGCTTATTCGAGAACATACACTCGATTCCTGCTCACGCAGGGTATTGGCGTTCGGTCTCCAACCACACTCGCGGCTCGACGAGCGCAATTGACTAAAAGTCCCCTCGAGCTGAACGGCTCTGCTGCGGAGAAGGATGTTTCGGACGCCATCTCGATCGGGACTCCGCGCAGTCAGGTTATCAGCCACCGCTCCATCCGCACACATGGCAGGGGATTGAAATCGCAGCCTCTGCACCGCATAATCAGCCAAGGTCGTGTGAGCAAGGAACAGCTCTCCCTGGCCGTGCGCAAGCACTTCAACTCTGCCGGGCTGGTGGAACAGGAAGCCATCGTGCGGTTTCTATACAAAGTTCGCGAGGAGGGCAAAGGTCGGGAGTTTCGACTACGGTTTCAACCTTGATGATCTGGTCGCTTCCTCGATATACCAGTTCTGTTTTGATGGGGTCTACTGTTACCAATCGACTGGAGAGAGCACATGACGCTCCCACACCGCTCGCGTTCAGTATCCGCCCTCCAATGCGGGTTGAGACTCCCCGAATTCCTCCTTCCTCGTATATTCTTTGAATGGTTGATACCCACGGCGTTTAGAGGTCTCATATGTTGTTTTCTTATTTTCAAAGCATGGTTCCTTTTCCTTGCTTATTCCCGCCTCACTACCGCATTTCTCTTCGCCGGAAATGGTTGCGTTCTTTCTGCATCTCTATCTCCATCCCTGATTTGTTTATATATTATGCTTTCCCTCCCGGTCTCAGCACGGGTTTTCCGATGGCATTTATACTATAGGATACAGGGATGACTGGTCTCGTTTCTATAGCAATAATATTTACTGTGAATGTGTTTGCTCATCTCATAGACCACTGGATATTGACCACCAGATAGTCATGTTCAATCAAATTGCATACCATCCATTTCTTATTCCCACGCATTTTACAATGAGATTAACATGACGTCTCTGGTGAAGTTGAGGTAATAAATAAATAAATAAGTCTGGACGAGTAAAGCAAAATAGCTCGCTCATATACATGACTCCCAGAACAAAATCCTACTTACTACGTATAACTACGTATATCGTCCATGTTAGTAATACAGCAGATATAATCACACATAACATAACATAGAGATGATATCTATCTACTATAAATTAGAATCAGACCTAGTGATCATACCTCCTTCCCTCGTCTTCGACTACCGGACTTATAGAACGGCTATATACATCCCGTATTTAAAAGAATACAAAGAAACGCACTATATACCCCCCAACCCCCGGGGCCAAAGTTGGTCGCTAGGGCACGGAATGTGTATGTGTCTTCGTAAATACAAATATGATTATAATTATTATTATAGATCGTGAATTATAGATCATGAACTATGCATGCATGCATGACTTGCTAATACATTAACCATTTAACGTTCTCACGAGCTAAATTAGGGGTATGTTCATGTTCCCCGCTCTGCCCTCTTTGGATTTCTTTAAATAAGGAAGAAATGGTAGGAACGGATTTAGTGGACGAGGGTAGTATTAGTGAGCTAGCTCTGATTTTTGCCTTACGGAGGAGTCATGATAGGATACTGATGGGAGATAAGGAAAGGATTGAGATCACTAGAGATAGATTCTTGTAGTATTGTTGGAATTGGGAGCAAGTAAATAGGAGATAGATCTAGGAGATGAATTGCATTGAGGAGTATAACATAGATATTGTGTATGCGAGTCGATATACACACACATACAGGCGTACACGCTCGAATATAGAACGTGGATTTTCTATCTCAGATACCCGACCCACCATGCATGGAATAAGAAGCCAAACAAAAGGAATAAGAACTAGACCGACCCGTTTCATCATGTAAATTATTACTTCCTCGTCATCGTGTCTCCACCGTGGTCGTTTCATGCTCTTATTTCCAGGCACTGAGACCCGCCCAGGGGTCGCCGGATGCGGGTGGTTGTGGTGTCTGCGATTGCGATGACGCCTTGTGGTGTTGGCTCGAGCCGTACGGTCGGCTCTGTGCATACCCGCCAGGACCAGAGGGGTACGGTCCCGCGGTGGGTGGATAGGTCGTCGTGGACGGGCGGGGAGGTGGTGGAGGAGGGATGTAGCCTTGTGGCATATACGGCGTCTGTGATGGAACTGGTGTTGGGGTAACACTGGGGTATCCGCTGTACGGAGTAGGCGTTGAGGAGAAAAATTGCTGGCTTGGCGGAGGAGAGACAGGACTTGGGTAGGGATATGCCATCGGGTTGTAGCCTTCAGATAGAGGGATAGCTGCACCTTGCTGGAATGGCTGGCCGGGGATATATGGTGCTGCAGCACCAGGGGGCATGTACTGTCCATATGGTGCCGGTGATTGAGAGGGTGGGATGTGCTGAAGGGCAGCAGTTGGGGGATAATGTGGTACTGTAGGGGATCGGGTACCACCGCTGGAAGAGGCTTTCGAGGGCAGAGGAGGTCTCGGTTTTGGAGACGAAGAGGAGGGTGACGGATCTGTGGATAGACGCTCCATCAACTGCCTCAATTTCTCCCTCTCGCGATCCTCGTTTCCGGATGCACTGGTCTTGTCACGCTCGATCTGGTTGAGTAGCTGTGCGCCTTCCGCTCGTCGATTATTCACGAATGTGTCGACATTCTTCCTGAGATTGTCCACAGTATCTCCCATCTCGGAATAGAACCTCTGCGCCTGCGACAGCCCAGACTGCAGCCCGTTGAAGGCATCAAAGACTTTCTTGTACCTGGCCATGACTGTATTCCGTTGACGAGTGATGACTTCGTACTTGGACTGCTCCGCCCGGACCCGCTTGTCCTGGAGCAGATCACCATATGCCTTGGTCAATTCCTTCATCAAGGATGCCTGCTTGTGATTCGCCTGGAGCAGTCTGTTCTGATGCGGCCGGAATTTCTCGAGTTCTGCCTGGAAGAGCTGATTCTCCTGATTGGCTATCGATTTCTTGTTCAGAATCAGAACATTAGAGATGTCATCGGTATGAACCTATTATTCGAGTCAACACAGTTTTGAAGTATACACAAAGGGGACGCCTACCTTCTCTTTCAGATCCTTCAAGACCTGTGCTCGCTCCCGTTTGACGAGATTAAGCTTCTTCAGCAATTCCTCCACCCTTGCGATTTGTTCAGCCACAGATGCATTCCCTTCATCTACGTCGTCAATCAAGCTCCCTTCCGAAGCCACGGAATAGGAGCTGCTGTGCCCATTCTTTGCCTTTTGCTTCGAACCCGCCTTGATCATGGCCCGCTGGAAGAGGATATCGGCCTCCTCAGCTTCACCAGCGGAACGCATCTCCTCAAAGTCTGCTTCGTAGTGTCTGGCCGTGGCCATGAGTTGTGTATCACTTGTACTCGCTTCATTGATCGTATCACGGTAGCTTCTGATGTCATTGCGGAGAGTGGCTGTCAATCTTGAACTAGGTTGTTGAGTCCAGTCAGCGCCGTATTTGGTACGCATTTTCTCGCAGACACTCTCCTCCAAGTCTAACTGCTTGGTGCATGAGTCTAAGGTTTCCAGAATCTCAGATTTGCGGTCCTGCAGATCATCAAACTCCTTGTAGAACGGCTCATGACCTGCCAGGTCCTCGCACCAATTCCGAAACTCCTCATCACCTGTCATTCCCTGGTCCATTCCACCTTTCAAGATGCTCAGGCTACCTGGAAGCTTCAAATAGTCAAGACTAGCGGCCATCTCTCCGTTCGCCGTCTCAACCTTCTCCGTCTCCGCACGGATAAGTTTCGCCTTTTCCTCATCATACAGACTGGCTGACTCGGTGACGGACATGGGGACCAATTTCTGGAAGATGTCTGGGCCGATGATGCGTTGAATATCTTGACCTTGATAGAGCTCACTGACCGGGATGGCCTTGGCTGCCGGAAGCTTCGAGACGGCGGACAGACCGGCTTCATTAGGTACCGGCTGATGATAGATGAAATCATTGTCTTTGATGAAGGTAGCAAGCTTCTCCTGGACATCTACCAGTTGCCGTTTCACCATCGTTGAGAGACTGGTGCCCGCCTCCGCCGTCAAATTGGAGTTGGCAGGCACAGACGACGGGTAGGATTTGGCGCTATTCACAGCACTGGTCGACTGCTTCTCCGCTAACTGGAGTCTTGCAATGGCAACACCATGTGATCCACTCTCAGCATCAGCCAGAGCCTGATAATAAGACGCGACGGACGACATATGCGACGCTTTAGCCTGCAGAACGATGGACCAGACCTTTTCGAAGACAGCTTTCGAGACATTATCTGTGGCTGCCTCTGCTGCTTGCGAATAGAGATATGCTGCCTGGCTGGCCAACTTGGCGAGAAATCCCGGCTTCTTCCCATCCGCAATCTGCTTCTCCAGAAAGACTTCCTGCCCCTGGGCCAGGGTTATGTTGATCAGTGTCTTGACAGTATCCCGACTCAAATCTGTCGATGGAGCGTGTAGAAAATTTTCGTTGATATAGGTGAACATGCCTGCAGAGGCCTGGAAAGAATGGTAGGCAGTCTTGAGACCCGTGTCCTCAGCTCGGTTCTGGTTGGCGGCATGGCAGGAAAGGACGGCAGAGATATTAAAGATGATGGATGCTTTTTCGTATGCGAGAGAGTATTGAGAGATGGATTTATGCGTAAAAGCGTCGTACCTATGCGGCGTTGCTGTCAATATATTATATTCCACGACAAATTGCTTCAGGCAGCCGTCCTTACCATGTGAATGAGATCTTGATATGGTTCTCATCAACGGGAAACCTGAGGTCCAGCAGTTCCAACTGGCCGTAATATCGATACAGCAGGTCGCGTCCAGCAGCGCTATCCTTGCCTGCGCCTCTCATATCCTGGCGCAACCGGTTGAGGGTTGCGCACTCTTCGCTATATCTCTCGGGATCATCACCGTAGACCGTCCTGATGTAGTCCTTGAGAGGGCGAACCCAGTCGATCTCGTTCGTCTGCTTCAGCGGACATGATATCATCGGCGACTGGACCATCTTGACGGCGGACTGCAGCTCCAGCTGCCCATCAAATCGAGCTGTAAACTCTTTGGTACCGGGCACAGCGGGTAGAGGTCCTTGTTGCGTTCCGTACGTCAGAGGATCGCGGGCTGTGTGGGGTAGTGATTTAGTTCGGGCGCCGGCGGCTGGTAGCACATCAGCTTAGCCAGCACTTGTAACTGACGGAATTGGATCGTTCTGGGAGAGTTATGCACTTGCTCATATGTTGAAAGATCCTGAGCAATAGGGACCTGCTGAAACGAAGAGTGACGATGAAGGCAGAAATGTTTCCTCAAGGGGTGTCGGAATTGGTGCCTTGGGCCGCCAACAGAGCCAATGGCTGATCCATCCTCGATCGTTTCGAGCATTTAACCGCCCTGAAGCACGGAAACACCGCAACATCCCCGGTCTGGCGCTCTGGTTGGACCCTTCAGGGCGTTTCCAGAAGCGCCGGCGCACCTTACAGCACAGTTTCTGCTTCTAGACAGACTCCCTGGTCCTGTAGACTCGGCACTAGCGCCCCTCCTTCGTTTGAGTAAGGCAGACTACTAATGTGATACCCAGCCAGTGGCTCAGAATATGATACACGAATCCCCTGATCTGGAACCGGATGGGGACGGGTTAGGATGATCATGTGTGATAGCGACTTGCTTTCATTCGCTACGAGGTAGAAAGTAGAGATGTTCCTGAGTACTATGGTACAAGATATGGCTCCAAGTCTATTTGTTACATCATCCTGAAGACTGCCAGAGGCTCATCAACGTCAATCAATCCCCGAGAGAAATATAATAAAAAGGATGTAAGTGAATCAAAAAAAAAAAACGAAAAACCCAATGTCGCCGTCGCTATGATATAGTCAAAATACAGTATAAACGATGAAGCGCAAAGCGACGCAGCATCTAAAAGTACATCAACCCGAACCGGAAGCCTTCTTCTGGTCATTGGAGTCTCCCTTATGTTCATCCTTCTTCGGACCCTCGGCGTCATTCGTGGATTCGGGCTTGTGCTGGTTCATCAGTCGGTGCCAGGCGGACTTCAAAAAGCCTTCATTCTTGTGAGAATCACCCTCCGCGGACGTTCCCGAACTACTGGCCTAGTCAGCATCTGCATCGAATGGGAGCACCAAACAAGATCTGCCTACTTCTCCTTGCCAATGTTCATGACCCGCTTGGCAGACTTGTCTCCCATCTCATCGGCCAGGACCTCGAGAATCGTGCGCTGGTTGGCACTGAGGGACTTGGGCATCTGGACCTTGAATTCGACTCTCAGGTCTCCGTTAGCCTGCAAACCTCGCCGGCCTCCAAGCTTCCGCATGCCCATACCGGACAAGGTGATCTTGTCTCCGGTGCCGGTTCCCGTAGCCACGCGAACCTTGACCTCACCATCTAATGTCGGCACCGTTACTTCACCTCCCAGGACGGCCGTGGTCAACGGGATCGAGGCCGTGTAGAGGATGTCCGATCCCGAACGGCTGAAGCGGTGATCGGGTGCGACGCGGATGAACACATAAAGATCACCACGCTGAGTACGAGCCCCAGGAGCCGCCGCAGTTCCCGTGGGAGGAGCATCTCCCTCTCCGGCCACACGTAACCGCATTCCGTCCTCGACTCCCCCAGGGATATCGACATGCACCGTCCGTCGGTCCCTCACGACCCCGTTACCATGACATGTTCCACACTCCGAGCCCGGAGGCACGACCTGTCCGGTTCCACCGCAGGCATCACACGTGCTGGCCACCTGGAATCCTCCCTGCATGAAATGGACCCGGGTTCCAGAGCCATTGCACTGCTTACATTGAGACCGCTTCGAACCTTTCTTTAAACCGTCTCCATTACAGGTGCTGCATGGTACCAGAGGCGTGATGAAAATGTCCTTGCCGGTTCCCTTGGCAGCATCCATGAAGGAGATGTTCGTCTGGACCTCGATATCCTCACCGACCAGGATGGACTCCTGGAAAGGCGAGGCCCGTCGTCCTCGAGGACTCCGTCGAGCACCACCGGTAAATGCGCTGAAGATGTCCTCGAAGTTGATATCGCCCGTGAAGCCTCCTCCGCCAAACCCGCCTCCAAAGCCATGGAAACCTCCTGCTCCGGCAAATGGGTTACCGCCAGCTGCCGCATTGGGGTCGAATCCTCCGTTCTGATCGAACGCGGCAGATCCAAACCGGTCATATGCTTCTCTCTTCTTGGCGTCGGACAGTAACTCGTAGGCAGACTGGGCTTCCGCAAACTTCTCTTTCGCGTTTGCGTCCTTGTTGGTATCGGGGTGGTATTTCTTGGCAGCTCCATAGTATGCCCGCTTGATGTCTGCTTGGGAGGCATTCTTGTCGACTCCCAGTACCTTGTAGGGATCTTGCGTCGCTAGACGGGGTGATGAGCTATGGAACGGCTATCGGCCCATGTCAGAGTCATTTCACCTCGAACCTTCAATCAGATGACTGGTCAACGTACCTGGCATGGATTGGGGAAGACCACCGTCTTGTGGCATTGGATCACAATGGGACGTTTCGTGTTCGACGACTTGGTGCTGGTGAACACCGTTCTTCTTTGCGTGCGCCGCTGCACTTCCGTACATTGCTGGG
Organism: Paecilomyces dactylethromorphus; assembly: GCA_029606265.1. Classification (NCBI taxonomy): domain Eukaryota; kingdom Fungi; phylum Ascomycota; class Eurotiomycetes; order Eurotiales; family Thermoascaceae; genus Paecilomyces; species Paecilomyces dactylethromorphus. The sequence continues at coordinate 1,787,704 of JAPVCE010000027.1, forward strand.
AGCATGTCCGCGATGTCCGGAGTAAACGAGCGGGAATAGCAGCCGCCTTGGGCAGCGCAGCGGGAGTGACACTCATCCTCGCAGGTCTTGGAACATCCAACTGCGTGTGGTTGGGGAGAACACAAAAAAAAAAGAGTCCGCCGTGTTTAATAATCGCTTGGATCTCACTGACACGAGACAGCAGGGGAGAAGCAGCTTTTGGCCGGCGCGGTCGAACTCATCGACGGCCAACGAATGTTCGAGTCTCTTTTTCTCCGCCGAAAAAAGTTTCGCGGCGCGCGGCTATCGGAGGCGGCCAAAGGTAAGTCCGCGATGATTTCAACGCCGACGGTCGGGATGTCGTCTGCTCTGCTTCGGTAAGCAGTCAAGAGGGTTGATCTCGCCTCTAGCTTCTCTCTCTTTCTCTCGCCCTTCTCCATTCCCTCTTCTTCTTCCTCCCTCTAATAATTCCTGAATATCTGACCGGCAATCATACTCCCACGCCGGTGGATATCCCTAACAGCCCATTATCTCCCTCCCAACTCAATTCTTCATAGCTCCGATTCGTCATAGTAGCATGCTGCGCGGCCAGACGGTTCCCTGGAGAGCTGCCCTCCACCATGCACCACGCCAGGTGGCTGTGAGGCCGTTCCTCTGGTCGCCTCGCTATCATGCAAACATTAGATCCGCCCTGAGTGCCCCCCGTCTCCCCCGAACACTCCCGCCCGCATCGCGAACGTTCTCATCGAGCGTGATCCGGCGGAAAGAGAAGGCCCCGCCGCCAGAGGACAAGGAGCAAGGAGACGAGAAGGAGCGGAACGAGGCGAAAGAGGAGAAGGACACGGAGCGAGCTCCGGAATCGCGACGGAAGCAGTCAGAGCCGTCAGAGAAGCAGGGAGCGTCGGTCGAAGTGAGCACACCGACCACGAGCTCCGCAAGACGGAAGGACAAGTCGACTGGAGAGAAGGACGAGTCGGGTCTGGAGGAGAAACCGAAGAAAGATCGTCCGGAAGAACAACCGAAACCGGAGGAAGGTAAAGGGGAGGAGCTTCCATCTCCGATCCCAGTCACCGCGGGATCGGAGTCGAAACCCAGCGGCACGAGCAATGGTGGCAGTGAGGATGGCGGGAAGAAGGGCAAGAAAGGGTCTTCAGAGAAGGCTCTGCAGAAGCCCTCCATTCCTGATGTCTATCCACAGGTGATGGCCATCCCGATTGCCAAGCGTCCTCTGTTCCCCGGTTTCTACAAGGCCATCACCATCCGAGACCCGAATGTGGCTACGGCGATCCAAGAGATGATGAAGCGTGGACAGCCATACGTGGGAGCATTCTTGTTCAAGGATGAAGATGCGGATGGTGATGTGATTGAGAACTTGGATGAGGTGCACAATGTCGGCGTCTTTGCTCAGATCACGGCCGCGTATCCCCTCCGGGGAGAGGCCACCGGGGTCACGGCGGTGTTGTATCCTCACCGCAGGATCAAGATCAAGTCTCTGATTCCACCTAGTGATCCATCACGGACCGCTACGACGGAGCCGCAGCCTACCCGGGAAGGAACCGAGAAGCGAGGCGACGTCGTCGCGAGCTTCGAAGAGACTGCCGCGGAGCAGACCCCCAAGGACTTCTACGAACCGACATCTTTCTTGCGCAAGTACGCGGTCAGTCTGGTGAATGTGGAGAATCTGACGGAGGAGCCGCATGATAAGAAGAGCCCCGTGATTCGTGCCGTGACAAGTGAGATCGTGAACGTGTGCAAGGAAATTGCGACACTGAACCCGTTGTTCCGAGACCAGATTTCGGCTTTCTACACTGATCAATTCCCCGGCAACCTCAGTGACGAACCCGCCAAACTGGCAGATTTCGCCGCCGCAGTCTCCGCGGGTGAATTGCATGAGATGCAGGAAGTTCTGGAGACCATGAACATCGAAGAGCGTCTTCCAAAGGCGCTGATCGTACTGAAGAAGGAACTGATGAACGCACAATTACAGTCCAAGATCTCCAAGGATGTCGAGGCCAAGATCCAAAAGCGCCAGCGTGAGTATTGGCTGATGGAACAGATGAAGGGGATTAAGCGAGAACTGGGAATTGAGTCCGATGGCAAGGATAAGCTGGTGGAGAAGTTTAAGGAGAAGGCACAGAAGCTGGCTATGCCAGAAGCCGTGAAGAAGGTCTTCGACGAGGAATTGAACAAGCTCGCGCACCTGGAGCCTGCAGCTTCGGAGTTCAATGTCACTCGGAACTACCTGGACTGGATTACCCAGATTCCCTGGGGCCAGAAGAGCGTGGAGAACTTTGGAATCAAACATGCTATGTCCGTGCTGGACGAGGATCACTACGGCCTAAAGGACGTCAAGGATCGCATCCTCGAATTCATTGCGGTCGGGAAGCTTCGTGGCACCGTCGAGGGCAAGATTCTCTGTCTGGTCGGACCTCCTGGTGTTGGAAAGACCAGTATTGGAAAGTCGATCGCCCGTGCCTTGAACAGACAGTATTACCGATTCTCTGTTGGTGGTCTGACGGATGTTGCAGAGATCAAGGGTCACCGACGGACCTACGTCGGGGCCCTTCCTGGCCGCATCATTCAGGCTCTGAAGAAGTGTCAAACTGAGAATCCCCTGATCCTGATCGACGAGGTCGACAAGATTGGACGCGGTCACCAGGGTGATCCGTCCTCGGCTCTGCTGGAACTTCTTGACCCCGAACAGAACTCTTCCTTCCTGGACCACTACATGGATGTCCCCGTGGACCTATCAAAGGTGCTCTTCGTCTGCACAGCCAACGTGACCGACACGATTCCTCGCCCGCTCCTTGACCGAATGGAGTTGATTGAACTGTCCGGTTATGTGGCTGACGAGAAGATGGCTATTGCAGAGAGATACCTGGCTCCTGCTGCTAAGGAGCTGAGTGGGCTGAAGGATGTGGACGTCACGCTCGAGGATGATGCTATCGAGGAGCTAATCAAGTTCTACTGCCGTGAGAGTGGTGTCCGAAATCTGAAGAAACAGATCGAGAAGGTATACCGAAAGGCTGCTCTCAAGATCATTCAGGACCTGGGCGAGGATGCTATGCCTGAAGAGGCAGCGCTCACGGAAGAAGGCAAGGCGGCGCAGCAGGAATCCGAGAAGAATGAGTTGAATCCTGTCCAGCCTCCTCAGGATCCCGAAAAGGCAACTACCGAGACGCCACGACTCGCTCTAAAGGTCCCAGAGTCGGTGCATGTTAGCATCGGCAAGGATAGTCTGAAGGACTATGTCGGCCCGCCCGTTTTCACCTCGGACCGGCTGTACGACACATTCCCTCCCGGTGTGACCATGGGCCTGGCCTGGACCAGCATGGGTGGTGCCGCCCTCTATGTTGAATCGATCCTGGAGAATGCGTTGACAACCAAGTCCCGACCCGGATTCGAGACTACCGGAAACCTAATGAACGTCATGAAAGAATCAACTCAGATCGCTTACTCCTTTGCTAAGTCCGTGATGGCTACGCATTTCCCTGAGAACCGTTTCTTTGAGAAGGCCAAGGTGCACTTGCACTGCCCGGAAGGAGCTGTCCAGAAAGATGGTATGTATTCATTCCTAAGCTGTACGTTTCTATATCATGCTAATGATCAATAAGGTCCATCCGCCGGTATCACCATGGCAACTTCTTTGCTCTCTTTAGCGCTTAATCACCCTCTGGACCCGACCATTGCCATGACCGGTGAGCTCACTGTGACCGGCAAGGTGCTACGCATTGGAGGATTACGAGAAAAGACCGTGGCTGCTCGTCGTGCCGGAGCCAAGACTATCATCTTCCCTGCAGACAACATGTCTGATTGGCTCGAGCTGCCCAAGGTACGTCATTCTCTATTCATCTATCTGCCCGCATTTACTAACAGTTGAATCTACAGAACATCAAGGAAGGGATTGAGGGTCACCCTGCAAGCTGGTATTCGGACGTCTTCGACATTGTTTTCAAGGATCTTGACAGAGACGCTGCGAACCACATCTGGAAGCAGCACCTTGCTGAGCGAGACTCTAAGAAAGCACACCATGCGAAGGAGGAAGATGATGACTGAATGCAATTCAACTGCTAGCAACTAAACTAATTTTTCGGTGACGTTCTTGGTATATACGCTTATGTTCACCGTGTGGTCTGTTTTCCTGCGCGATCGAACTATGTTCTCCATATACCTCGTTGGGCCTTGGGGGTCATGATTCACTTTGTATCGGTGTTGTACTGCGTCGTGTAATGCATGGTCCCGGAGTTCGCGTGTACGATGCCTCTTGTGATGATTGGTTGGTTTGGCTCCTGGGGGCCATGATTCGATTGTTATTTACTTTTTTCTATCTTCTTCATTTTCTTTTTTCTTGCATCCCGGCTACTCAGAATAAAGGGCTCGGGTTCACATAGAGAGACGTCACCCTTCACAGGGAGATGGTTGCAAAGAAAAAAACAAAAAGGAACTCCGCTCTTGGAAAGGAATGAAAGGAATCCCTCCATCTACCTTGCCTCGTCTACATGTATCATTGTTCACTGTTACTCCTAGAGTGGATGGGCTCTTTGGCATCTTGCAAAGCGGTCGCTGATAAATGAACGCTGTGTATGAATAGGTTGCGATCTATCCGTAACTAAATCGAGATCATGTCCATACTCTTATAATAATAGTAGATCATATTTCAAATCTTCTCCAAATCCACTACAGATATTACAGTACATGGCAGAAGATCCCAGGAGTCATAGATTGTAGTGTGTTAGTGTAAGCTCTTTTGCCATCCTATATTGGTCGGAAATTGATCACGTGCTCACGCGTCTTTCAGAAAGCGACGCGTCAAGAAGATGCTGTGAAATTGCAACTTCGTTACAACGTCTCCTTTTCCTAATCACATCTAAACATAACATTTAGGAATTGAGAGGATTGAATGAACTTTAGACGTGTCATGAAACAGTAGATCAATAGAGGAGGGACTATCTAGATGATTTTGATGTTTGTAAAGTTCCTATTAGGAATCTTTGTCGTCTGACCGACTTGGACATATACTTGTTAATCTGCTGTCCTCCTTAACTGGCTCTTGGACTGCTATCGACCTACAACTCATCAAGAAGTTATGTCTGGTGACTCTTAGTTGCCAACACATTCGAGATGTGTTCCGGTCTGATTGGTTCAGATGAAACTACAGAGAATTCTGATCGTTGGAGATCTTAACAGAGCTGTATGGCTCCTGCTCCGCTCTGCTTTTACTTCAGTATGGCAACATGCACAACTGCCTAACCCGGGGCGACGGCGCCTAGCTTTTGCTCTTCTGAAACTTGCGAAGAGGAAGGCCCTGTCTAGTGCATAAAGAGGGGCCTCCCCTCTAATATCTGCTTCATCCTTTCAGAGCTACGCACTTTCTTATAAAGACATTAGTGTTATCTTTGTATCCTCTTTTTTGGTTTTTCTACTTGCTATCTAGAGAAATTTCCTTACTCACACTTGTGATCCCAACATCATGCGGCTCTATCGAGTCCACTGGGCTGAGGCAGCAACTCATTATGATGATCGAAAGGGATTTGTAGCAAGAAGACCAGCCAAGGTTTGCATATCCAATCCCAAAACTGTCCGTGAAAAGAAGGTGGTAAGGCAGGACCTTGAGCATCATCTCGACTGGGATGATGATACCGGAACTTGCTTTATCTCCGTGTCCTGCGATTTTGATGCGATCGAGGCATGGGCGGAACATTTCGTGTACCAAGGCAGGAAAGATGTTGAGATCATGGTGATTGATACGGAAAAGAGTCCGGGAATGAGGTTCCGATCCATGATTTCTCTTGCGATGCAAGTGGGCTGTGAAATTCCCGACAATGTTGAACAAAGCTTTGAGTATGAGTATTTGGTATGGAATAGGATACCTGCGAGTGCTATTGTGGGTGTCATTCGCTATTTTCATGATGGTATAGAGGTGGTTGGTGCGTGGCGGAGGCGTGAATGATGGCGAGGGAACGTGGAGGGCTTCAGCAGTGGGAATGTGCAGGTCTTTGGGGATTTTGATGAATAGGAGTCTTATTTGGGAGGATGGAGCTGAGCTATTTGTGATTCTTCAGGTCAATGCAATTATTATCGTTTAGAATCTCTCCCTTTAGATGCTTAGTGGAGATATACGATTCAGATTAGAAGTAGGGCATCCTGACGCAAGAAGATCGTCAGAAAAGATATAGATAGGTTCAGTCTCAGAAGGGATGTGTAAGCATGTTGTGTTTTTTTTTTATAATATTACACCGGAATTAAAAGTATTTGGCCTAAATGCCGCTCTCATTCTAATGGTTTGTAATATTCCTTGTGATGAATTCTGGCAACTGGATCGTTGACCGACAGCACGTGGGAGAAACTGATAGTTGATCTCCTGCAGTGTTACATCTCTTGACATTTCTACGAATGAATTGCTAAGTGGAAGTTACATACTCCCCAATCAGAATACATGGATTCGTAGTCAGGAACGGCGAGGACCTTGAAGAATCCGGACCCCTCTGTGACTGGATGGCTACCTTGTATATTCAAATTTATGCTTCACTGGTCGCTTATCTTGACTATTTTCCCACGTGTAAACAAGTTTTCTCGTAAAACAGAGGCATTGGTGTCTCGTCTTCATTTCTTACCCATTTTTTGATTGTGACAGTCCAGTTTGCAATTTCTGCATAAAGCCTGCTGTCAGATAAGGTGCAAGATTATGTGCTTACTAGGCTGCTGTTTGAAGAAGTCAAGGCAGCGGCTATAGATCGATGACTGACATTTGTGGCCGCAATGCGCTGACAAGATGCGACAAGGGACATTGTTCCCTTCGCAGCTGAGGCGGTAATAGGATTATCCCCATATCGCATTGTCTAGTGGCGGTGCATTTGAGTTCATAATGATACCATCATACATTGAGATTAGAGTCCTTGGAGCACGATTGACATGGCATAGCATAGCATAGCATGAGCATGACATGACATGAACCGGATATTGCATTGCATCGCAGAATAACCTCATTATTCTCCCAGATGGTATATTGGATTGGCGGTTCAAGGCGAATTTGCGTCAGCAAGTCCCCATCAAGGTGAAGCGAAAAAGTGAAAAACAAAGTTCGGTCATGCCCAACGTGGAGCTTCGTGCCGGTTGAAGCGGGCGGTTCGGGTACCCAACGAGCTAAAAGAGTTCGGATCCATGGAACGGGAAAAGTTTGTGATCGCGATCTACTTTGTCAAACAATCTAGTCATGTCTGGTGAATCGATCCGTGTTTCGAATCTCTTGTGGAGGATCTGTTCCTGTTTTGGTGAGTGCTATATTGCTACAGGGTTCCAATTATAAGGGCTTTCGTCAAGTCCTAGTGAGTAGATGACGACAACGATATACTGTGTTCAGGTGACAGGCGTACAATCTCATCGGAATGAATTCCCCTCGAGTTCCCTCGAGAGCAGGCGATGTCTTCGATCATCTCCGAGGGGAGTGAGTTGGTCAATGGATCGCTTTGTTGCGTGGCCGTTCGCCTTCTCGCTGAAAGATGGCCGTCCATACAATACCAACTTCACCGTTCGCCCTCTACTTGTAAGAACTACCTACTTGGTGCATTCTGCATGTCTCCAGCTCTGGCGTTGTAAAATGTGAAACGCATCTCTCCGAAACGGTTACAATTGGCTCTTGAAGGTTCTTCTAGAATCCACCCGTCTGAAGTCTAAGCCATGGCAGCAAGAGATTGGGTGCATGCCACCCTGACCGTTCGCATATGGGAGCATCACTTTGAAGTTTGAACCTACGGAACCGGGCGTAATACTCCAACCGCCGCCGTCTGATGGAGACCACGTTCGAATCAATGGCATCAAGGCAATCAGGGCCTCGTTGTTGGTGGTCTAAGTGTAGATGGAAAGACATCTGCACCGTTGGATCGTTTTCAGGTGCGGATGTCGCTAGACCAACTCCACGAGTCAGGTCGTCCCATATCGACATCGACCCTGCTTTTTGAATAATCCGATGTCTAGATTACCTCCTCAAGAGGCTGGCTGCACTGCGTGTCTATGCGCATGGTCGGATTGGGACAGATAGCTTAACAGTCATAATATTGAATTATCAATCCGCGCGATATCCGATCGTTAGTGATGGATTGGACCAACTCGAGGCCGTTGCGCCCGGCATCCATGAACAAGCGAGTAGAACAGGCATCACTACGCCTATTCCGTGCCGACCCGTGGCATAGACCAACCATGGCGGGTAAGGCTCCAGAGACGATGCTGCAAAAGGTAGCTTAATGGAGAGCCGTAGTCCTCACGACTGCCCTGGAGGGTTGTCTCTTCCCTTGGGGGGCCCGCAGTAAGAGGGGAAAGGGACCCCAATCGTAATTGGAGCCAACACATGGGTAAGACCAACGGGCTAACGCAGCCGCCAGCAGGGAGGAGACGAGGTCCCTTAAATCCCGACGAGCCCAACGCAGCCAGCTTGGGCGAGTCGCAAATCAGCGCAGAGACGACGGTCCTGAGCGGCAACGGTAAGAGATCCGGAGGGGGTGCCGATGCTCTTGGGAAATTCGGCCTGGTGATGGTGGCAGTGGGATCTGAGCAGATCGGGGGGCTGTCGAGGGACTGGTTGGCCGGTGAACAGGAAGAAGACGGACACAGCAGACAGTAGAGCGATATCAGGAGCTCCGTCGGGGCGATCAAGTCAGGGCAGCAGGATTGCCCGTTATATCCTCGTCCCCCCAAGGCGTTTTTTCTCCTCAGATGGCCCAGGGACACATCCAATCTTTCCCATCCATCGCCCGGTGAACCAGTCGACCCCGGACCATCCCCGGTTCAGCGCCACTTCTGCGTTGGACAGAAGGGGGAAAAGAGAGATAGAAAGAGAAGACGGCGACAAAAAGCGGAGGAAATTTGGACCTGGACGCTGACCATCTTTCCTCTCTCTCTTCATCGGACCTTCCGCCGGTCACCGCTGGTTCTGGGTCGAATGAATGCCATTGCATCGAGAGTGCAATATATTTTTTCTATATCATTATAATCAAATGATTATTGATGGATTGATTGCTTGATTGATTTGACTTGGATCTAGTTTCTTGTTATTGCTCTGGTGGTGATCGCCCCAGGTTGTGCGGGCGGTGAAAAGGCAGAAACTCCGCCTTCTGCCTTACAACGATTTGCTCTTTTGTTTCCCGACGTTGCCAGCCTGATCACAGCCTCCCTTTTTTTTTTTTTTTTTTTTTTT